>JAMXBD010000153.1:1200000-1650357 GCA_024138025.1 Combretum micranthum | reverse complement strand
TCATTTCCCAGTTGACGGATAAATGTCAACCACTATTTAAATTATTGAGAAAAAATGCCCAAATTGAATGGAATGAAGAATGTGAAGAAGCCTTTAACCGAATTAAACAGTATCTGACAAATCCCCCAGTTTTGATCACTCCAGTACCCGAAAAGCCTTTGTTCTTATACTTGACAATTTTTCGGAATCCATGGGTTGTGTGCTCGGGCAAAAAGATGAAAATGGAAAAGAAAGAGCTATTTATTACTTGAGCAAAAAATTCTCGAATGGAGAGCAAAAGTATTCAGAGATAGAAAGAACTTGCTGTGCATTAGTATGGACTATGCATAGACTCAGGCAATACACGCTCTTCTACTCAATCGAGTTAATTACAAAGCATGATCCTTTGAGATATCTGGCAAATAAGCCCGCCTTGGTCGGTCGAATTTCAAAATGGCAAATGTTATTGTCTGAGTTTGATATTACCTATGTTAGACAAAATTCAATTAAAGGACAAGCCTTGGCTGATCAACTCGCTGAAAGCCCGGTTGATGAGGAACTAAAGGAACAAGATCAATTCCCCGATGAAGGGATTCGGGTAACACAAACGGAAGATGAAAGAATGCCGAATTGGAAATTGTATTTTGACGGAGCAGCTAATGTGTATGGATGTGGAATAGGGGCAGTCCTAATTTCACCTGAAGGAAACCAATACCCAACAGCGGCCAGATTAATGTTCCCTTATACAAATAATATAGCAGAATATGAAGCATGCATTTTGGGTTTAGAGATGGCAATCCAAATGGAAATTCAAGAGCTCGAAGTTTTTGGAGATTCATCACTTATTATTTTTCAAACTCGAGGAGATTTTAAAACAAAGGATCCCAAGTTGATTCCTTATCATAATCACTTGGCAGAATTGATAGAAAGATTCAGGAAATCTCTTTGTATATGTGCCAAGAACTCAAAATCAGTTTGCTGATGCTCTGGCTACTTTGGCCTCATTAATTCAGTTTACTGAAGGAGCAAGAATCCAACCTTTGCAAGTCCGGGTGAGAAGTGAACCCGCATTCTGCACCATGATGAATCAGATGAACCCTGGTTCCAAGATATTAAAGTTCTTTTGCAAACGGGTAATTATCCTGAAGGTGCTACCAAGAAAGATCAGAAGTCACTGAGGCGTTTGGCCAGTCATTTTTTGCTAAGTGGAAATACTTTATACAGAAGATCATTCGACACGACTTTGTTAAGATGTGTAGATGAAAAAGAGGCCCAGAAGCTCATGGAAGAAGTTCACGAAGGAATTTGTGGTCCTCATATGAGTGGCTACATGTTAGCCAAAAAGATTATGAGATTAGGATACTTTTGGTTAACTATGGAATCAGACTGTATCAAACATGTGAGATCTTGTCATTTATGCCAGATCTATGCAAACAAGATAAGTGCCCCTCCAAAAGAATTACAGTTAATGTCAACCCCATGGCCTTTCTCAACATGGGGGATAGATGTTATTGGGCCAATTTCACCTAAAGCTTCAAACGGTCATCGGTTCATATTGGTTGCAATCGATTACTTCACTAAATGGGTAGAAGCCGCTTCCTATGCAAGTGTAACGAAGTCCGTGGTTGTGCGGTTTATCAAAAGAGACATCATCACTAGATATGGAACTCCGGAAAGTATCATCACTGATAATGGTACGAATTTGAACAACAAAGAAGTAACAAATTTGTGTCAGCAATTCAAGATCAAGCATCGGAATTCTACTCCGTATCGGCCACAGATGAATGGGGCAGTTGAAGCCGCCAATAAGAACATCAAGAGAATTATTGAGAAGATGACCATTGTCTATAAAGATTGGCATGAAATGTTACCGCTCGCATTAATGGCGTATCGAACATCTGTAAGAACATCAACCGGGGCAACACCATATTCCTTGGTATACGGAACTGAAGCTGTTTTACCTGTAGAAGTTGAAATTCCATCACTTCGTATATTAGTAGAAACCAAACTCGATGAAGCTGAGTGGATAAAACAAAGATTTGAACAGTTGAATCTGTTAGATGAAAAGAGGCTGACTGCAATGTGTCACGGCCAGTTATATCAGCAAAGAATGGCTAAAGCATTCAACAAGAAGGTCAAGCCAAGAAGCTTCCAAGAAGGTGATTTGGTTTTGAGAAAGATGCTGCCAAATGTACAAGACTCCAGAGGAAAGTTCACACCAAACTATGAAGGACCGTATCTAGTTAGAAAAGTATTGTCGGGAGGAGCATTAATTCTTTCCCAAATGGATGGACCTGATTTAAAGGATCCTGTAAACTCAGATGCTGTAAAGATGTATTATGAATGATCAATAAAATTTGTCATTTTCTGTGTTCATTGATTTCATTTTTAGTTTTTACAAGCAAAGTTGATATTCCAAAAACTTTGAACTGAAGTCAAATCTCAACCCGTTAATTAAATCATTCAAACAAATTTCCAAAAATTCTCAAATCAGACCAAATCTCATCCCATTCATCACCAAATAACCATAAATTCTCAAACCAGATCAAATCTCAACCTATCACTTAAACAAACCCAAACTAAAACTGTTAGAAAGTAATTTGAGCATCTCATATGGCCTTAAAATGCATATATGCAATTTTATCTGGTAATTATATTGCACAAGGTAACTAGTTTTTGAACACGGTTATGTGGACAACGGAAAAGCCCTAAACACATTAACCGACGTAAGATCAAGATTCTTCAAATGGATCAAGAAGTTTAAAGTCCCCAAGTGGATCAAGAAAGATTAAGTTTTCCCAAATGAATCAATAATTCAAGTTTCTGAGAAAATCAAGATAGATCAATTTTCCTCAAATGGATCAAGATAGATCAAGTTTCCTCAAATGGATCAAGATAGATCAAGTTTCCTCAAGTGGATCAAGATAGATCAATTTTCCTAAAGTGGATCAAGAAGATCAAGTTTCCTTAAGTGAATCAAAAAAAGATCAAGTTTTCCCAAATGAATCAACAAGTCAAGTTTCCAAGAAAAAAAATCCCCAAGTGGATCAGAAGATCAAGTTTTCCTAGAAGATCAAGTTTCCTGGAAGATCAAGAACTCCCAAATGGATCAAGAAACCAAATCTTTAAGGTTTCAAAAATCCCCAGTAAACCAAAGCCCATAGGTCCGGCAAATGACCAAACCAAAGCCCATAGGTCCGGCAAATGACCAAACCAAAGCCCATAGGTCCGGCAAATGACCAAACCAAAGCCCATAGGTCCGACAGATGACCTAGCAGTTTTCTATAATCTAGACCCGACAGACGGTCTATCAGTTTTTTAATCTAGGCCCGACAGATGGCCTATCATTTTCCAAATCTAGGCCCGACAGATGGCCTATCATTTTCCAAGTCTAGGCCCGACAGATGGCCTATCATTTTCTAAATCTAGACCCGACAGATGGTCTATCAGTTTTTTAGTCTAGGCCCGACAGATGGCCTATCATTTTTCCAAAGTCTAGGCCCGACAGATGGCCTATCATTTTTCCAAAGCCTAGGCCCGACAGTTGACCTAGCAAATCTTAATGTCTAAACTCGACAGATAGTTTAACACAAGATAAAAATCTCTTTGTTTGACAGGAGAAATTAAGCAAAAATTGGCTATCCTTTTGTCTTTGTGGCAAAAGTTTTGTTCAAACTTTACCACAAAGAGGGGCAGCTGTAGACACCCAATTTTTGCCCAATTAAAAAATTAGGCTCAAGTTTAGATTAAATTAATGTCATGATTGAGTTCATTAAAAAATATATAAAATATAATAATAAAAATAATAAACATAGTATAATAAAAAAGAGAAAATAGAAAAATAAAAATAGAGAGGAATAAAATATGTATAATAAAATAATTAAATGAATAATAGTAATATAAATAAAATAATGTAAGAAAAATTAAAATAAATATTATTTAAGCTTATATAATAGATATTTTATTAGTCTTAAGTATTAGTGGGTTAGCTATATGACCAAGGCACAGGCCAACGGCCTAACGGATCAGACCATGGACACAAAGCAAGGGACCCAAGTTCGAATCTAGCCTAAGGCAGATTTTGCCTCTTTTTTGTTCATTTTTTTTTCCAAAAAGACACATCGATTCATCCACTTTGAGACCTCATTTGAGCAACGAATCTTTGTGTTTTTTCGAAATTAATTGTACAGACACGAACTAGGCATGGGATACATCACATATACACACAATTCGTGCATTATTTCATTCCAAAAGACACATTAATTAAAGCATGAAAATTGAAAAAATTCGAATGGACATGATTTTTCAAATCTTAAAATTGGCCGAATTGTGTCCTTTAATCAAATTAAACACACTTAATCGAAGAGTTAGTGATGTATAAACATAAGATTCGTGATCAATTTGAACCAACAATCACGAATCGAGTCCCAATTTTGAATCGTTTTTATTTGAAAAAATATAACGATTCGTGATTGTAAAATGAACAAGTACGAAGCTTCGAAATGACAAATTGTTTCGAAATCTATAAATAGGATCACCCCACAAGCAGAAACCACAATTCAATTTCACAAAACACGCACTACACGATCGAGATCTGAAAATAGAGTAGAAAGTGCTCGAATTGCAAAATTTGCAAATTCGAAGTGATTGAGAGGATTTCGATCCAATTAAAGAGTGTTAGGATATCTAGGAAGTGTTCTTGATTGATTATAGTGTTTAGATTTGCTCGAATTTGCATTTGGAAGTTCTGCAAATTTTTTTGATTTTTTTTAAACCCTCGCCGCCGAGCACCACCACACGAACCGCCACTTCTGGTGGTTCTGGGAGTGAACCACCACCACCAGCCGCTGCAGCACCCCAATCCACGTCGGGCCGACAAAGTTGGAGGTTTCGAAAACCACCAGGAACGGCCGAGGAACGCTCGAAAACCACCGTGATCGTCTTCTTCACCCGACGGGTATCCGAAATCCGACCCGAAATCCAAATCCAACCCGGTCGGTCGTCGGTCAACGGTGATCGGTCAACGGTCAACGGTCGTCGGTCAAAAGTCAGCAGATCCTGTGGTCTAGATTTGATCAGAAGATCCTGTGGTCCATATTTGATCAGAGGATCCTACGGTTCAGATTTGATCAGAGGATCAGACGGTCCAGATTCGATCAAAGCAATCAACGCTCCAGATCGAAAGCCATCAGATCCTGCGGTCCAGATTCAGTCTACAGATTAGACCTCCAAATCTGATCCGAGAAAATCCAACGTCCAGGTTAGTCCGCAATATTTTATTAATTATTTATTATATATTTAATTTCGGAAAATAGGAAAAAATTAATAAAAATTCGTAAAAAATCCAGAAAATTCAGAAAAATCCAGAAAAATAGAATAATTATTTTAATGAAAATTTACATGTTTTATCAATTTTGATATTTTTGAGTATTTTATGAATATGTATTTGCATATAGATTGATCTTTAAATATATATTTGATGCATGAGATGTTTTGTTTTTGTATTTTAATTTTGTTATGGTATATTTTGAATATGTTCTGAACATATGTGATGATTATTGAATTTTGAAAAATAATAATTGTTAATAGATTTTTTAAACCAAAATTGTTGTTGAATAATAAGGATAAAAATTGTTTTTTTTTAAATCATGATATTAATCAAGTTTTTATCAAAGTTATCTTTATAAATTTGCTATAAAGATAATACTCAAAGTTTTCAAAATTATTTTCATGTAGCATTAAATTAGCCATGAAAAAATGATTTTTGGACTTAGAAAAATATATTTTTTATGAAATAAAATTCAATTGATTAGATCATATCATCAAAATTAGTTTTCATAAAAAATTCAAAATTTAATAAACTTGAAGTGAGAATATTTTAAAAATATAAAATTGATCAACAAACTAAGTTCTTTATAAAAGAACTACGTTTTGTCTGATCTCGATTAGCGAGTACGTAGGCACCTACGGGCGACAATAAAATTAGAAAAAATATATTTTGTTTTGATAGTTTGAAATAACATTTTGTACATATTATAAGTTTTTTTTTTTTAAAAGGAAAAATACAAATGTTTGTTGATATTTAAATCCTAAGAAAAATAAAAATGCATGATTAAACTTGTAGATAGTTTTTAAATGTTTTGTTTGAATTTTTTTTTGTATAGAAAAGGATAAATTCTAAATTTTAAATTTAAAGTGGTAACCGCTTAGGTTTTAATAGGTTAGCCCCCGAACTTAGATTCTGGTATTTTTAAAAAAAAAAATTGATTTTTAAATCAAACTTTTCGCAGACTAGTGGCTAAGTTAGGATTAACCGACCCATTAATCCTGGCTTTCATTTTTTCCCGATTTATATCGGGTGGCGACTCCAAAATATTTTCAAAATTAAATTTCTTCTAACCCCTAGTCGAGGATTCATGTTAAATGGGTTAGGGTTTAATATGAATCGGGTTAGGAGAAATGAACCGGATGATTTTCAAAATCCAGGCTCGACATTAACCAACCAAAAGTGCCCCTGTAGTTCCACCCCGAATCCGCAAGGCGATCTCCAAGCCACGCTTAGCCAATTAACACAACTTTTAAATGTGTTAGTTCAACAACAACAGATGAACATGCCACCACTGACACTAGCTCAAGCACTGCCCCAGCGAGCACCTCAAGCATCTATAAATGGACAGGCACCACCTGATGCTCAATCACAAACTGCACATTTGCTGCCTCCGCCACTACCCCGACTATACAAGACTTTACTCCTAGATTTCATCAAAAGTAATTGTTACTTTGATGGAGCTTTCGAGAAACCAGATGAAGCTGAGGATTGGCTCATACAGATAGAATGGTTTTTTGCTGCTTATGAAGTTCCCCATCATCTTTGACTAAACTATATGTTGAGGTTTAATGCTCGAATCTGGTGGGAGTCAAAGAGTAGAGAGTTGCCACCACCCATCACTTGGATATGTTTCGAAATGAGTTTTTGAAAGCTATTTCCTGGAAGTCTAAGAGTGAGGTATAGTGTGGACTTCTTGCACATGTCTCAAAAGGGAAGATCCATAGAACAATGTGAGACTGAGTTCAGTCGACTCCTACAGTGTGCCCCTGATTCCATAAGTATAGTGAAGAGTTGAAACGTTAAGTGTTCCTAAATGGGTTAGATGAAGATTTGAGGATGCGGTTGGAAGAATTGTTGAAGGGGCTAAGAAAAGAAAAACTGGGACTTTGGAGAAAAAAGAATAGGTGTTTGGAAAGAAATTTCAATAGGGAACAAGCTTCCATTTCACTTCTAAGAGGTTTAAGTCAGTTAGCACTTTAAGGAAATTTCAGTGGAATAAGGATGTTTCTAAGGCAATAATAACTTGTTGGAAGTGCAAGAGAGTGCACTACCCGAAGAGATGCCCCTCCTCCAGAACAAATGTTATTTCTGTGGCGATCGGAGCCATAAGATTTCAGATTACCCAAAGAAAGCTTGTTCAACTTGTTTCGTGTGCAAACAGACTGGACATTTTTCCAATGAATGTCCTTAAAGGAAATCTACAATAGATCAACCTATTGGATCTTCAGGAGGACTTGCTCCAACAAGGAGTGGGAATGGAAGTGGAAGTCGTTCGGCATCGTCCATGTATGGGCTGAGAATCTACAACCTGGAAGGGAAATGAGTTTGTGAAGATGCTGATAAAGAAGGAGTGGAATTGACTGCCCTGGATAATGGAGAGGAGTATAACTGTAGCCTGGTTACAGGTTAGCCTCAATCCATAAATATCTACTTATTTTGATATCTATTGAGTATAAAGTGATAAGATATTATGTGTTGGAAAATGATAGATGCTTATGAAACCCTATAAAGACAATAAGAGTAGTAACACACGCGTCTTGAGCGCAGGAACCATACAAATAGGGGACCAAATCGCTTACACCCTCTTCGACACTGGTGCAACACATTCCTTTGTCGCCCTTAGTGTTACGAAAGAGCCAACGGTCCAAAGTTTAGATTCAAACCAACATGAAGTTCAAATGGCTACCACGGAAACTCAAAGGAATTCAAGTTCAATAAGTTTTCCTCAAGGACCAATCACAAGAGCTCGAGCTAAGAAGCTTCAACAAGCCTACAATAATCACTTCCAAGGCTTATTAGAGCATGCCAAGGATGAATCACAAGATTATCAAGGCTTTGGAACAAGGAGGGAGCAAGTATACTTCAATATTTTTGAAGCAACATTCATTTAGGACGTATTAATTCCTTGTTTTGACCATCTTTGATTGGCCGCCAGCCATCATTTAGGACGTATTAATTCCTTGTTTTCTGATCCGCTTTTGTATTAATTCCTTTTGTTTGATTGACCGCCAGCCATCATTTAGGACGTATTAATTCCTTGTTTTGACGTTTTGTTTTCCTTTTTTGTTAATAAACCTATTTGGTTGTTTGTAAAAGACAGATTATTGAATGAAAAACCAAAGCTTTTGCTTGAAATTCTTTGTGTTCTTGATTTAGAATACATGCTAAAGGAACATTCAAAGGAGTTTGATCGCCTTCTTTGTGGAGTGTTTCGGAGATAGGGCTGACCTTGTTCTATCTATTTAGATCAAACACTAAGACAAACCTATTTCTAATCCATCTTAGGGATTGATTACCGATAGAATTCGTGGGTTTTCGTATTACTGTGCTGGGGGTTCATAATATCCAAAAGGGTTCTCACGCGTGATTGCGAAGGTTCTCGCATCATTTGGTATCAGAGCTTTGGCTCTAGATCAGGTTATATCCTTCTTTTTATCTATCTTTTGTTTTCTTTGAATTCAAATTCAAAAAAAATCAATCAAAAAGATTACATCTTTATTTCTTTTAGATCATAAAGCTCACATCTTGATTCTTGTGAGAACAAAAAGTTTGCACCTTTATTCATATTACATCATAAAAATTTGTTCTTTGATCTTTTTGGGTGTGATCTATTCAGATCTATAGGGAAACACAAGTTAGGGTTTTAAATCTTCAAGTCTTGTGATTTGAGTTGAAAAAAAAATCGAAATTGATATAAAAAAAAAAGATCCTTTTTGTGACACTCATATTATCTCAGATTTGGATTTCTTGGAATCGTTCTAAAAGTGTGATTCAATTAAGAACGCGAAAGAAAACAAGCTTGAGAGGTGTGAGGAATACCCGAGTGATATATCTTATTCCTGAGAAAACACGAGTGGACAACTCCATCTAATAGAGTGCAAACACGAAAGGGAGCGTTTGTGAGGAATTTTTTTTTAACGTGTGTTGATTTTTGCAGGAAATTATGTCAGGAAAGGGTATTGATGTTGGTAAGGATGATGGAGGAAGAGAAGGGGGTTTGATGCAAGATGCTAGGGCTTCGGAATATAGACGCTTGACTGAAATGTTAATGGATATGAAGGAGTCTATAGAAAATATTAATTTGAGGCTACAGGTTGTAGAGAAAAAGGAGCCGAGTTCTAGTGGAGTAAAAGGAGTTAGAATTTCCCCCCCAGGTAGATGAAGTTGGGGATACTAATGATTATGTGGAGGAAGAATTTGAGGATAGTGCCACCATGATAGCCAATAGAAGAGGAAGAGGTGGTAGAGGTGTAGGAAGAGGCCGAATGCAGGAAGGTTATATTACTGGTCGAAATAGGTGGAATGAAGACTATGTAGATAGAGATTTGGGTAATATTAAATTGAAACTTCCTATATTTCAGGGCAAGTCCGATCCAGAAGCTTATTTGCAATGGGAGAAAAGAGTTGATCTGATCTTTGATTGTCACCAGTATAGTGAAGAGAAAAAGGTGAAGTTGGTTGTAACTCAGTTTCAGGATTATGCTATTTCTTGGTGGGATCAATTGGTGACTAGCAGGAGGAGGAATCTGGAGTATCCTATTGACAATTGGTCCGATTTGAAGGCCGTCATGAGAAAGAGATTTGTTCCCAAATATTTTCAAAGGGAATTGATTCAAAGGTTACAATTGTTGAAGCAAGGTAGTAGGAGTGTGGAGGACTACTACAAGGAGATGGAGATGATTTTGACTAGGGCTGATTTAGTAGAAGATGAGGAGACCACCATGGCACGTTTCTTGGGTGGTTTGAACAAAGAGATTGCCGACAAAGTGGATTTGCTACATTATGAAGAATTGGAGGAAATAGTACATCTTGCTATTAAAATTGAGAAGCAACTCCAAGGCAAAGGTTCAACCAGGTATGTTTCCAAATCTTCTTCCAGTTATAATAATTCTTGGAAAGGATATGGAAAATCTGAATATAAAAGTGGAACTAAGCCTACAGTGGATGTAGCAAAAGGTAAGCCTAGTGGGGATTCATCTGAGAAGCCCAAAATCATTGATCAGAAGGGAAGGAATAGAGATATCAAATGTTGGAAGTGTCAGGGTGTTGGACACATTAGTAGGGAATGTCCTAATAGGAGGACTATGGTGGTTAGAAATGGTGAAGTTGTCACTGATGATGAGGGAGATGATGGTGACAATGGAGATGACAACATGCCCGAATTGGAAGATTGTAGTGATGAGGGAAGTGTTGAGGAGCCAGTGACGGGTGATATTTTTGTTACCAGGCGTGCACTTAACACACAGCTGAAGGAGGAATGTCATGAGGAGCAGCGAGAGAATTTATTCCATACTCGATGCCATGTGCAAGGGAGGGCATGCAGTGATTGTTGATGGAGGTAGTTGTACAAATGTGGTGAGTACACTTCTAATTACTCGATTGGGATTGCCTACAGTTTCACATCCTAGACCATACAAGCTTCAGTGGCTCAGCGACTGTGGCGAGGTGAAGGTAAATAGGCAAGCTTTAATTTCTTTTTCCATTGGTAAATATCATGATGAAGTGTTATGTGATGTTGTTCCTATGCATGCTGGAGATATCTTATTAGGTAGACCTTGGCAATTTGATAGGAAAACAATGCATGATGGTTACTTAAATAGGTATACTTTTACCAAAGATGGAAGAAAAACCACTTTGTCACCACTATCCTCTAAAGAAGTGTATGAAGATCAATGTAAATTGGAGAGGATAAGAGAGGAGGCCGAAAGAAAAGAGCGTGAAGAGAGAAAAAGCATTCTTGAGGGAGAGAAAAATAAGAGTGCAAACAAAAAGAGCGTTGAAGGTGAGTGAGAGAAAGAAAAGAGAGGAGTGAAAAGCAAAATAAAGAACGGCCTAGAGAGCAAAAGAATAAGAGTGTGAGTTTGATTGCTAGGACAAGTGAGGTTAGGCATGCGTTGAAAGCCAGTAGGCCTATATTTGTACTTTTGTACAAAGGGGTTGTTTGGCCACTAATGATATTAACCCATCTTTGCCTAGTGTGTTTTCTGATTTGTTGCAGGAATTTGAAGATGTGTTTCCAGAAGAGATGCCTAGTGGACTTCCACCAGTGAGGGGCATAGAGCATAAGATTGACTTCATTCCTGGAGCTGCCATACCCAACCGACCTGCCTATAGGACTAATCCTAGTGAGGCAAAGGAGATTCAAAAGCAGGTTGAGGAGTTGCTGGAGAAGGGGTATGTGAGGGAGAGCTTAAGTCCTTGTTCGGTTCCTGTAATCTTAGTACCTAAGAAGGACGGGACTTGGAGAATGTGTGTAGACTGCAGGGCCATCAATAAAATCACTGTAAAGTATCGTCATCCTATTCCTAGGTTAGATGATATGTTAGATGAATTGTATGGTTCGTGTTTGTTTACAAAAATTGATTTAAAATCCGGTTACTATCAAATACGCATGCAAGTAGGAGATGAATGGAAAACTGCATTTAAGACTAAATATGGTTTGTATGAATGGCTTGTTATGCCGTTTGGTCTTACAAATGCACCTAGTACTTTTATGCGTTTGATGAATCATGTGCTGCGTGAATACTTAGGTAAATTTGTTGTGGTTTATTTTGATGATATTTTGATTTACTCTAAGTCTTTGAATGATCATGTTTGCATGTGAAACTGGTTTTGGCAAAACTAAGGGAGGAGAAATTATTTGCAAACCTTAAGAAGTGTAGTTTTTGCATGGATAAGGTTAATTTTCTTGGTTTTGTTGTGTCTAGTCATGGAGTGGAGGTTGATGAAGAGAAGGTTAGAGCCATTAAGGAGTGGCCTAGACCTAAGACAGCTAGTGAGGTGCGGAGTTTTCATGGACTTGCTGGATTTTATAGAAGATTCATCAAGGATTTTAGTACTATTGCTGCACCATTGAATGAGCTTGTTAAAAAGAATGTTGGATTTACTTGGGGCGATACACAAGAACATGCCTTTAATGAACTTAAAGAAAAATTGTGTAATGCACCATTGCTTGCTTTACCTGATTTTGACAAAACTTTTGAGATTGAATGTGATGCTAGTGGCATAGGAATTGGAGCTGTTTTAATGCAGGACCACAGGCCACTAATGTACTTCAGTGAAAAGTTGAGTGGAGCGGCATTGAAGTATCCAACATATGACAAGGAGTTGTATGCCTTAGTTCGAGCCTTACAAACATGGCAACACTACCTTTGGCCTAAGGAGTTTGTCATACATACTGATCATGAAAGCTTGAAACATCTGAAAGGTCAAGATAAGCTGAACCGGAGGCATGCCAAGTGGGTGGAATTCATTGAAACATTCCCATATGTGATCAAATACAAGCAAGGTAAGGAAAATATTGTTGCTGATGCACTTTCCAGGAGGTATGCTTTACTTAACTCTCTTAGTACTTCTTTGCTAGGTTTTGAGTTAGTAAAAGATTTGTATCCAACAGATGTTGATTTTTCTGGAATTTTTAATGCTTGTGTTGATGGGACTGGAATAAATGATTAGTTTGTGTCCAATGGATTCTTGTTTAAGAAGAATAAATTGTGCATTCCTAAAGGATCTATTAGGGAATTGTTGGTTAAGGAAGCACATGGAGGGGGCTTAATGGGGCATTTCGGGGTAGATAAGACCTATGATATGCTGCATGAACACTTTTTCTGGCCTGGCATGAGACATGATGTGCATAAAGTTTGTCAACATTGCATTTCATGTAAGGAGGCTAAGTCTAAACTACAACCACATGGATTATATACACCATTACCTGTTCCTGATGAACCTTGGACTGCTGTGTCTATGGATTTTGTACTAGGATTGCCTAGGACTAGGAAAGGACATGATAGTATTTTTGTGGTGGTTGATAGGTTTAGTAAAATGGCTCATTTATTCCATGTCATAAAAGTGATGATGCTACATTCATTGCTGATTTGTTCTTTAGAGAGGTAGTGCGTTTGCATGGCATACCTAGAAGCATTGTTAGTGATAGGGATGTAAAATTTTTGAGTCATTTCTGGAGAGTTTTGTGGGGAAAGTTGGGGACTAAGCTCATGTTTTCAACTACCTGTTACCCACAAATTGATGGACAAACAGAGGTGGTAAATCGCACTTTGATTCAATTGTTGAGGGCAATAATAGAGAAAAACATTAGGACTCGGGAGGATTGCCTACCTTTTATGGAGTTTGCATATAATAGGGCTATTCATAGCACTACTCATTGTTCTCCATTTGAGATTGTTTATAGTTTTAATCCACTATCTCCTATTGATTTATTGCCATTACCGCCTAACAAGTTTGTTAGTTTTGATGCTGAATCTAAGGCAGATTTTGTGAGGAAGCTACATAAACAGGTGAAGGACCGAATTGAGCAACAAAATGCCAAGGTAGCTTCAAGGGTGAACAAAGGAAGGAGACCTATGATTTTTCAACCCGGAGATTGGGTTTGGGTTCATTTTCGCAAAGAGCGGTTTCCAATACAACAAAAGGCTAAATTGAATCCAAGAGGAGATGGTCCATTTCAGATACTTGAACGGATCAATAATAATGCCTATAAAGTGGACTTACCTGGTGAGTATAATATTAGTGCAACCTTTAATGTTGCTGATCTTAGTCCTTTTGATGTAGGTAATGCTTTTGATTTAAGGACGAATCCTTTTGAGGAGAAGGGGAATGTTACGAAAGAGCCAACGGTCCAAAGTTTAAATTCAAACCAACATGAAGTTCAAATGGCTACCACGGAAACTCAAAGGAATTCAAGTTCAATAAGTTTTCCTCAAGGACTAATCACAAGAGCTCGAGCTAAGAAGCTTCAACAAGCCTACAATAATCACTTCCAAGGCTTATTAGAGCATGCCAAGGATGAATCACAAGATTATCAAGGCTTTCGAACAAGGAGGGAGCAAGTATACTTCAATATTTTTGAAGCAACATTCAAATAGAGCAACATTCATTTAGGACGTATTAATTCCTTGTTTCGACCATCTTTGATTGACCGCCAGCCATCATTAATGACGTATTAATTCCTTGTTTTGACCATCTTTGATTGGCCGCCAGCCATCATTTAAGACGTATTAATTCCTTGTTTTGACCATCTTTGATTGACTGCCAGCCATCATTTAGGACGTATTAATTCCTTGTTTTAACGTTTTGTTTTCCTTGTTTTTGGTTATAAACCTATTTGGTTGTTTGTAAAAGACAGATTATTGTTGAATGAAAAACCAAAGCTTTTGCTTGAATTCTTTGTGTTCTTGATTTAGAATACATGCTAAAGGAACATTCAAAGGAGATCTTGATCGCTTTCTTTGTGGAGTGTTTCGGAGATAGGGTTGACCTTGTTCTATCTATTTAGATCAAACACTAAGACAAACCTATTTCTAATCCATCTTAGGGATTGATTACCGATAGAATTCGTGGGTTTTCGTATTACTGTGCTGGGGGTTCATAATATCCAAAAGGGTTCTCACGCGTGATTGCAAAGGTTCTCGCATCACTTAGTATAGCTTTAAAGACCAGTTTACCCATCACCATAACCATAACCATTTTTCATATAAAAACCCCCACGGGTAATGTAGTGACTACCAAGGAAATAATAAAGAATTGCCCCATGAAGATATAAGGCCATGAAGCAACCATTGATTTTATAGTAGTAGAAATCAGCAAGTACAAGGTGATTCTCAGAATGAGTTGGTTGTCCATAGTAGAAGCTAAGGTAGATCGTAGAAGTAAGAAAGTGGAATTTGTGGGACAGGATGGGAAAAAAGCTATGTTTTTGGGAGAATACGCGATTTCTAAAATATTAGAGTTAAGCTCGTTTGAATTAATTGAAGAAGTTGAGGAAGGAGTTGAAAGCTATGTATGGAGTACAGAATAGAGAAAGAAAGGCCTAACATTGATAACATCCCCATTGTTGATAAGTTCTCCGATGTTTTTCTGGAAGAATTGCCTGGGTTACCTCCAAAGCGAGAGATTGACTTCAAGATCGATTTGATGCTAAAAACGGAACCCATATCCAAGGCATCGTATCGAATGGTACCTGTTGCGCTTAAAGAGCTTAAAAAGCAATTATAAGAATTACTTGACAAAGGATTCATTAGACTTAGTGTCTCGCCTTGGGGAGCTCTAGTGTTATTCGAAAAGAAGAAGGATGGATTGATGAGGCTATGTATTGATTATCGGGAACTCGATAAGGTCACTATAAAGAATAAGTATCCATTGCCAAGGATTGATGATCTCTTTGACCAACTACCAAGAGAAAGTGTTCTTGCACATTGATTTGCGATCGGGATACCACCAGTTAAGGATGAAACCGAACGATGTGTCAAAGACCGCTTTCAGAACTCGATATGGACACTATAAGTTCATGGTTATGCCATTTGGGTTGACTAATGCACCAGCTGCTTTCATAAACTTGATGAATCGAGTTTACAAGCCACTCTTGGATAAGTGTGTAATTGTCTTCATCGATGATATTTTGGTCTATTCCAAGACTCGGAAGCAACACAAAGAACATCTGAGAATGGCAATGCAAACATTAAGGCAGCATAAGTTATATGCCAAATTATCTAAGTATGACTTTTGGTTAGACCAGATATCCTTTCTAGGACATGTTATCTCGGAAAGCGAAATATCAGTAGACCCCAAAAATATTAAAGCCGTAATGGAATGGAAACAACCAAGTATGGTAACTAAGATTAGAAGTTTCCTTGGATTAGTTGGTTATTACAGAAAGTTCGTACAAGATTTCTCGAAAATAGATAAGCCGCTAACCCAGTTGACCTAGAAGAATGAGAACTTTATCTAGAATGAGAAGCGAGAATAAAGTTTCTAGGAGTTAAAGCGAAGGTTAGTATCCGCTCTAATTCTAACCTTACCAGATCCAGAAAAGCCATATATAGTTCATAGCAATGTGTCAAGAAATGGCTTAGGATGCATGCTTATGCAAGAAAGGAAGGTAATTGCATACGCTTCACGACAGTTGAGGCCGCACGAACAGAATTACTTGATGCACGATCTTGAGTTAGCTGTTGTTGTCTTTGGCCTTAAGCTTTGGAGGCATTACCTGTATGGACAAAATATATACGAACCATAAGAGCCTCAAGTATTTATTTACCTAAAAGGAATTGAATATGAGGTAAAGAAGATGGTTGGAGTTTATCAAGGACTATGATCTCAGGATAAACTATTACCCTGGAAGAGTGAACGCTGTAGTAGATGCCTTGAGTCAGAAAAACCATGGGGAAGTTGCAGCCATGCTCACAACCTAAAAGGAGCTTATAAAGGAATTCGAGAGATTGAGCATGGAATTTGTGGGACAAAATGTAGAAGTAGAAATTTCCCATTTAGTGATAGAGTCGACTCTGATAGATAAGATTAAGGAATCTCAGCGATATGATGAAGCTATACAAAAGGTGAGACATGAAGTATAAGGAGGAAAATATGTTTATTTTGAGATAGATGAGGAGGATGTAGTAAGAATGCAAGGAAGATTATGTGTGCCAGATGACGAGGAGATGAAAAAGGAGATTATGAGTGAGGTACATAACTCGGGATATACAATGCACCCTGGTGGTACCAAGATGTACTACGATCTTAAAAGTTGCTTTTGGTGGAATGGCATGAAAAGAGATGTATTTGAATTTGTAATGAAGTGTCCTATGTGCCAACAAGTAAAGATTGAACACCAGAAATCAAGAGGACTTTTGAAACCATTGACCATACCAGAATGGAAATGGGATCAGATTACGATAGATTTCGTGTATAGTTTACCCCGAACATTAATTGGATATGATGCCATATGGGTAATAGTGGATCGACTTACTAAGTCAGCGCACTTCATCCCCATCAACATGACCTACTCGATGGAGAAGTTGGCCCGGATATATGTAAAGGAGATTGTGAGACTACGTGGAGTTCCAATAGAAATTGTATCGAATCGAGACCCTGATTGGTGTCAAAATTCTAGACAAGTCTTCAAAAGTGTATGGGAACTAAGTTAAATTTCAGCACAGCCTATCATCTACAAATCGACGGATAGTCAGAAAGAACTATTCAGACCTTAGAAGATATGTTGCGAGCATGTGTTATGGAATTCAAGGAAAGTTAGGAAGCACATCTATCTTTGATAGAATTTGCATAGAACAACAGCTACCATTTGACGATTAAAATGCCACCATATGAAGCTTTATATGGAAGAAGGTGCATATCACCTCTATTTTGGGATGATGTGGAGAAGTTGACAATCGGACCAGATCTTATCTAAGATGCCGCAAACAAAGTCAAGATTATTCAACAAAGGATGAAAGAGACCTAGGATAGGCAGAAAAGTTGGGTAGATCAACAACGTCGAATCCTTGAGTTTGACGTCCGCGATCATATGTATTTAAAGATAAATCCGATAAAGAGTATTCATTGTGTATAGGCCCAGGGAAAGCTAAGCCCTAGATATATCGAACCATTTGAGATCCTTAAACGAGTAGAAGATATGGCTTATCACTTAGCGCTACCGCCAAACCTATCAGGAGTATATAATGTTTTCGATGTTTCGGTGTTAAGAAAGCATGTACCCGACCCCGATTGGATTGTAGAACTCGAAACGGTAAGATTAAAGGAGAACTTGACCAATGAAGAACACCCGGTTCAAATTCTAGATTAGAAGGTTCAGAAGCTGAGAAATAAGGAGATTTTATATGTCAAAGTGTTATGGAGGAATTATTCACGAGAAGAGGCTACTTGGGAAGCCGAAGAGGAGATCCGAAGGAAATATCCGAATCTTTTTTAAGAATCGGGTACGAATTTCAAGTTTTGAAGACAAAACTTTCTTTAAGGGGGGTAGGTTGTAAACCCCTAAAATTTCGGTTAATTTTAAGTTTAATCTTAAAATTAAAAGTCAACAAGAAACCCTAAAGATCAACAAAAGACTAGTACAAACCCTAAAATTTAGATCCGGCTTTTCCGTATTCTTTGACCCTAGAAAATGAAATTGAAATAATTAGTGATAATAGTTCATAATAACTTGAGGAAATATAAAAATATCATATTTGCGAATTTCGAGTATCCTTCGGACTCAAACGGGATCATTCTCAAAAAGTGTGTCTCGGAGCTCAGAATAGTGAAGATATTCTAATGATACCCTTAGGACCGATTTAATACAAGGATTTCAAAAATATCAGTTTTGTAATTTTTCGATAACTAAAAATAATAGATATCATAATTATACGCGTATTTTCTTACTACCGGTATTTTACTAGCCATATCTACTTTACATTATACTATTCATTACTATTCTACACAATTCATTTATCTCTATTTTTTCTAACACCTACTCTTACAACTCCACACACCTATTATCTTTACTTTTTATCTTTCTAATAACTTTATATCACATTTACCTTACAAATTATTACTTTTAATACAAAAAAATACAAAAAATTACATCTCTCTCTCCCTCCTCTCTCCATGGTCGGCGCCCCTCTCTCTTTTATCTATCTATTTTTTTCCTTTTTCAATTTATTTTATTACATCTAATTTGACTCCTCATTTTCCTATAAATACCCCCCTTCTCTTTCACTTCATTCACATATCTACTACCTACAAAATTACTCTCCAAAATTCTCTCCAAATTCCCTCTCAAACACACTCCCAAAATTCCTTCTCAAAACCCTCTTCCACTACCGTTCTTATTTTAGATAAGAAATCTCCTCAAATCTTTCTTACCATGTCATGTAAATTTACATGACCATGGTGTGAGTTTCCTAAACTTAATGTTATGGAAACTACACTATGTTCATATATTGTTCTTATTCATGAATATATATTTATATATTTTTATGTTCTTATTTTATTTTGTTCATATTATTGTTGATATTATGTTAACCTCTTATATGTATTTAAGTAGATATAATTATGTACTTATATATAATCTTTAGAGTATATAAGCTCATTGTTATTTATTTACTTCCAAGTTATGCAATTTATTTACCTATTTCATGTTGTTTTAAGACTAGTCTTTAGTCTTAGACTTGTCATTATCAAGTCAAAACAATCTTTTCTTCCTTTTCTTTCTTTCTTTCTTTTGGGACTAGTCTATTTTTAGTCCTTGGATACCTTGATGAAGTTAAGGTTCCCAATACTTGACATTTCTATTAACTTGCTTATTTCATTACTTATTAAGTATTTCCTTTATATTCATAATTTCATGATTTCGTATTCATAATCATGCATGAACATATTGATTTTTGTCTCATCAAGATAAAGAAGGAGAGGTTTTCTTAAAATAGAAGTTCCTTTCCAAAATAAATGTCATAAAGAAAATGATTTTTCATTACTTAGGAATCTATTTTAACAAATCTTTTCTAAAAATCTAGAGGAATTTACCATAAATATTAGTAACCAAAGAACATAGGAATTTTTAGACAATACATACATACACTTTACAAAGTCATAAAATGGAAAAGTATTCTTTAAAATTAAAATTTCAAATTCTCATTTAACAAAAGTTTTACTAAACTTCATTTTTCCACCAATACTTTGCAATATAAAGGAATAAACTAGTTTGACAAAACACCAAGAATATTTCTTTCATAAGAATAGAATGATCTTAAGTGAACAGCTTAGGAAATCATTTTTTTAAATAAACTTTAGAAAATGTTAAAGAAAGTATAAAGTTTGATAGATTTTAACCACTTTCAAAAAGTATTACCCTCCTAATTTCTAGAAATTAAGAAACTTAGAAAAGCAAAAGTCCTTCTTTTGAGATTTACAAAACTTAGGAAATGGAATTAAGAAAGAGAAAATACTCATTTAAAATAACTTAAGAAATTTTTTAACAAGCTAAGTAGAAATTTTCAAAAGTTTTGCTTTTCCAAATCTTTAAAAAAACTTTGCTTTTACAAAAAATTCATGGTTGAGACAACTTCATTAAATTCATGCATTTGATATGAGTTAATACATTTTAAAGTTTTTCCAACCATTTTAGTATTTATATTTTTGGTACAAGTATTCATCGATAAAGAAAAGTTTAAAAAAAATTAAGTTTTGCAAACAAGAAAATTCGTGGTGAATCTGATAACCACTATTTCAGAGCTCAAACGACTTAGTTTGATGAAAATAGTTTTATAAATAGATAGATCTATTCGATAGGTAGAAAACAGTATATTATATGCGCAATTCCGAGTTAAAATGACCAAGTTATGGCCATTTTGAGTTCGAATTATCTTCCATACGAATTTTGACGATCTTTTGATAAATATCATAGAATCAACAAGAAATACTCATTATGGGTATTCTTCTTTATTAGGTGATCCCGAGCAGAAGTGTTCGTACCTGAAGGATTATTTCGATTAGTGGAATTACCGATCGACTCATCTTCAAGAGAGAAATATCATCATGGCCGAGTGAGTCTACTCCCTTTATTTTTCATGCTTATGTTTGTGCTTGTAAATTTAGTTTCATTAGATTTAAGGAAAGATAAAATCGAAGTTGTATGATAATATGTTGAAAGAATATTAAGTATATCGAAGCATGAAATGCTTGTAATAAATCGTATGTTTATTAGCATGTTGAAGTGTCTAAAATTGGTTGATCACCTATAAGAAAATAAAAATATAATGGCTAGATGTATGATGGTGGTAGGCATAACCGGTAAATTATGTATGTGGCGAGCAGGATCCAGTAAAAACTACATAAACTGATGGCTAGTAGGAGCCGGTAATAACTACATGTTTTTTATGGCATATAGGAGCCGGTAAGATATATAAAAATGTTTTTAAAAGAAATAGTGGCCGTAATGGGTCGGAAAACCTAACCTCGAATGAAGGGCGTAATTCATTCAATATATGATTCTCAAAAAATCATATGCTTTGTATGCTCACGTGCTTGTTGCATCCCATTTGCTTGTTTAATAAACTTGGTTGAAATTTTGTTTCAAGTATGAATTTTGGAATTTACTCGCTAAACTTTTAAGCTTACGCCCTAATAGATATTTGCATTCATAGGAATACCTGTTTTTGTACCCGATGTCTCTTCATATCCGCATAAGTTTTCTTCTGGGAGTTTTTGAAGGAAATCTACTTGAAGGATTAGATTAGAATTCCTTTAAAATCTTTTGATGTAGTATTAAATTATTGTAAAGACTATTAGTTATTTCGATCCTTGGAATTTAGCAGGGGTATGCCCCTAAGAAGCATGTAATAGACCTTTAATTATTAATATTATGATCTATTTTATTTCTGGATTCTTGTATGTTCATTTTTACTTGCTTAGACCACACTTCCCAAAAACGTTTCATATTACTGTGATAGATGCCTTACATATAATACCAAAACTTTCGCATGGCTAAGGCAGTCATTCTTAAGTCTTAATATCATATGTGGCAGACTGCCACGTTTATGGTGCCCTTCGGGGCGAGACAACACTGAATTACTACGAAATTCTAAGTCCTCAAAACACAATTTTTCAAACTTTTCTCTATCCAAAAATCTTTAAGAAAAAATATAGATGTTTACATGGTTGAAAAATCCTTTGAATATGTATATATATGTCTAGACTCAAATTGTATGCAAAATTTTAATGGTTTTGTCTCAACAATTAATTTTCATAAAACAATTTGTCTTACGATGTTAAAAACTTGAACTTTAATAATTTCTTTTCTAACTGATTTGAAAGAACATTATAAATTCTTGGGTAGTCATAAATGAGTATATTCCTATTTTGTTTTCTAATTTCTTTTCGAAGACAAATTAATTTTTCTAAACATTGATCTTTTATGATATCTACAAATTTATCTCTAGTGATACAAATGAAGTTTCCAAAAGTTTTTCATAAGTTGTTGATAGTTTTTAATAATCTGAGTTGTATATATATTTTTCCTTTTTAATTGGTTTTGATTGTAAATTATAAATAAGTTTTTTCCTCTTATATTTCTATCTGCTTTAAAGATAAATTTTATTTCCAAAAAACTGGTATTTTAAGTTTTTTTATCAAAATTTTACTTGGAAGGAAATACTTTTAATATTTTCTTAAGTAGTTGATAATATCTATTGTTTTTTAAGCCAATCATGTTTATGTTCTTCTATTTCTTTGCAAATGAGTTTATCATTAAGAAACTTGGCAACTTTTAATTATCTAAGGGGATTTATCATACTAGCAGTTGATTCCTATCTTAACTTAGAAAATTAGTTTAGTTCTTAGTTTTTACTATGGGGTTAGTGAAAATCTTATAAGTAAGCTTTTATGAAAAATTTGCTTATCAAAGAATTATTAATACTAAGTTTTAATAAAATCTTATTACTTATCATGAAAAGATAGTGTTTATTTTCTTAGTTAATTATTTTGGTAAAAATCATCTTTATTATCATTAAAGAAAATTTATGATGAGTCTGTCTAAATTTTTGAAAAGAATTACAAAAATAATATTTCTATATTTTTTATTATAAAATCTTTATTTAGGTTCCAAGTTATATAATAAAAGAGTTTGGTTTCTATTTTTCCTTCATTAAAGAAAATTCTATTTTGATTTTGTTGAGACAATATCATTATAATGATGCTTGCACATGATAATGTAAAATGAAAAAGAATAAAATATAACATAGTAATGTATGGAAGATATAAGAAGTAAGCAAAATAATAAGATCAAGTATTGGGAACCTTAGCTTCATTAAGGTATCCTGGACTTGGTCATGGGCAAGTTCATAAAGAGAAAAACAAAAGAAATAAGAAAATCGTTTTGACTTGATAAGGATAAGTCTAAGACTAGAAAGACTAGTCCTAATGAAATTGCATGAAATAAATAAACAAATTGCAAGAAGGAAATAAATAAATTGCATGAGCATAAATAAATATTATATTAGTGAGCTTATATGCTCTAAGGAATATAGATATAAATATAGATAATATTATACATAAAAAGTTAAGTTAAGAGCATAACAATAATATCATCATAATAATAAAATCAAAATTATTGGCATGTGCAAGAACAAACATGAACATGTTGTTACTTCTACAACTTACATGAGTCTTTAAGAAACAACACCATAGTCATGCTAAGTTACATAATATGGGAAATTAATAGTAGAAAAGTTTTACCTAAAATGTGTTTATGTTGAAGGAAGAAAGATGATGGTTGTAAAATTATGTGGGTAGTAATATGTGGTATATGCTTTTTGTTTAGAGAAGAATGTTGGAAAAAATTGGTTAGAGAGGATTTGGGTAGAGCGGACTTGTAGAGAAATTTTGAGAGAGTTTTGGTAGGAAAAATGAGAAGTATGAAAGAAATGGAGGGAAAGGGGGGTATTTATAGAATTTTGAAGTAAAAATTAGATGTAATAAAATAAATTGAAAAAGAGAGGGAGAGAAGCCGACGCAATTAAGAGGGAGAGAGGGAGAGTTTTGATTGAATTTTGTATTTTTGTAATGAAAAGAAATAATGTGTAAGGTGTGATGTGAATAAAGTTGTATGAAAAAAGTAAATTGTAAGAGATATGTATAGTAGTGTGTAAGAATAGGTTATAAGAAAAAGTAAAGATAGTAAAATAGTAATCAATAGTAGAAATAGTATTATGAATAGTAGACTAAACAAATAAAATACCAATAGTAAAGAAAATATGCGTAAAAATGTGATATCTGATATTTTTTAGCTATCAAAAAATTATAAAACTGATATTTTTTAAAATCCTTATATTATTATGAATCTATCGGTGTTATCGAAATATTTTTACTATTCGATATACTGGTACACGGTTTTCGAAAACTGATCTCGTTCGAACCCAAAATACACTAAAAATTTGTGAATATGATATTTTTAAGCTTCCTTATATTATTACAAACTATTATCAATAATTATTTTATTTCCGTTTGTAAGCCCCTAGATTTTTCGATAATATAAGCAAACTCTAAGAACTAGAAGTCAAAACGAAACTCTAAAGTTAACCTAGTTCTATATTTAGTCTAGTGAATATAGATCTGGCAATCTCGTATTCCTAAACTCTAGAAAACAAAATTGAAATAATTGTAGAATATGGTTTGTAATAATATAGGAAAGCTTAAAAATATCAGTTTTAGAATTTTTCGGTAACTAAAAATATCGGATATAACTTATTTACGTATATTTTATTTATTACCGGTATTTTAATTGCCTAGTCTACTATTCATAGTACTTTTATACTATTCATCTATCTCTACTTTTTCTTACACTCTATTCTTATACTCTACCATACCTATACCTTACAATTTACCTTCCACATACAACTTTAATCATATCACACTTTATATATTACTTCTTTTATTATAAAACAAACAAAATAAATCAATTCCTCATCTTACATAAGGCAAAACTAGTGCCTCCCCCTCTCTCATCAATCCCATTTTATTTTCTTTTACAATTTATTTTATTACATCTAATTTCCACTCCAAAATTCTATAAATATCCCCTTCCTCCTTCATTCTTTCACACAATTCATTTCCTACTAAAACTCTACCAAAATCACTCCATAAAATCCCTCTCTCAAAATCGCTCTCAAGTTCTCTCTTTTCTCCACAAAAACCAATTTCCATATATTACTACAAACCATTCCATTCCTCTTCTATAAACATATAAACCTTAGGTAAAAATCTATCTTATTCATTCATCATGTTCATACAACTTAGCATGAGCTTAGTGTATGTTTTTTAGACTCATGAGAGTCAAAGAAGCAACAATATGTTCATGTTTTGTTTTTGTTCATGTTTCTATTCTTTTCTTTATGTTATTATTATGTTGTTATTATTATTGTTATTATTATTTGTTCTAATCTAACTTATATAAAGTATTATGTATATTATCTATATATATTTATTTAGAGCATATAAGCTCATATGTTATTTATTTATGTCTTGCAATTTATTTATTTACTTGTTTTTATACAATTATCAGGACTAGTTTTCTAGTCTTAAACTTGTCCATATCAAGTCAAAACAATTTCCTTTCTTTGCTTTTTCTTTTCTTTTTGGGACTAGTCTATTCTTAGTCTTGGAATACCTTGATGAAGCTAAGGTTCCTAATACTTGACCTTACTTTTATGCTCTTATTTTATTCATCTTATTATGTTTCTCATAGTTACATATTCTCATTCATGCATGAATATGTTGATATTATCTCAACCATAATGAAAATGAGTTTTCTTAAGTAACAAAAATAAGCTATCTTTAAAAATAAATTTTGTCACATAAGGAATAATTTTTCTATAAAAACTTAAAGTTTTATCTCAACAAATATTTTCTAAGGTTAGATAAGTTTAGCTCAAGTTTTAGTAATAACACTATATGTGATTTTATCAAGAAATACATAAAGTAAAGTTATTACAAACTCTCTTTTCAAACCAATAAAATAAGAAAGTTTTTTTAAACTTAGTTCCTTGTTTAACCAAAAGTTTTCCTAAGCTCATTTGTCAAAATTTTCTACCAATACTCTAAAATACTAAAGTCTAGATAAGTTTTTCAAAATTAACTTATAAGATCATCGATATTATTATTTTAAAGTGGATCTAACTTTAGAAAAGCTTTACAACACATAACCAAGAAATATTTAGAAAACTACATTTTATAGCCATTAGAAATAAAGTTGTAGGAATTTTAAAAGATTAAAATTACTTTTTGAAAATTTAAGAAATAGAGTTAAAAGAAAGAGATGCTCACTTATAGTAAATTAAGAAATTTTCCTAACAAAACTAATTTCTTTTTAAAGTTTTAGCTTTTCTTACTTTTAAGACATTTTGTTTTATAAAATCATTGTTGAGACAACACCACTAAATTCATGCATATAGTTGAGTCTATATATATTCAAGGATTTTTCAACTATAGAAAATATCTTTATTTTTGTACAAAAGCTCTTGAATGAAGAAAAGTTTGAAACTTAAGTTTTGAAATTGGAATTTTCGTATCAAATATGTACGTTACTATTTCGAGACCCAAATAACTTTTTTTTTGATAAAAACAACCTTAAAAATGGATAGATCTTTTCGAGTAGATAGAAATCGGTATATAATATGCAAAATTCCGAGTTAGAATGAGCAAGTTATGGTCTTTTTAAGTTGGAGTTTCTATTCATGCGAATTTTGACGAATCCAATAAAATAGAATTATAGAGTTTAAATAGATCTTGGATGAAAAAATCATTTTGGTATTTCTTTTGTTTAGGTGTTGAGGACTAAGATCTTCTCTTCCCCGGATTACTTCGACTCGTAGAAGAACGCTATGGATGAGTGAGTTTCTTTTACGAAATGTATTCGCGCATGTGCTTGTAGAATAGAGCATTAGATGTTAGGAAAAGATAAAATTGATATGCATGTCGGATATCATGGGAATTATGTATGTGAATTATTATGTGCGATCAATAAACAATAAGTATATCGGAACCCAATCTGTGATTAATAATTATTTCTATTTATGTATTGCTATGTGTGCAATTATTGCTTGATCGCTTTAAATAATTTAATGTCATATTGGAATTCCCATATAATAAATTGCTCATGCATATCATTTAAAATATCATTTCGAATTTTTGCTACTACTCCTCAGTTGGGACCGGAAAGGTAAGCTGCCTTGCTACATCTTGAGAGTTTAGGACGTTCGGGGAATATGATCTCAAGTTGTAGCCAAGCTGGATCGATCGCTTTGGGTAAGGAAAGCCCGTGGACTAATAGTATGGTTCGTTGGAACCCCAAGATGCGCGCAACTTTAAGGAGGTCATTTGGGGCCTAGTTCAAATCATTCCCTAACCACCGATGGAGGAGTAAATCCATCATACATACGAAACCGGATAGTCATATGTAATGTTTGATCATAAGGTTGTTGTATTTCATATGCTTGATTAATAAACTTGGTTGATTGCCTGTTATGAGTACTTTTGCGTAAAGAATATCTCACTAAGCTAGTTATGCTTATACTCCTATAGATTCTTAATATTGCAGGATTATCTTTTTGCACTCGAGACCATCTTGATCCCCCGAGTAGAATCCTTATTTTGGGAAGCTTTTGGAGGAACTCTGTTTTGAAGTCTTAGAGTAGATTTCTTCTAAAATCTTCTAGCTTTTGTTATTTCTCTTAGTAAGATTATGTTGTTATGAAAGTTATTTGGGGAATGCCCCTTAGAAGTTGTAAGACTTTTTATTTCAATGAAATATATTAAGTGTTATTTTGCATGTTCCGTTGCCAATACCTTAAAATGCATTATTTCACTGGTCTCCCTTTGACGTGAATGTACACCTTGTACCGATATAGAAGCTTTCGAGTGACTGAGGTAGTCATTCTTAAGTTTTAATATTGTGTACGGTGGGCTGTCACGTTTAGGATACCCGTTGGGGCGTGACACCGTTGTTTAGGGTTTAAGAGAGCAGGATTACCATATCTAAACACTAGGTTGTTGACTTTTGGGGTTCTTGTTTGACTATCAGGTTTTTGATTTATTTGTAAGATCATAAAATTTTTGGGGGTTTTGACTGTGTTATATTTTTTGTTCAACATTTATGTTTTATTTGTGATTTATTTAATATTTTTTGGTTCCTAGGATTGTTTTAACCGAGTCTAAGGTTAAGGATTGACTCCGTTTGACTTTTGATGATAATTGAAATTTTTTATCTTAAAATTCAACGAAGGATTTAATATTTTGTCGTTGAGTGTTATTTGGATATATCACCTTGATTTGCATGTTAAGGATCAAATAGCTGATTTGGTTGGCGTACCAATGTTAAATCAAACGATTGTTGGATTTTCCGTTTTGTTTTGAGGGTTCTCTTTTTCTCAATGTTAAGAATTTTCATATTTGATCTTAATTAGAATTCGGTTTTAACTTGAGTTTGTTTTTAGGATCTTGACTTTGGTATTTAACTCTAGGATTATCTTCTAAGAATTATGAAAAATTCAGGGATTTACAAGTATCTCATCTATAAATTTTGGTAAATTTACACTTGTACTTTTAGAATTTGTACAATATTTAATAAATATTTATTTTGATACTAATATAATGGTAGGCCAACTACTTGTGCTTTCAATTTTTTGTAATCTTTTAATAATTTCGTACTACATCATTAAATTTTAGTAATTTTTTTGCTGAATTTCTATCATTATCATGTAATCAAAATAAACCTCTATTAAATATTCTTTAATAGACAAATTGAATCGTGCATACTTAAAAAATATAAGACTAATTTGTTAAAATTTAAAAATAAAACAGCCAACTGTCAAAATTAAAAATGCAAATATTTTACCAGTCATTATCCCCATATTATACAGGAACGTCAAAGAAGTAAAAGTTATTATTTTAAAAGAACAAAAGAGAAAAAAGAAAAAACCCGACAATTTCGGACTACCCAACGTTAGAATAATCTTTTCTATGGAAAGGAAACATTAGTCTAACCTTAGAATGTGATGTGTCGTGGGTGTTTTGTCTCCAGTTAATAAAGAAGGATGTGCTTGGGGATCACGTCTATCAAACCTGGGGAAGAAGAATTGTTCCAAATGGCTGCGGGAATATAACACTAGCCAATATTTTATTCACAATCTAAGCATAGTGTTCAAAATTGTAATGGGTTTAGTCATGACATCATTGTGCATGTTAAGCGAGACCCAAAAAATTAATATGTAAAGCGAATGTCTTAATAGAGACCTTCTAGTTTAAACATAGGCTAATATCGATGGCAGAATTAGGAAACTTGTACTAATCGAGATCTCAATTATAATTACTATTATGCTTATTCAAAACTGTGATGAGAAAAATCCATTTCAGGAATTGGAAAAATTCAAATCCTTTGATGAAGAATAGTGATTCAAACCTATGTTGTCATTGCTTTGAAAAAAATATGACTTAGAAATTTTGAACATGTTTAGAAAAAAAAAGAAATGAAAAGAAAAGGATAAAGAGTTCATTCGTATATGCTACTTTTTAGCGAAATTTGTAATCTGACATAAAGTTTTTTTAACATCTTCAGGAGTGGCATAGAGACGTGTTATTGAGACAGCCAGAAATAAGGGAGAAATAGTTTAAATCTTAAAAGACAAGAGATGATTAAATTTGCTAACTACAATAAACTGAAACCACACCAACCCCAACCCCCCGCCCCCACCAAAACAACCCCCAAAAAAAAAAAAAAAAAAAAAAAAAATGAATAATTTCTAACCATAATATACACAAGACATTATGTAAAAGTGCAATAACTTAAGCCCCTCTTTATTGATGCACGCCGAATATAAACAGATATTTGTATATGCTCAAGCACATATATAATACCACATAAACAAAAGGAATTGTCTCAATTGGACGTACAACAATCTTTCAAAAAGTAACCAATCATCTGATTGTAAGAGGGTAGCCCATTTTTTAATTTTTTTTCTAACTTTTTTCCTATTTATATATTTCAAATTCTTTATTATTTTGTCCAATTATATTTATTTAAATTGATAATTTAGATGAATCAAGTCATGCCATGTTCCAATAAAGATGGAAGAGTTACTAACATCCTATTATAAAAAGACTTATTGCTCAAAATGGAAAAGTGATAAAAGGAAGATGATTTGAGGTGTAAGAAATGAGCTAATAGCAGCCCTTGTCTGGGCTTCTTTGCTTAATGCTCTTATGGGCATGTACAACTTGATTGGGTTTCATGTCAAATTATATGAACCTAAAAACCGGTCCGCTATCTTATAAGATTAGCAAAACCCAACGCTATAACCTTATAGGATATTAGAATATTTAACGTGGCTCTATAATCCTTTTTTTTCCAACTTATTTTCATATCCTAATAATAAATTCAATAAAAGTGGGTTAAAATGTGATGTAAATTTATAATATTAATATATAGTCTTAAATGTTTTTACGTTTGTATCCCTTCATTAGTAATACTTTCTATATATATAATATATATATATATTTTCCCTTTAATTTTTTACTTACATGTTTCGTTTACAGATATCTTTTATATGATATATTTTCATAGAATTAAAAGGTAGTATTCATATGATATTAAGATAATTTATAAATATATAATGATTATATATTAATTTATGACAAGTATTATATTATAGTAAATTTATTATTTTAGCTAATATGCAGTGTCATATTTATGTGAAACGTTTTACTCATGTGATGATTACCTCTATATTTATCCCTCATTTTTTAATCTCATCGCAAAATTCAAATAGATTATTCTAGATATGCTTAGAACTATAGTATTATAAATTTAAAACACAAAAATATTCAATGAAGGATGTTAATAAATTATTTACATTAATACTATGGCTAATTGAATATTGGTGGATAGTACTCTTTATTTAATTATATTAGTACAAAATTATAAATTTGAAAAAAAAAATTTACGAATTTAAAATAAAATAACCTAACCATAACTCTCAACTATCCTCATATATATATCTTTTCAAAAATTTAAGCAATTTTAGCCTATATAAATTTTTTTCTTTGAATTTTACTACCAAGTTAGGTATCCATCAAGTATCTTATAGATCCAAACATGACCCTAAAACACTATAAGGTTCTAACTACCTATAAATAACAAACCCTAAAATCCTATATGGTTTTCAATGGCTTAGACGAATCAGAAACCTCGTGATGGCCTGTCTAGTTACATCCTTGTTTGGATTTTATGATTTTTATTTGTATTTGCACCCGTATCTAATGTATATCTATATCTAGTTGGTTTGATCTGATTATAAATATAAATATCTATTTTCATCCATATTTATTTAGTGACAATCTAAACCAAAACGACATTCTATCGGCACACCAACTAACTAAATAGAGATATAAAAACATTTTTTTTTCCTTTATGGGAATTCCATTAGAATTCTTTTAATCTGAGAATGAAGAATAGATTGAGTTAGAAAATAGAATGCGGATAGATTGTTTAAGATCGCGATATATTAATCATAGTGGGTTGCCTGAGATTCAAACCGGGAACTAGTCGGATAGAGTAGATAATTTACTTATTCTTTTTCTTTTTTACTTAAATTAAAATAAAAAGAAATAGGCAACCAAAATCCCTTCCCAATCCGTGCTTGCATTTTTCATTGCACACGACTTTATCTATGTATCTATCCAAAACTCAGTTTCTTACCTAGACAAGCCTCGAAGAAAAATAAAATACTCAGGTAATCAATCCTTACTCTTCATGCATGAGCATTTCATAATAAAAATGATCTCCTCATTTGATCATTTAGGAATAATTTACATTTCCATGGTCTGATAGGCAATCATTCATAATTAAAAATTGAATAAATCATTAATATAAGTAATATCACGATACCAAATCTTTCCTTTATATAACTCTTGTGAAGTATAATAAGGTCTTTTGAAGATCAAAGAAAGAACAAATTCTATGAATCTTATAATCTTACTAGTAAACATTGAACCCTACCAGCTAATAAAAATTTGGTCTGCTTATCCGGGGTCTAGATGCAAAGGACATCACCATGTTATTCTCATGGATTGAATAAAATGATTCTAACAGAAAACTTCTAAAACTTCTAAAACAACAAGAAATAATTGGAGGAAAAAACATTAAGAATTTAAATAAGAAAATAGATAAATATTAAGAATTAAAAATATACTCTTTTTGTTATCTTTATTTGTAAGATTCTTGGTACAACCGACACTAATGGCCCGTTCACTTCGTTGAATAGAATAAGGAGGGAATGAAATTCGAATTCAAAGGGAATGCAATAAGGATGTAATAACTATTACAATATTCACTTAGTGTAAAAAAATAAAACAAGTAATTATTAAAGTAATATCCTTGTATTTATTATAGAGAGAAAATACTTGTATAAATATTATTTTTAAGACAAATAGTTATGATAAAGTTGAAAATAGAGGATTGAATGATAATTTATGAGATAAAACCATGAATTGCTATTCATTATTTTAAGTAATAGCAATTCATTATGAATTACCATTCTTTTTAAGTGAATACCATAATATCAGTTTTACGTAGAACAAGAATTGAATGAATAACCGTTCATGTCAAGTGAATAGAACATAAGATTTTAACTCATGAGAAGCAAATCCAGCACCTACTCTTTTTAAGGCGTGCATTTGGTTTCTGCCTTCTCTTCACCATCTACCCTCAAGTGACGACTTCTTTGCTTTATCACTCAGAAAATGGATCATACATTCCATATCCTGGCACATTCCGCTTATCTTCCAAGAAAGACCAACAAAATGCTGAAGTTCAAGCGTTCCTGATGATAGGACTGTTAGAGGATGTATGCTACATTAAGTATGTTAATTTACTCGAAATAAATTTATACCTTTAACTTATACCCGCAATATATAAATTTCATTCCAATATCTCAAAACGTAATTTAGCTTTGCACAACAAAACTATTCAAGAATTTAAGGACATGGAGACCTTGGAAGGCTCTTTTCATGGTCTTATCACATTGACATATGGTACTAAATCAAGTGAAGAATGCAAAAGTCACCCTCCATCATCTAAATTCAGCACGCTATCAACCCAAGCAAGGTCATCCAAATCGAGATCGGATTCAATGTTCAATGAGTCATATATCTCCATGTCATTACATTCGCGATTGTTTATAAAATGCGAATTATTGGCTTTGTATCGATGAAACCAATCAGAATCTTCATCAAGTGTTGAATTGCATCCTGGATTGCAGAATTCTTGATTAATTGATGGCAATGGCACAGGCTCATACAATGAGTGAGTAATGATATCCTCATACTCAGACATAGATACCCGTAACCCTTTGGGAACACCATTCAAGATACATTGTTCTACATCAGGTCTTTTGCCCAGTGAACAAGTTGCAGGTGCATCAAGCAATTGCTCCGGGATGAAACCCTCTTTGTCAAGTATATAAACATCTTCCCCGTCTTTCAATACCTTGTCCAAGCTACACTGTTCTTGGGATGATCCATGGGGTCCACTGCCAAGCGAAGACATTACAGGGGCATCAAGTACAGAAGCTGGAGATGCCATTGAAAACTCAGCACAACTATATTCTGATTCGATTTCCAGAGCTCCTGGATTACCCCTTTTTTCCAATGACAATTTTCTATTAATCTCTAGTTCCTTTGCTTGAACAGCAGCTGCCGCTTCTTCTTCTATATCAAAAGTTCCAAGCCATACTCGCTTGCCTAAAAAAGGGTCCTGAATTTCACCAACAAATTTTCCCCATGGCCTACGTCTAACTCCCTTATACATAGAAGATCTTCTTTTCTGGTCATTAAGTTTTTCGTTTTCATGACCAAGCTTCTCCTTCAAGCTAACATACTTCCGGTCACCAATGCCATGCCACGCAGCTTTCCCCTGAAATGACATATGAGGCCGAAATGGGATTATGATCTCCTTAACAACACACTTCTTATGCTGGTCCTGATCAATAGGAGGCATTTCATCTTCTTCACTTGAAGAGTCAGTCGCATCAGGATCAGTGTATGTTATGCAAATTCTCCTCACCGGACCATAGTTCTTGAAGTTCGTAGAATTTTTAACTTTCTCACCACTAATATCCATGTCAAATTGTCTTTGAAGGCCAGGCATTTCTTTTCTTACACTACAAACTATGAATCCAGAAGCCCAACTTGAAATATCTAAAATCCAAAAATTGAATGCAAGAGTACAAATAAAAGAGAGAATAAAGGTTATAAGTATCTTTCACAATCCTGATGGATATCAAGATAGAACCAAAATCCCGTGACACCTTAAACCCACAAGAATTAAAATGAAAAATCGGTTTATGTGATGATATGCCCCAAAGCACTTTCCTTGAAAGTATATCCTGCACAAACAGCATGACACAAAAACAGTCTTTGATTTCATGTAACTATTTCTTTAAAATCACACTTAAATTACAAAATAAATTACAAAATCGAAACCCATCTAAAATCCTTATCCACAAATCACAATTAATAAAGTATAAAAAAACAACATCCATATATATTTTGACCAAAAAAATAAACCCAAAATATATACGTATAAACAAACGAAAAAAAAATGATCATGGATCATAGTCTATATACCCTAACCAAGATATATAAAAATTTTAAAACTGGCATTGAGATGTTAAACAGAGAAAATTATCCATAAAAAAAGAAAAAAAACTACTAACCTTTTTGGTCTAAATATCATTGAAAAGCAAGGATAAGTAGTCCTCTGCAGGTGCTTTTCAAGAGACTTAGCTTGCATGCAAGAGACAAATAACAAAAACCCAGAACCAAGAGGACAGAGCCTTTTCAAAGCCCCAGTGATGGAATCAAACCCAGACGACATATATTTCCACTTTCTTGATATTCAATAAAAATAACTTCCAATATTTCTTCAGGAAGCCAGCCTACACGACACAATAAAGGACACGCACTACTAATTAGGAAAAATCATAAATTTGGAATGAAACAACACAACGCACAACAAAAGTCAAAATTTGATTCTTTTTTAGTGTTTTGTTTTGATTACTAAGAAAAGAGCTTAGATTTTTTTTTTTTACCCAATCAGAGGACGGGATTATGAAACATTTTAAATAGGAAAGTTTAGGTGAGTAGAATGTAAATAAATATATGGAGAATGTTTCCTTTCTTACAAGAGCAGCAATTAAATGCTAATGTTTTGAATCTTTTCACTTCACCTGCTTTCCGCGTTGTGTTCTTTCTCACTATGATATGTCTTCTCCTTCAACGTTTCTTCTGAAAAAATTTTCACAGTTTGGGTCTCTTTGTTTCATTACTCTGATGGATATTTATATATTATATCAATAAAAAAAACGACCATACAAACATGAAATTAATATGATATATAAAAAATATAGATTGGTTATAAATAATAATATAATATAAATAAAAATTCAATAATTTTACCAGTGTAATCCGCTCGATTTTTCCGAGGGAGTGCTGGTACAAAAGGTTTTATAGAGTATTGTTATTGGTTTTTTTATTTTTACAGCTAATGTGATGTCGGTTTTGGAAAAACTTAAAAACAATAGAAGGAAGCTAATGTGATGTCGGTTTTGAGAAAAATATAAAATAATAAAACCGGTCCACAACATCCTGCTGGCTCTGGCTCCACAATCATTACCTTGCTGGCTCACCGCCTAGCCTAGCGACATTTAAGACCTAAATGACTTTGCATTGTTTGGCGTTTGGACTTGGAACACAAGGGAATAAAAAGTAGGCGTTGATATTCAAATAAGAAAAAATTTCTTATATTAATGAGAGAGAAAGAAAACAAAAGAATTGGTATTTTTATTTTTTATTTTATTAAAAATAGCATGAAATTTTTTAAATTTTAAAACTGTGGGTTTTACTATCATTGTATTTGAATTTTTTCTATAATTATAAGGAGAGAATGTTCTTTTGTGCCATGATGAGAATCTTGTTTCCTCTCTTTTTATTATATTTTTCTTTTCAAATAAGGAAAATACAAAAAAGATAAATTGTATAATCTTTCTTGAAAATTTTAAAAATTATATGAATCCTACTCTTTGAAAAATCAGCATTTATTCTTATTATAAATCTAACATAGTAAATAATATTGAATTTGTTATGATATATCATTAAATTTAATATTTTCAATTATATATTTAAAATTAAAAATTAAAAAATAATGGGGAAAAAATGACAAAGAAGAATCAACTATCCTTATATTATAGATTGGATCCTTCAATACACACATAGATTACGGTCCCATAAATATTACATTAGAAAAAAGGCATAATTGACAAATTGTGAAGAGATTTATACATTATTCATCCATCAAAGTTGCATCACAAAATTTGCAGCATCCGTTATATTTCATATTGGGATGAAAAGCATACAAAATATCTGTATATTTAATTTTTGGTAAGCTAGTATCTAAATTTTATTGTTGGTAATTTAATAATTTTTTTTTTAAATTTAGTGTCCATTAATAAAGAAATTAATGATTGATATTTATTTTTGGGTAAATTACATATATACTTCTTGAAAGCTATTAAAATTGTACGAACTCCCAATTTTTTAAAATGCATGCACTTATCCCCCTCAAATAGATGTAAGTCCTATATATTTAAATGAATTGTTGTTTACGTGTATATTAAATTTACTTGAATAATAAAATATAAAAAATAAATGTCATATCATATGACCCATTTTATAAACCAATTTCATGGATCCAAATACCATTGCTATTGCAAAAACAAAACAAAAAGAAAAAAAAGATTTAATCTAAAAGATTAAAAAAGAATGGGTCATGTACAATGAAAAAAAAAATTTAGATCTTTGTTTTGGTGTCCAAAGAATATTGATGAGAAACATATAAATCTTTATTTAAAAATATGTGATTTAATCCAAACGAAAAAAAAATGTTCTCGCATATGTTAAAATAAAAGATGTTTTTGAAATGATTTAAGGGACTTTTCCATTTCAGTTACAGTGAAACAATTCTTGAGTAACTAGAAAATTACAAGAAAGAAACTTTTTTAAGTGATTAATTTAAAAAAAAAAAAGTTCTCTCTCTCTCTCTCTCTCTCTCTCTCTCTCTCTATATATATATATATATATATAAGTTGTCTTTTTGCAATGATTTAACGATCCTTCTATTGTTAGTGACATTTTTTAATAGATTATGAAGGAGCCCCACAGAGTAGTCTAAACGTAACAGTCCACCGCATGCTATATAAAACTTAGGAATTGCTACCACAACCGTTCCAAAGTCTCGTACAGATGCAAGGCGTATCTTTATGACAATAGAATACATGAATCAATGGAGATAGTATTTTAATTTGCCATACTATAACCATCAGAATATAAACCATGAGTCCACATAATTAGTAACAAAAGGTTCCAGAGGTATTTCCCTACAAAATAATATCAAGTTTAAAAGTGATATTTTACAATCATCCGGTAAACATTAGGGTTTCCTATGAAAGTCTATACAAAATCGAACACAAACTTCTAACGGAAACTGTAAACCCCTGAAATTTTCATAATTCTCATAAAATAATCCTAGAAGTCTAATACCAAAAATTGAAACCTCGAAAATCGACCCAAGTCAAAACCAAATTCTAAATAAGGTCGAACACGAGAATTTTTAATCTTGAGAAAAAGAGAACCCTCAAAACAAAATAGAAAATCCAACTATCGGTTAATTTGACATCTGTACACCAATCAAATCATCTATCCAATTCCTAACACACAAATCAAGACGACATATCCAAATAACGTTCGATAACAAAATACTAAGATCTTAAATCCTTCAGTGAATTTTAGAATCAAAAGTTTCGATTTTCACCAAAAGTCAAACTGAGTCAACCCATAACCCTAGACTTGGTTAAACGATCTCGAGAACTGAAAAATATTAAATAATCACAAATAAAATAAGATAAACCATAGACGTCAAATTAAAAATATAATACGGGCAAAACTCCAAAACTTTATGATCTTACGAATAACTCAATAAAAAACCAGAAGTCAAACCGGAATCCAAAAAGTCAACAAAGCTTACAACAAATCCTAGTGTTTAAGATCCGGCAATACCGCGCTCTTAAAACCTAAACAACGAAATAGAAATAATTGTTGATAATAGTTAGTAATAATATAAGGAAGCTTAAAAATATCATATTCGTGAATTTCTAATGTCCTTCGGATCCAAACAGGATCAGTTTTCAAAAACCATGTCCTGGTACACCAGATGGCAAAAATATTCCATTAATACCAATAGACTAGTAAAAATATAAGGTTTTCAAAAATATCAGTTTTAAAATCTTTCGGTAGCTAAAAATTACAGATATCGCATTTATACGCGTATTTTTATTACTACCAGTATATTGAAATTAATTTATGCATATCATAACTATGAGTCATATTTATTTCACTACTATTCTTCGTGTGGAGAAACGAGGAAATGGTAGTGGTGGTTAGTAGGAGCCGGAAAGTCTACATGGGCTAGTAGGAGCTCGGAAAGTCTACAAGGCGAGCAGAAGCCGGTAAATCTACAAATATTGATGGTCGTAAAGGCTTGCAACCTCCCAACCCTCGACATGGAGAGTGTAAAATCCATGCTACACTTGATTTCCAGTTAATCATATGTATTTTATTTGTTCATATGTTTGGTGCATTCTCATATGATTGATTAAATACTTGTTTGAATTATGGGAATATCTTATAGATAGAATTATCTCACTAAGTTAGATTTGCTTATACCCTTATAGCTTTTTGTTACAGTATGATTACCTTTGATTGGCCCCAAGGAGCCCTGTATGCCAGGTACGAGTTTAAGCTACTAGGAGTTTTTGGGAGAAACTATATGTATTTAAGTTTTGAACATAGGCTTCTAGGAAAATCTCTATAGTGAACTTGTGTTAAAGTTGCTATTATTTTGTTGAAAGACTTCTAAAGCGGGGGAATGCCCCTAAGATGATGTAAGGATATTATTATGAAGATCTTATGTTTAATTATATAAGTTCTTGCTTGCTTTTATTATCTACTTAAATGTAATACCCCTGTGAGTCTCCTACTATCTTGGAAGCACGCCTTGCATGTGATATCGAAGCTCCTGCATGACTAAGGTTGTCATTCATTAGCTTTAATATTATATGCGGCGGACTGCCATGTTTAGGGTACCCTCCGAGGCGTGATAACCTCCACCCCCACCGCTAAGGCCATACAAGAGGACGTTGCCTAATTTTATCCAAAGTAACCGTTATTTTGATGAAGCTTACGATAAGCCAGATGAGGCTGAAGATTGGTTTACTCAGATCGAATGGTCTTTTGATGCAAATGAGGTTCCACATTACCTACAAATCAAGTATGGGACATTCATGCCTCATCTGAATGCTAGAATATGGTAGGAATCAAAGAAAAGAGAGCCCAATCACTTGGAAAATATCCAGACATGAGTTCTTGGAAAATTATTTCTTGGGAAGCTTACAAGTAAGGTATAGTGCAGACTTCTTGCAAATTGCTCAGAAAGGAAGAACTGTCGAGCAATACAAAACTGAGTTCAGTAGATTACTGCAATATGCCCCCGATTCCTACAAGCACAGCGAAGAATTGAAAAGATAAGTCTTCATAGGAGGATTAGACGAAGACCTGAGAATAAGGTTGGAGGAATTTGACATCAAAAGTTACCGAGAATTAGTGGAAAGAGCTCGAATTATAGAAGGAGCAAGGAAAAGGAGAGAAAGAATAGAAGAAGAGAAAGCCCTGATTTTTGAGCAAAAGTTTTATGGTGGATCCAGTTCCACACCCCTACAAAAGAGATTCAAGTTCTCTAACCACTATAGGAGCAATGATAACAGTGGGAGGTTCATACCTAAAAATGTCAAGTGCTGGAAGTGCAATAGAGCACACTACCCCAAGAAATGCTCTCAGTTGTTTGGAAAGTGCTTCTTTTGTGGAAATGCAGACCATAAGATATCAAAATGTTCAAAGAAAGGGAACAATACTTGCTATGACTGCAAGCAAGAAGGGCATTTCGCCAATGAATGTCCACAAGGAAGGAATGTTCTGACAAGGTCTTCTGGAGGAGTTGTTCCTATAAGGACTAGGAATGGAAATGGAAGCAGATTAGAATTCACTACTTCAAGAATCAGAATCTATAACATGGAGGGACAATGGATGAGTAAAGAAATAGATGAAGAAGATGGAGACTTGGCTGTATTGGAATGCAGTGGAGACTACAGCTGTGAGTTGGGAATCGGTAAGCCTTGAACCTTTTTACGTTGATTCTTTTGTTCTAGTAATGCAAAATTTTAAAGTTTTATAGATAAGTAGATATACGAATAGATGTAGTAATCCCTTGTTAGATACGTAGGAAACATACGGTTAGGAAGTTAGAATGCTTTTGCTCTTTTGGATTGCATAGCAAATTCTTTCATTACACCTTGTCTAGCTAAGAAGTTTAGACTACCAATAACAAACGTCGACTCTTAGCTTTAAGATCAAAACCTCCACAGGAAATGTTGTTGTAACCCAACAAGTGTTGAAGGATCGTCTAATAAGGATACCCATTTGCTTGTGACTTCATGAGTAATGTGATTAGGTAAATGTGAAGTAATCTTTGGTATAAATTGATAAAGCCCCAATAGATGGTCACAAGAAGATCATAGAATTCATAGACCCATAAGAAAGGAAGATAACGTTGTTAAAGAACCTACTATTACAAGGATAGAGGAGTTATATTCTTTCGAGTTGATAGAGGAAATTCCAAAAGGAATGGATGACTACTGATGACATGGAAGAAGATAAAGAGAAACCTATCTTGGAGGATTTCCCTGATTGTCAATAAGTTTTCAGAAGTTTTTACGGCTGAATGGCCTGGATTACATCTGAAGAGAAAGATCAATTTTGAGATTAGACTAATGGCTAATACGGAACCAATTGCTAAGGCATCATATCGAATGGCCTCAATGGAGCTAAAAGAAGAACTTTTGGATCAAGGTTTTATACAATCAAGTTTATCCCCATGGAATATGCCAGTTTAGTTTGTAAAGAAAGAAAAGGGTAAATCCCTGAGTTTATCCATTGATTATTGGGAGATGAACAAAGTCACAATCAAGAATAAGTACCCACTCCCTAGGGTTGAAGATCTTTTTGACCAACTACAAGGAGCGAACATGATTTCTCATGTTGATTTGAGGTTAAAGTACCACTAATTATGCATTGAATCAAACGATGATTCGGAAGACTACTTTTCGAACTTGTTATGGACACTACGACTTTCTAGTAATGACTTTTGGGTTGACCAACACAAACCGAGTATATAAGTCTCTATTGGATAAATGAGTAATTGACGATATCTTGGTCTATTCTAAAATAGAAAAACAAAAAGGAAAAAGAAGGTAGCTAGAGTTAATCAAGGACTATGATCTCAAGTGTCTACCTTGCTCACAAAATAGGAGGAGTTGATAAAAAGGATTTGGGAAGCTAAGCATTGAATTTATGGGACAAAGTGAGAAAGTGGAGATAATTAATGTAGTATTGGAACCAACCTTGGTAGAAAGGATTGAAGAAGCTTAATGCTAAGATGAGAAGATACAAAGTGATACGAACCATGCCAACCTGTAACGAAACCCTATATCAATACGCTTGATTATCTAGATTTCCAAGACCTCAAAGTCAATAGAACCACGACCCATTGTCTATATGAAGACAAGAACCTTGGTATAAGCGATGACGCCATAATTAGGGATGGAAAACCCAATTGATAAGTCTGGATTTGAACACGACGAATTGGATTCGAAGGGTTCAAAGAAAAAGTTCTTTCAAGAACTCCAAAGAGAAATACTCTCAAATTTTCATTCATTCTAGTTAAAGTGTGAATGAGTTTCCTCTTCTTGGACTTGATGAATTAGTCCATTCAATGCTTCCTTGAATTTCTTAGCTCGGCTTCTAGTATTCGGTCCAATCGGTACTTCGAGCGGATCCTAATCCATCTTCTGGATTGGCTAGCTTGGACTTCATCATTCCCCTCTTCTTGAAAAGGATTTGTCCTCAAATCATCGCCTACATCAAAAGGACTTAGGTCAGTAACATTAAAAGTGGCACTTACCTGATAATCACCTGGCAAATCTAGCTTATAGGCGTTGTCATTGATGCGCTCTAGAACATGAAACGGTCCATCTCTCTAGGAAGCAATTTAGAACACCTTTGTTCTGGAAACCTTTCTTTGCGCATGTGCACCTATACCCAATAACCGGGTTCAAACACCACTTGTCGCCGCCCTTTGTTAGCTTGCTTTGAATACTGCTTGGTTCTTCTTTCGATGTTAAGTCTTGCCTTCTCATGAATTTGCTTAACAAACTCAGCTTTCTTCCTGCCATCTAAATTCACAAACTCTTGAATAGGTAAAGGAGATAAATCTAATGGAGTCAAAGGATTAAATCCATATACAATCTCAAATGGTGAATACTTAGTAGCAGAATGTATAGAACGATTATAGGCAAACTCAACATGTGGTAAACATTCTTCCCATGTTTTAATGTTCTTTTTAATAATTGCCCTTAACAAAGCAGATAAAGTCCTATTTACTACCTCGGTTTCACCATCAGATTGTGGATGACAAGTAGTAGAAAACAAAAGTTTAATACCTAACTTACACCACAAGGTCTTCCAAAAATAGCTTAAGAACTTAGCATCCCTATCAGAAACAATCGTTCTAAGCATACCATGCAAGCGCACTATTTCCCTAAAGAACAAATCAGCAACATGTGAAGCATCATCAGTCTTGTGGCATGGAATAAAATGAGCCATTTTTGAGAACCTATCCACAACCACAAACATGGAATCTCTACCATACCTAGACTTGGGCAATCCTAACACAAAGTCCATTGAAATATCTACCCATGGTTCTGATACGAGAACCCTCGCAATCACGCTTGAGAACCCTTTTGATTATTATGGATCCCCAACACAGTAATACGAAAACCCACGAATTCTATTGGAATCAAACCCTAAGAAGGATTAGATATAGGTTTGTCTTAGTTTTCTTGGTGATCTAAATAGTTAGAACAATGATGCCCTAACCCGAAACACTCCACAAAGAAGATGATCAAACTTCCTTGAATGTTCCTAAAAGCATGTATTCTTTTCAAGAACACAAAGAACAAGCAAATAGCTTTTCGGTATTCAAATATGTCAAAACTTGTTTCAATACATCCCAACAAGACTATTTATAGTCCATGCAAATAGGCATAAAGAAACCCTACCAAAACTATTAAAATAAATAAAATAAGAGAATTCATCTATGAAAGGCCGGCCCATAAGCTTCAAAGGCTGGAGGCCTTATTATATTAAAAGAAAACCCAACATTGAAGGATCTTTATGTATTTTCACTTGCACTTGAAATATATTGACCCGCACTTGATTTCCACTTGTTCCAAAGCTTTGATACCCATGTAATCCATCACTAGTATACGTCATTAAACTTTGGAAGTGTTGATTGAAAGCTTGTTGAATCTTCTTAGCTCGAGATCTCGTGATCGGTCCTTGAGGTAAGTTAATTGGACTTGAATTTCTTTGAACTTCAACCGTAGCCACTTGATCTTCATGTTGACTTGGCTCGCGATCTTGGATCGTTGGTTCATCTATAACATTCCCCTCCTCTTGAAAAGGATTCGTCCTCGAATCAAAAGCATCACCTACATCAAACGGACTAAGATCAGCAACATTGAAAGTTGCACTAACATTATACTCACCAGGTAAGTCGACTTTGTAGGCGTTGTCATTGATCCTCTCAAGAATCTGAAATGGACCATCTCCTCTTGGATTCAACTTGGACTTTCTTTGAATTGGAAATCTCTCTTTGCGAAAATGCACCCAAACCCATTCTCCAGGTTGAAAAATCATGGGTTTCCTTCCTTTATTCACTCTTGAAGCTACTTTGGCATTCTGTTGCTCAATCCTGTTCTTCACCTGCTTATGTAGCTTCTTAACAAAATCTGCCTTTGAATTAGCATCAAAACTCACAAACTGGTTAGGTGGTAATGGCAATAAATCAATAGGAGTTAGTGGATTAAAACCATACACAATCTCAAATGGAGAACAATGCGTACTGCTATGAATAGCTCTATTATATGCAAACTCCACAAATGGTAAGCAATCCTCCCAAGTCCTAATGTTTTTCTCTATGATTGCCCTCAACAACTGAATCAATGTTCTATTAACCACCTCAGTTTGCCCATCAGTCTGTGGGTGACAGGTAGTTGAAAACATAAGCTTAGTTCCCAACTTTGCCCACAACACTCTCCAGAAGTGACTCAAAAATTTTACATCTCTATCACTAACAATGCTTTTAGGTATGCCATGCAGACGCACTACCTCTCTAAAGAACAAATCAGCAATGAATGTAGCATCATCAGTTTTATGACAAGGAATAAAATGAGCCATTTTACTAAACCTATCTACCACAACAAAGATACTGTCATGACCTTTCCTAGTCCTAGGCAATCCAAGCACAAAATCCATAGACACAGCAGTCCAAGGTTCATCAGGAACAGGTAAAGGTGTATATAATCCATGTGGTTTCAGTTTAGATTTAGCCTCCTTACATGTAATGCAATTTTGACAAACTTTATGCACATCATGTCTCATCCCAGGCCAAAAAAAATGTTCATGCAGCATATTGTAGGTCTTATCTACCCCAAAATGCCCCATCAAACCTCCTCCATGTGCTTCCCTAACTAGTAATTCCCTCACAGAACTTCTAGGAATGCACAATTTATTTTTCTTAAACAAGAATCCATCAGACACAAAATAATCATTTACACCAGTCCCATCAACACAAGCAGCAAAAATCCCAGCAAAATCAACATCATGTGGATACATCTCTTTCACTAACTCAAATCCTAGCAAAGATGTACTAAGAGAGTTAAGTAAAGCGTACCTTCTTGAAAGCGCATCAGCGACAATATTTTCCTTACCTTGCTTGTATTTGATGACATAAGGGAACGTCTCAATGAATTCTACCCACTTAGCATGCCTCCTGTTCAATTTATCTTGACCCTTCAGATGCTTTAAACTCTCATGATCAGTGTGTATGACAAACTCCTTAGGCCAAAGGTAGTGTTGCCATGTTTGCAATGCTCGCACTAAGGCATATAGCTCCTTATCATATGTTGGATACTTCAATGCCGCTCCACTCAACTTTTCACTGAAGTACATTAGTGGCTTATGATCCTGCATCAAAACAGCTCCAATCCCTATGCCACTAGCATCACATTCAATCTCAAAAGTTTTATCAAAGTCAGGTAAAGCAAGCAATGGTGCATTACACAATTTATCTTTAAGTTCATTAAAAGCATGTTCTTGTGCATCACCCCAAGTAAAACCAACATTCTTTTTAACTAACTCATTCAATGGTGCAGCAATAGAACTAAAATCTCTAATGAATCGCCTATAAAATCCAGCAAGTCCATAAAAACTCCGCACCTCACTAGCATTTTTAGGTCTAGGCCACTCCTTAATGGCTCTAACCTTCTCCTCATCAACCTCAACTCCATGATTAGAAACAACAAAACCCAGAAAATTGACCCTATCCATGCAAAAACTACACTTCTTAAGGTTTGCAAACAATTTCTCATCTCTAAGTTTTGTTAAAACCAATCTCACATGCATAACATGATCATCAAAACACTTAGAGTAAATCAAGATATCATCAAAATAAACAACAACAAATTTACCTAAGTATTCACGCAACACATGATTCATCAATCGCATAAAAGTACTAGGTGCATTAGTAAGACCAAAAGGCATAACAAGCCACTCATACAAGCCATACTTAGTCTTAAATGCTGTTTTCCATTCATCTCCTACTTTCATGCGTATTTGATAGTAACCAGATTTCAAATCAATTTTTGTAAACAAACAAGAACCATACAATTCATCCAACATATCATCTAACCTAGGTATAGGATGACGATACTTTACAGTGATTTTGTTGATGGCTCTGCAGTCTACACACATTCTCCAAGTCCCATCCTTCTTAGGGACTAGGATCACAGGAACCGAGCAAGGACTCAGACTCTCTCTTACATACCCTTTCTCTAGCAACTCCTCAACCTGCTTATGGATCTCCTTTGCCTCACTGGGATTGGTTCTGTAGGCAGGTCGATTGGGTATGGCAGCTCCAGGAATGAAGTCAATCTGATGCTCTATGCCCCTAACTGGTGGAAGTCCACTAGGCATCTCTTCTGGAAACACATCTTCAAATTCCTGCAACAAATCAGAAAACACACTAGGCATAGATGGATTAATGTCATTAGTGGCCAAACAAGCCCCTTTGTACAAAAGTACAAATATAGGCCTATTGGCATTCAAAGCATGCCTAACCTCACTTGACCTAGCAATCAAACTCACATTCTTATTCTTTTTCTCCAGGCCGATTTTCATTTTGCTTTTCACTTCCCTCTTTCTTTTCACACTTCTCACTTTTTCCACTCTTTTTATTTTCACTCTTGTTGTTCTCTCCCTCTAAAGTGCTTTTTCTACTCTCCTTCTCTTTTCTTTCGGCCTCAACTCTCATCCTCTCCAGTTTACATTGGTCATCATATATTTCCCTAGATGACAATGGTGCCAAAATTGTTTTTCTTCCATCTTTGGTGAAAGTGTACCTATTTAAATAGCCATCATGTACTGTCTTTCTGTCAAATTGCCAAGGTCTACCTAACAAGATATCACCAGCATGCATAGGAACAACATCACATAGCACCTCATCACTATACTTGCCAATGGAAAAGGAAATTATAGCTTGCCTATTTACCTTAACCTCGCCACAGTCACTAAGCCATTGAAGTTTGTATGGTCTTGGATGTGGTATAGTAGGCAGCCCCAACCGATTAACCATGAATGTACTCGCATTAGTACAACTCCCTCCATCAACAATGATACTACAGGCCTTCCCTTGGACATGGCATCTAGTATGAAATAGATTCTCTCGCTGCTCCTCATGGCATTCCTCCTTTAACTGTGTATTAAGTGCACGCCGAGTTACAAACACATCACCTTTAACTGCCTCCTCAACACTCCCTGCATCACTACAATCCTCCAACTCAGGCATGTCATCATCCCCACTCTCATTGCCAACTCCCTCATCATCAGTAACAACCTCTCCATTTCTCACCACCATAGTTCTCCTGTTAGGACATTCTCTACTAATGTGCCCCACACCCTGACACTTCCAACATTTAATGTCCCTATTTCTACTCTTCTGTTCAGTTGCCTTAGGTTTTTCAGATGAAACCCCACTACTCTTACCAGGTGCAACATCAACTGTAGACTTACTTCCTCCCTTAAACTCAGACTTTCCATATCCTTTCCAATTATTATTATAGCTTGAAGAAGATTTGGAAACATACCTGTTTGAACCTTTGCCATGAAGTTGCTTCTCGATTTTAATGGCAAGATGTACCATCTCTTCCAACTCAACATATGGTAGCAACTCCACTTTATCAGCGATTTCTTTATTCAAGCCACCCAAGAACCGTGCCATGGTGGATTCTTCATCTTCAACCACATCAGCCCTCGTCATGATCATCTCCATCTCCTTGTAGTAGTCCTCTACACTCCTGCTACCTTGTCTCAACACTTGAAGCCGCTGAATCAATTCCCTTGGAAAGTACTTGGGAACGAAACGCTTCCTCATCACAGCCCTAAGCTCCTGCCAAGTATCAATAGGGTACTCCATATTCCTCCTCCTACTTGTTACCAACTGATCCCACCAAGATATAGCATAATCTTGAAATTGGGTAACAGCCAATTTCACCTTTTTCTCCTCACTAAATTGGTGACAATCAAAAATCAACTCAACTCGCTTTTCCCATTGCAAATAAGCTTCAGGATCAGACTTACCCTGAAAGATAGGAATTTTCAACTTGATACTCCCCAAATCTCGATCTACATAATCATCATTCCATCTATTCCTAGCAACGGGATAATTTTCCTGCATTCTTCCTCTTCCTATACCCCTACCGCCTCTACCACCTCTACCTCTCCTATTGAATATCATAGGTGGACTATCATCATACTCCTCCTCCCGATACTCATTAACATCCCCCACATCATCAACCTGGGGTGTGGTAGAACTAACTCCTCTATTTACTCCCATAGGACTCGCCTCCTTCTCAACAGCTTGTAGTCTCAAATTCATATTTTCTAGAGACTCCTTCATATCCATCATCATCTCGATTAGACGCTTATACTCAGATGCTCTAGCGTCTTGCATCAAAGCCCCTTCTTTACTACCTCCGTCCCTACCTTCAATCACACCCTTACCGACATCTTTTCCTGCAAAACAAATAATCGTTAGCAATAATAAAGTTCAATTTCCTCACAAGCGCTCCCTTTCGTGTTTATCACTCACAAGATGGGGGTGTTCACTCGTGTTTCTCGAATCAAGATGCCACACAAGGTATTTCCTCACAACTCTCAAGCCCGCTCTTATATGTTCGTAATTGAATCACACTCTATAGAACAATTTCAAGAAGCTCAAAACGAAAGGTGTTTTCGAATGGTCTGAATGGTGATTTTCCCAATATCCCTTGATCAAAACAAACAATTTTGATGATCACACTATAATTTGAAAGACAACTCAACCTAACAAAGAACACAAATTCTAATGGAAGAATAATATAGAAACTTAATACTGATTTTTTTTTTTTTTATAAATTTGCAATTTTTTTTTTCAACTCAAATCACAAGACTTGAAGATTTGAAAACCCTAACTTGTGTTTCCCTATAGATCTGAATAGATCACACCCAAAAAGAGATCAAAGAACAAATTTTTATGATGTAATATGAATAAAGGTGCAAACTTTTTGTTCTCACAAGAATCAAGATGTGAGCTTTATGATCTAAAAGAAATAAAGATGTAATCTTTTTGATTGATTTTTTTTTTTTGAATTTGAATTCAAAGAAAACAAAAGATAGATAAAAAGAAGGATATAACCTGATCTAGAGCCAAAGCTCTGATACCAAATGATACGAGAACCCTCGCAATCACGCTTGAGAACCCTTTTGATTATTATGGACCCCCAACACAGTAATACGAAAACCCACGAATTCTATTGGAATCAAACCCTAAGAAGGATTAGATATAGGTTTGTCTTAGTTTTCTTGGTGATCTAAATAGTTAGAACAATGATGCCCTAACCCGAAACACTCCACAAAGAAGATGATCAAACTTCCTTGAATGTTCCTAAAAACATGTATTCTTCTCAAGAACACAAAGAACAAGCAAATAGCTTTTCGGTATTCAAATATGTCAAAACTTGTTTCAATACATCCCAACAAGACTATTTATAGTCCATGCAAATAGGCATAAAGAAACCCTACCAAAACTATTAAAATAAATAAAATAAGAGAATTCATCTATGAAAGGCCGGCCCATAAGCTTCAAAGGCTGGAGGCCTTATTATATTAAAAGAAAACCCAAATTGAAGGATCTTTATGTATTTTCACTTGCACTTGAAATATATTGACCCGCACTTGATTTCCACTTATTCCAAAGTTTTGATACCCATGTAATCCATCACTAGTATACGTCATTAAACTTTGGAAGTGTTGATTGAAAGCTTGTTGAATCTTCTTAGCTCGAGATCTCGTGATCGGTCCTTGAGGTAAGTTAATTGGACTTGAATTTCTTTGAACTTCAACCGTAGCCACTTGATCTTCATGTTGACTTGGCTCGCGATCTTGGATCGTTGGTTCATCTATAACAGGTTCAGTAGGAATAGGTAGTGGAGTGTACAAGCCATGAGGTTGAACCTTAGACTTAGCTTGTCTACAGGTTATACATTTCTCACAAATGCGCTCAACATTTCTCCTCATGCGTGGCCAATAAAAATGCTCTTGTAAGACCCCAAAGGTCTTAGCTACCCCAAAATGCCCCATCAATCCCCTACCATGGGATTCTCTCACTAGTAACTCTCTAATAGAGCAATTACGAATACAAAGTTTGTTCTCCCTAAATAGAAAACCATCATGCCTAAAGAACTTACCATAGGCCCCCTTCTCACAACATGCATAATCTTGACTAAAGTTAGAATCCAAAGCATACAACTCCTTTATATGTTCAAAACCAAGAAGCTTACTATCTAGAGTTGAGATTAACATGTACTTTCTCGAAAATGCATCAGCAATGACATTTTCCTTACCTTGTTTGTAACGAATGACATATGGGAATGTCTCAATAAACTCCACCCATCGTGCATGTCTCCTATTCAACTTGTGCTGCCCTTTCAAGTGCTTCAACGACTCATGGTCGGTGTGAATGACAAATTCCTTGGGCCACAAATAGTGTTACCAAGTCTCCAATGCTCGAACTAGTACATATAGCTCCTTATCATAAGTGAGATACTTCAATGCTGCCCCTGTCAACTTCTCACTGAAATATGCAATTGGTCTCCTCTCTTGCATAAGCACGGCACCAATACCTACACCAGAAGCATCGCATTCAATTTCAGAGGTCTTTGCAAAATCAGGTAATGTAAGTAAAGGAGCATTAGTCAGCTTCCCTTTCAACAATTGAAACGCCTTCTCTTGTTCTTCTCCCTACTTGAATCCCACATTCTTCTTAATGACCTCAGTGATCGGTGCAGCGATAATGCTGAAATCCTTCACAAAGCGCTGATAAAAACTTATAAGACCGTGAAAACTCCGCACTTGGCTCACACTTGTGGGACTAGGCCACTCTCTAATAGCACGAATCTTCTCTTCATCAACCTGTATTCCTTGCACACTGACAACAAATCCAAGAAATACAAGTCTATCCATGCAAAAGGTGCACTTCTTGAGGTTAGCAAACAACTTTTCTTTCTTAAGCACCTCCAAAACATCTTTCAAATGCATTAAATGATCATCTAAGTTCCTGCTATAAATAAGAATATCATCAAAGTAGACAACCACAAACTTTCCAATGAATGTTCTCAAAACATGGTTCATTAATCTCATAAAAGGTACTGGGCGCATTAGCTAACCCAAAGGGCATAACTAACCACTCATATAATCCATATTTTGTTTTGAAAGTAGTTTTCCACTCATCTCCCTCTTTCATCCTAATATGATGATATCCACTCTTTAAATCAATCTTAGAAAATATGCAAGAACCATGCAATTCATCTAGCATATCATCTAAGCGTGGAATGGGATGTCTATACTTTACCGTGATGTTGTTGATAGCACGACAATCAACACACATCCTCCATGTCCCATCTTTCTTAGGTACTAGAATCACCGGAACTGCGCATGGACTCATACTTTCTCTCACGTACCCCTTCGCCATCAGCTCGCTAACCTATCTTTGGAGTTCCTTAGTCTCCTCTGGATTACTCCTATAAGCTGGTTAATTTGGAATTGACGCTCCAGGTACAAGGTCGATTTGATGCTCAATACTAAGCACAAGTGGTAATCCTCTAGGAATCTCCTCTGGAAACACGTCCTCAAACTCCTGCAAAAGGGAAACAATAGAACTAGGCAAAGAGTTAGAAAAATCGTTAGTACTCAAGCATTCTTCCTTAAAAACTAGCAACAACATCGGTTGCTTCATCACTAAAGCTCTCCTCACTGAACTCACTCTTGCCACACAACTCTCCTTTTGCAAGGATGCACACTCCTTTTCTCTCACCACCAAAGCTGGACCCCTCTCAGCTTGGTCTCTCTCGCTCTTTCCAGCCTTTTACTCTTTTGTATTTTCATTCCTTTTATCTTTTTCTTTTGCTCTCTCACTCTCTTTAATTTTCTCACTCTCTCGATATTTCTCCATTGATTGTTGCAGTTGTAATTGATCTTCATACACCTGCTTTGGAGTCATTGGCTTGAGTGTAAAACTCTTGCCACGATGAACCTTCCTATCGAATTGCCATGGCCTCCCCAATAGAATATGACATGCTTGCATGGCCACAACATCACACATAACCTCATCCTCATATCTTCTAATGCGGAAAACAATCATAGATTGTTTAGTCACCTTGGTTTCCCCACTATCATTCAGCCATTGCAATTTATATGGGTGGGATGTTTGGTAGTCTTCAATCCCAACTTCTCAACAATAAATGTGCTCACCACATTTGTGCAACTGCCTCCATCAATAATCATGCTACAAAGTTGGTTATTAATGTGGCAACGAGTATGGAAAATGTTTCCCGTTCCACTTCAGCTTCTTCTTTAACCTGCACATTTAATACCCTTTTCACCGCTGCTACTGGCCTACCCTCATCAGCCTCTTCCTCAATCTCCTCATTAGTGGCATCCTCAAGTGATGGCATGGAGTCATGATCTGACTCGCTATCTGTCACTATCTCTCCATTCTTCATGACCATAGCCCTTCTATTGGGGCATTGGTTCGCTATATGTCCCTTTCCTTGGCATTTAAAGCATTTGATATCTCTACTCCTAGGAGTAGGGTCAGATTTACCTTAACTTCCATGGGTGGAGGTCTCCTGCCTTTGCTCATTCTTTGGCTTGGTAGAAAATGACTTCTCCTCTTTCTTCCACATGCTAATCTTCCAATTGGATGAACTAGAACTCTGGGAGAATCTGTTATTGCTGCTACTTCTTTTCTTCAATTGATTTTCAACTTTGATAGCCATATGGACCATCTCCTCCAATTCCACATAATGCTGGAGTTCCACAGCATTTTGAATATCCCTATTCAAACCCACAAGAAATCTTGCCATGGTGGCCTCACGATCTTCTGCCATGTTTGCCTTATCATTATCATCTCCATCTCCTTAAAATAATCATCTACACTCCTACTTCCTTGCTTGAGATTTTGCAATTTATTGTGCAACTTCCTATAGAAGTGTGCAGGCACAAATCGCTTCTTCATAACTCTCTTCATCTCTTCCCATGTCTTAATTGGTGGCTCTCCACTCCTCCTTCTACTCAACAACAATTGATACCACCACATTATGGCATAATCTGAAAATTCAATTGCTGCCAGCTTCACCTTCTTCCTCTCAGAATACTCATGGCAATCGAATACTAACTCCACCTTCTTTTCCCATTCCAAGTAAGCTTCAGGATCATTCTTACCTTGGAATGGTGGTATCTTCATTTTAATATTGCCTAGGTTGTTGTCCTCCCAATTCCTATCACCTCTACCTTCCCAATTTCTAGCGCCTTTATCTTCCCAATTCTTAACTCCTTTATCTCCCCAAATTCTGTTTCCTTTGTTTCTCCTCCTATAATTATCATATGACTCCTCATTTTTAGAAACTCTTCCTCATTCCCCACCTCCTTCATAAGAGGATTCTCCTTCCTTCGCTTTGAGAATTACTCAAAACCAACTCCAACTTCCTATCTACCCTATCATTTATATCCTCCATTCCTTCTTTGAACATACGTCTCATTTCACTCGTCAACGCCTCCATCATGAGTTTAGGATCGAAACCCCCAAACACACCTTCAGAAGAATTTTTATCCGACATTTTTGCTGCAAAACAGAAAACGTTAGTAATAAAACAATTCCTCACAATTCACTCCCTTGCGTGTATCACTCAATGGATGGATCGCTTAATCACTCGTGTATGCACACAATAAATTAATCGCCACTCTCAAATTCCTCTTTGTTGGTTCTTTTGGAACTAATCCCAAACCTTCAACAAACCGTCTTCAAAGAGTTCAATAATAGAAATCCTAAAAATCAATGAACCCTAAAAAAATAAAAATAAAATCTTTGCAGTTATCTCAACTAGAAATGAAATCTACTATAGTCAACAACCCACAAAAACCTCAATTAAACTAACAATTCAAATCAAATTTTCTTTTCACCTTTTTTTTTATAAGATTTTTTCTTGTACGAATTTTTTTTTCTATGGATAAGAATCAAATACAAGATAAATTTTGCAAGGAATTCAAATCTCTAGAACAAATATCACTATGGAATCAAATATAATCTAATTAGATATGAACGATTGGAGATTAGGGTTTGGTATTGCCTTTCTCTAATCGAACTGAAATTGGTGATTTTGATAAACCTAAGTCTTTGATACCAAACTGATACGAACCACGCTAACCTGTGACGAAACCCTATATCAATAAGCTTGATTATCTAGATTCCCAAGACCTCAAAATCGATGGAACTGCGATCCGTTGTCTATATGGAGACAAGAACCTTGGTATAAGCGATGACGCCACAATTAGGGATGGAAAACCCAATTGATAAGTCTGGATTTGAACACAACGAATTGGATTCGAAGGGTTCAAAGAAAAAGTTCTTTCAAGAACTCCAAAGAGAAATACTCTCAAATTTTCATTCATTCTAGTTAAAGTGTGAATGAGTTTCCTCTTCTTAGACTTGATGAATTAGTCCATTCAATGCTTCCTTGAATTTCTTAGCTCGGCTTCTAGTATTCGGTCCAATCAGTACTTCGAGCGGATCCCTAATCCATCTTCTGGATTGGCTAGCTTGGACTCCATCACAAAGGATAAAGAGGAAAATATAGGAAGAAAAGTGTACTGATTTTATGGTCAACGATGATAATGTCAGATGATTTTGTGCGCCTAAGAACAAGGAAATTAGAAAGGAAAATTATGAGTGCAGCCCATAACTCAGGATATACGGCACATTCAAGAAAAACCAAGATGTACCAAAATTTCAAGGATCGTTATTGATGGAATAAGATGAAACAAAGGTGTAGTCAATTATGTGATGAAGTGCCCAATCTACCAACAAAGGGATAAAGAGCACCAAAGGTCGAGAGGATTGGCAAAACCTTTGTTGATACTGGAATAAGAATGGAATGAAATTTTCGTGGATTTTGGATTACCAATAGTACCGACCGGAAGCAATACCATCTGTGTCATATTGACTAAGTTGGCTCATTTCATGCCGATCAATATGTCGTTTTCCATGATACATTGGACCTTTTTGAGATGCTAAAACAAGTTGGAAATTTAGCTTATCATCTAGTCTTGTCGCCAAACTTGTTGGGAATACATAATGTGTCCCACATCTCTATGCGACATTTGACCCAAGAATAAGTTTTGAAGTTAGAGCTAGTGCTCTTAAAGGAAGATCTCACCTCTAAGAAACACCCAGTACAAATCCCTAATCGAAAAATTCAAAAGTTGGAAAAATAAGGAAATCAAGTATGTCAAGGTTCCACGGAGAATTCTTTTGCACAAAGAGGCAACATAAGAAGACTTGGATGAGATACGGCACAAGTACCCGAGTTTGTTTAAAGCTTCAGATATGAATTTTCAAGTTTTTAGGACAAAACTTTCTTTAAGGGGGGTAGGTTGTAAACCCCCAAAGTTTTGTGACCGGATCAGTTTAAACCCTAATTGAAAAGTCAACCGAAAACCCTAAAGTCAATGAAATCCTAGTTAGACGAAATGATTTAAGTCTAGCAATCCCGTATAAGCAACTCTGAGAAAGTAAGTAAGAGATTAGTATGTAGAATAGTTCGTAATTACATAAAAAAGCTTAAAAATATCAGATTAGTAAAACCGTAAATCGTTTTAAATCGGAACAGATACATTTCTTGAAAAACGTGTCCTGAGAATCGGGATAGTAAAAATATTCCAGATATACCGTTAAACTCGTAAAAATATAAGGTTTTCAAAAATATCAGTTTTATAATTTTTCGATAAGTAAAAATAACAGATATCGCAACTATATGCCTACTTTCTTACTACTGGTACTTTATTAATCATATCTACTTTATATTATACTATTCGTTACTATTGTACACTATTCTTTTATCTCTACTTTTTTTAACACCTACTCTTACAATACCATAACCTATTACCTTTACTTTTTACCTTTCCCATAACTTTATTTCATATCTACTTTACTTATTACTTCATTTAATCAACAAAAATACAAAATAAAAACTCTCTTCCCTCTCATTACTCATGTCGATGCCCCTTCTTGCCTCTCTTCCTTATTTTGTTTTATTTTTCTTTTATTTAAATCACACAAAAATTCACTCCTCATTTCTGATAAATACCTCACTCCTCTTTCACTTTTTTCACACAATTACTACCCACAAATTTACTACCAAATCTCTCTCAAATTTTCCTCTCAACACTCTCTCCAAATACTCTCTCAAAACTCTCTCAAAATAATCTCAAATCACATTCTACATACACAAAACCTATTACCACATAAAACTTCAAAAACACTCTTTAAGTACACTTTTCTTTACAAGTTCTTTCTTCTCATGTCATGTAACTTTACATGATCATGGTGTGAGTTTCCAAAAACTAAATGTTATGGAAGCTACACTATGTTCACGTATTGTTCTTGTTCATGAATATTTATTTATGTTTATGTTGTTATTTTACATTGTTCATATTATTATTGTTATTATATCCAACTAAGTATTATTATATATCTACATATATATTCTTTAGAGCATATAAGCTCACTTGCAATTTATTTATTTTCATGCAAAGTAATTTATTTATTTTTTTCATTACAATTTATTTATTTCTTATTGTTTTAAGACTAGTCTCTAGTCTTAGACTTATCTCATCAAGTCAAAATGATTTTTCTTTCTTTCTTTCTTTCTTTCTTTTAGGACTAGTCTACTTCTTAGTCCCGAGAGCCTTAAAGAAGCTAAGACTCCTAATACTTGACTTTGTTTACTATTTATTTTATTTTTGCTTGTTATTATTTCTCATAATCATGCCCATTAAGATTGTTGTATAAATCTTTAAAGCTTCAATAATACTTGACAGAAAGGAGATTTTATCACCTAAGAATGGTTTTATATAAAATAAAAATTTATGGTCTAACAAAAGTAAAGCTATTCTTTTTCAAGTTATAAGAAGAACTCACTACAATTTTAAAAATTTTCTTTTTCTTGAAAAATCTTTTTGAATCATTTTTATATTACTTTGTTTTCTTAAAAGAAGATGACTTTGGTACTAAAATATTTTAATAAAACATCATATGAGGAAACCCCTTAAACCGAAAATGAAAGTTTCCAAAACCAAGATTTTCAAATAAATAGTTAAAGAAAACAAATAGGAAAAGTAGCACTAATGTTGAGAATTTAGAAAAGAAGAAATTCATTTTTATCAAAAAGTCATTTAGAAAAATAGTAAGACAAACATAAAGTAATCCTTTGAAAACAAAGGAATTAAAATATTCATTTTAAAGGATTTACAAAATGAATTTCTTGTAAACTGTAATTTTCTAAACTCTTAATTAACATTGTTTTACCCAAGAAATATTGTTGGACAACAAACACTTGAGCATGGATAAAAATATGAGCTAAGTATCTATGAAAAAGGAATCTTTTTTCAACTATATAGATAACTAATTATTTATCAAAGCAATTTTTGAATGATTTAATGTTCGAATCAAATTGCTTTTGGGTTAGGAAAAATTCGTGGTGAATCTAATCACCACTGTTTCGGAGCTTAAATGATCTACTTTGATAAAAATAGTTTTAGAAATAGATAGATCTTTTTGAGTGGGTAGAAATCGGTATATTATATACGCAATTCCGAGTTAAAATGACCAAGTTATGACCATTGTGAATTGGAGTCTTCCTTTATATGAACTTTGACGTTCTTATGACATTGTTTTGTCAAAATTCAAGAAAGTCATCAAGAAATAATCATTTTGGGTATTTTCCTTGACTAGGTGATTCCGAGGAAGGATACCCATACCCTGAGGATTATTTCGACTAAGTGGATTGTGTGAACGACTCATCCGTTTAGAGAAGTGTCAACATGGCATCGTGAGTTTATTTCCTTAAAGTACTTTACTTGATTGTGCTTATAGCTCAGTCACATTAGAATTAACAAAAGATAAATTGATATGTATGCGAAATTTTTTTTGAAGGGATCCTAAGAATATCAAAGCCGGAATTGATTAAATGTTTGTTTTAGTATAGTACTTGATTTGTATGAAATTCTATGATCACCTTAAATTTAATAATAATGATGCCATGATATTATAAATAAATTGATTCATGCATACCACAAAGTAAGTCACATTGCATTGGGTTATTATCCTTGGGTAAGAAGGATGATAGCTTAGGTTGAAAGCAATACTTGGCGGTTATGATCGGAAGCAATTATTTGGCAACATGGAATTAAATGCTCGGCGAAAGTCCAGAAGCATGGCTTAAATCAAGTGGACTTAATATGCTTGGCGTATTGATCAAAAGCATAATTCTTTTTTTTTACTAAAACTACTTGTTTTGAGGTTACATATCACCAAACCCCGAATGGAGAGCGTAAATCCATTCAACATATAGTTCCCAGAAAACTATATGTCTTGCTTGCCTACGTGTTTGTTGCATTTCATTTGTCTGCTTAAATAACTTATATGAATTTCATTACACAAGAAGTTTTTTATGGAAATAGTTCTCACTAAGCCTATTAGCTTATTGTCATGCCCTGAAGGTACCCCAGTAGCAGTAGACAAGTCTCACTTGAATACTATTACTAAAATTACCTTCAGAGAATGATAGGTTTTCAAAACAACAGGATCTTTTAGTTGCTTGATAAGAAATGATAAATACATGTAAGAAATAAATTAGTGAATAACTACTATCTTAATCATAAGCATTACAGAACCATTACAAACCCAATAGTCTTTCTGTAGTTCACAACTGATAAAATAGCACTAACTAATCTATTCTAGGAATACATAACCATTAATCCAAAGTATAACCATAGATTTCCAGCTCCTAAGCTCTTACCGAAGCCATATTCCTAGAAGTGACTAACTAGGGTCATAGTGTAAACCTGAAAAGACTATTGGAATATGGGCGATACCATGGCTCAGTGAATAACCAACATATTATACATCACACAAGTCAATAGCAAATCATATGTAATGCAAACACTCAATCATATGCACAGATACAAGCTTGGATGATCTAGAATCCAAACAGGGAAAAAAGATTTACGCCCTCTTTTTCAGGGATTTACGCCCTCTTTTTCAGGGTTGAAGAACAATTACTTCATGACCCACCTGCCCAGGAGAGACTAAATTTACAGGAAAATTAACAATTTCTCATTTTAAGGTTATCACTTTAAATATAATAAATTTAACTAACCATTTCCTGTATCCACCTTAGAAACTCCCTAAGTATTAATCATTTCAAAGTGATACTACGAGTGGTGTTCTTCGTTGCCACTTAGTTCCCGTAGAACCAACAAAACAAAGAAAACCTTGGAAAAACTAACACTTTAGAATAACCAAGCGTTAACAAAGAACCGAAATATTAATACGTAGCAGGCTGTCACCCATCTTTATATGCAATAATGCAGTACGTGCAATGCATGACCAGTTTACTTTATTAAGTCAATAGTTCTTATTAAATTTTATAGTGATCATACATTACACACAAACATCATCATATTACTTCACAACATCAAATCATTGTATTATCACTTTTTATAATGATAGTTTAACAATCATACAATCAGATCACAACATACTTCCAACAAAAACATTTATTTGATTGTCTTTGTATTGTATATTCATCTATTTACAAGCACAAACAGTACAATATGACTGAATTACTCACCTGCTCATACTGACTCAATCGTAATAATCAGCTGGAAGATCTTCTAGGGTATCAACGTCACCTATTAAGATGAATAAAGTATTCATCAATATTACAAGTTATATAGCTAAACTTCTATACGTGTCTAGTGTCCTAAACTTGATATTTATCAAGTTTGGTAGTGCTATATAATCTTATGTTAATTTTTTACCGATCTCAATATAGAAAATCATTTTATGTTTAATACTTAGTGTCGTCGTGTTTCTCCTAATTTATTTCATATATTATTTTTTATTTTGGAAATCATATTATTTGTAAATTTAGCTTATTTTAATTTCCATTCTTACCTATTTTATCTTTTTAGAACAAATATTTGACTATTTAAACTTTTATTAACATTAATTATTTTTCTCTATTTAGGGTTTTAGAATTATCAAATATTAATCAAAATATTCTAAATATTTGTATTACTTATCTACTTATGAATTCTGTATTATCATATATTATATATTATATATTCAGTAGGTTTATTGCATATTATATATATATGTATATATAAATTCTGTTCATATCAAATAAACTTTCGTAGAAGGTATAAGTGTACGTGTTATAGATGAACCAACGATCCAAGATCGTGAGCCAAGTCAACATGAAGATCAAGTGGCTACGGTTGAAGTTCAAAGAAATTCAAGTCCAATTAACTTACCTCAAGGACCGATCACGAGATCTCGAGCTAAGAAGATTCAACAGCTTTCAATCAGCACTTCCAAAGTTTAATGACGTATACTAGTGATGGATTACATGGGTATCAAAGCTTTGGAACAAGTGGAAATCAAGTGCGGGTCAATATACTTCAAGTGCAAGTGAAAATACATAAAGATCCTTCAATGTTGGGTTTTCTTTTAATAATAAGGCCTCCAGCCTTTGAAGCTTATGGGCCGGCCTTTCATAGATGAATTCTCTTATTTTATTTATTTTATATTTGGTAGGGTTTCTTTATGCCTATGCATGGACTATAAATAGTCTTGTTCGGATGTATTGAAACAAGTTTGACATATTTGAATACCGAAAAGCTATTTGCTTGTTCTTTGTGTCTGAAGAATACATGTTTTTAGGAACATTCAAGGAAGTTTGATCATCTTCTTTGTGGAGTGTTTCGGGTTAGGGCATCATTGTTCTAACTATTTAGATCACCAAGAAAACTAAGACAAACCTATATTAATCCTTCTTAGGGTTTGATTCAATAGAATTCGTGGGTTTTCGTATTACTGTGTTGGGGGTCCATTATAATAATCAAAAGGGTTCTCAAGCATGATTGCGAGGGTTCTCGTATCATTTGGTATCATTTGGTAGAGTGCGGGGTAGGGGTAAGGAAGAGGAAGAATGCAGGAAAATTATCCCGTTGCTAGGAATAGATGGAATGATGATTATGTAGATCGAGATTTGGGGAGTATCAAGTTGAAAATTCCTATCTTTCAGGGTAAGTCTGATCCTGAAGCTTATTTGCAATGGGAAAAGCGAGTTGAGTTGATTTTTGATTGTCACCAATTTAGTGAGGAGAAAAAGGTGAAATTGGCTGTTACCCAATTTCAAGATTATGCTATATCTTGGTGGGATCAGTTGGTAACAAGTAGGAGGAGGAATATGGAGTACCCTATTGATACTTGGCAGGAGCTTAGGGCTGTGATGAGGAAGCGTTTCGTTCCCAAGTACTTTCCAAGGGAATTGATTCAGCGGCTTCAAGTGTTGAGACAAGGTAGCAGGAGTGTAGAGGACTACTACAAGGAGATGGAGATGATCATGACGAGGGCTGATGTGGTTGAAGATGAAGAATCCACCATGGCACGGTTCTTGGGTGGCTTGAATAAAGAAATCGCTGATAAAGTGGAGTTGCTACCATATGTTGAGTTGGAAGAGATGGTACATCTTGCCATTAAAATCGAGAAGCAACTTCATGGCAAAGGTTCAAACAGGTATGTTTCCAAATCTTCTTCAAGCTATAATAATAATTGGAAAGGATATGGAAAGTCTGAGTTTAAGGGAGGAAGTAAGTCTACAGTTGATGTTGCACCTGGTAAGAGTAGTGGGGTTTCATCTGAAAAACCTAAGGCAACTGAACAGAAGAGTAGAAATAGGGACATTAAATGTTGGAAGTGTCAGGGTGTGGGGCACATTAGTAGAGAATGTCCTAACAGGAGAACTATGGTGGTGAGAAATGGAGAGGTTGTTACTGATGATGAGGGAGTTGGCAATGAGAGTGGGGATGATGACATGCCTGAGTTGGAGGATTGTAGTGATGCAGGGAGTGTTGAGGAGGCAGTTAAAGGTGATGTGTTTGTAACTCGGCGTGCACTTAATACACAGTTAAAGGAGGAATGCCATGAGGAGCAGCGAGAGAATCTATTTCATACTAGATGCCATGTCCAAGGGAAGGCCTGTAGTATCATTGTTGATGGAGGGAGTTGTACTAATGCGGTGAGTACATTCATGGTTAATCGGTTGGGGCTGCCTACTATACCACATCCAAGACCATACAAACTTCAATGGCTTAGTGACTGTGGCGAGGTTAAGGTAAATAGGCAAGCTATAATTTCCTTTTCCATTGGCAAGTATAGTGATGAGGTGCTATGTGATGTTGTTCCTATGCATGCTGGTGATATCTTGTTAGGTAGACCTTGGCAATTTGACAGAAAGACAGTACATGATGGCTATTTAAATAGGTACACTTTCACCAAAGATGGAAGAAAAACAATTTTGGCACCATTGTCATCTAGGGAAATATATGATGACCAATGTAAACTGGAGAGGATGAGAGTTGAGGCCGAAAGAAAAGAGAAGGAGAGTAGAAAAAGCACTTTAGAGGGAGAGAACAACAAGAGTGAAAATAAAAAGAGTGGAAAAAGTGAGAAGTGTGAAAAGAAAGAGGGAAGTGAAAAGCAAAATGAAAATCGGCCTAGAGAGAAAAAGAATAAGAATGTGAGTTTGATTGCTAGGTCAAGTGAGGTTAGGCATGCTTTGAATGCCAATAGGCCTATATTTGTACTTTTGTACAAAGGGGCTTGTTTGGCCACTAATGACATTAATCCATCTATGCCTAGTGTGTTTTCTGATTTGTTGCAGGAATTTGAAGATGTGTTTCCAGAAGAGATGCCTAGTGGACTTCCACCAGTTAGGGGCATAGAGCATCAGATTGACTTCATTCCTGGAGCTGCCATACCCAATCGACCTGCCTACAGAACCAATCCCAGTGAGGCAAAGGAGATCCATAAGCAGGTTGAGGAGTTGCTAGAGAAAGGGTATGTAAGAGAGAGTCTGAGTCCTTGCTCGGTTCCTGTGATCCTAGTCCCTAAGAAGGATGGGACTTGGAGAATGTGTGTAGACTGCAGAGCCATCAACAAAATCACTGTAAAGTATCGTCATCCTATACCTAGGTTAGATGATATGTTGGATGAATTGTATGGTTCTTGTTTGTTTACAAAAATTGATTTGAAATCTGGTTACTATCAAATACGCATGAAAGTAGGAGATGAATGGAAAACAGCATTTAAGACTAAGTATGGCTTGTATGAGTGGCTTGTTATGCCTTTTGGTCTTACTAATGCACCTAGTACTTTTATGCGATTGATGAATCATGTGTTGCGTGAATACTTAGGTAAATTTGTTGTTGTTTATTTTGATGATATCTTGATTTACTCTAAGTGTTTTGATGATCATGTTATGCATGTGAGATTGGTTTTAACAAAACTTAGAGATGAGAAATTGTTTGCAAACCTTAAGAAGTGTAGTTTTTGCATGGATAGGGTCAATTTTCTGGGTTTTGTTGTTTCTAATCATGGAGTTGAGGTTGATGAGGAGAAGGTTAGAGCCATTAAGGAGTGGCCTAGACCTAAAAATGCTAGTGAGGTGCGGAGTTTTTATGGACTTGCTGGATTTTATAGGCGATTCATTAGAGATTTTAGTTCTATTGCTGCACCATTGAATGAGTTAGTTAAAAAGAATGTTGGTTTTACTTGGGGTGATGCACAAGAACATGCTTTTAATGAACTTAAAGATAAATTGTGTAATGCACCATTGCTTGCTTTACCTGACTTTGATAAAACTTTTGAGATTGAATGTGATGCTAGTGGCATAGGGATTGGAGCTGTTTTGATGCAGGATCATAAGCCACTAATGTACTTCAGTGAAAAGTTGAGTGGAGCGGCATTGAAGTATCCAACATATGATAAGGAGCTATATGCCTTAGTGCGAGCATTGCAAACATGGCAACACTACCTTTGGCCTAAGGAGTTTGTCATACACACTGATCATGAGAGTTTAAAGCATCTGAAGGGTCAAGATAAATTGAACAGGAGGCATGCTAAGTGGGTAGAATTCATTGAGACGTTCCCTTATGTCATCAAATACAAGCAAGGTAAGGAAAATATTGTCGCTGATGCGCTTTCAAGAAGGTACGCTTTACTTAACTCTCTTAGTACATCTTTGCTAGGATTTGAGTTAGTGAAAGAGATGTATCCACATGATGTTGATTTTGCTGGGATTTTTGCTGCTTGTGTTGATGGGACTGGTGTAAATGATTATTTTGTGTCTGATGGATTCTTGTTTAAGAAAAATAAATTGTGCATTCCTAGAAGTTCTGTGAGGGAATTACTAGTTAGGGAAGCACATGGAGGAGGTTTGATGGGGCATTTTGGGGTAGATAAGACCTACAATATGCTGCATGAACATTTTTTTTGGCCTGGGATGAGACATGATGTGCATAAAGTTTGTCAAAATTGCATTACATGTAAGGAGGCTAAATCTAAACTGAAACCACATGGATTATATACACCTTTACCTGTTCCTGATGAACCTTGGACTGCTGTGTCTATGGATTTTGTGCTTGGATTGCCTAGGACTAGGAAAGGTCATGACAGTATCTTTGTTGTGGTAGATAGGTTTAGTAAAATGGCTCATTTTATTCCTTGTCATAAAACTGATGATGCTACATTCATTGCTGATTTGTTCTTTAGAGAGGTAGTGCGTCTGCATGGCATACCTAAAAGCATTGTTAGTGATAGAGATGTAAAATTTTTGAGTCACTTCTGGAGAGTGTTGTGGGCAAAGTTGGGAACTAAGCTTATGTTTTCAACTACCTGTCACCCACAGACTGATGGGCAAACTGAGGTGGTTAATAGAACATTGATTCAGTTGTTGAGGGCAATCATAGAGAAAAACATTAGGACTTGGGAGGATTGCTTACCATTTGTGGAGTTTGCATATAATAGAGCTATTCATAGCAGTACGCATTGTTCTCCATTTGAGATTGTGTATGGTTTTAATCCACTAACTCCTATTGATTTATTGCCATTACCACCTAACCAGTTTGTGAGTTTTGATGCTAATTCAAAGGCAGATTTTGTTAAGAAGCTACATAAGCAGGTGAAGAACAGGATTGAGCAACAGAATGCCAAAGTAGCTTCAAGAGTGAATAAAGGAAGGAAACCCATGATTTTTCAACCTGGAGAATGGGTTTGGGTGCATTTTCGCAAAGAGAGATTTCCAATTCAAAGAAAGTCCAAGTTGAATCCAAGAGGAGATGGTCCATTTCAGATTCTTGAGAGGATCAATGACAACGCCTACAAAGTCGACTTACCTGGTGAGTATAATGTTAGTGCAACTTTCAATGTTGCTGATCTTAGTCCGTTTGATGTAGGTGATGCTTTTGATTCGAGGACGAATCCTTTTCAAGAGGAGGGGAATGTTATAGATGAACCAACGATCCAAGATCGCGAGCCAAGTCAACATGAAGATCAAGTGGCTACGGTTGAAGTTCAAAGAAATTCAAGTCCAATTAACTTACCTCAAGGACCGATCACGAGATCTCGAGCTAAGAAGATTCAACAAGCTTTCAATCAACACTTCCAAAGTTTAATGACGTATACTAGTGATGGATTACATGGGTATCAAAGCTTTGGAACAAGTGGAAATCAAGTGCGGGTCAATATATTTCAAGTGCAAGTGAAAATACATAAAGATCCTTCAATGTTGGGTTTTCTTTTAATATAATAAGGCCTCCAGCCTTTGAAGCTTATGGGCCGGCCTTTCATAGATGAATTCTCTTATTTTATTTATTTTAATAGTTTTGGTAGGGTTTCTTTATGCCTATTTGCATGGACTATAAATAGTCTTGTTGGGATGTATTGAAACAAGTTTTGACATATTTGAATACCGAAAAGCTATTTGCTTGTTCTTTGTGTTCTTGAGAAGAATACATGTTTTTAGGAACATTCAAGGAAGTTTGATCATCTTCTTTGTGGAGTGTTTCGGGTTAGGGCATCATTGTTCTAACTATTTAGATCACCAAGAAAACTAAGACAAACCTATATCTAATCCTTCTTAGGGTTTGATTCCAATAGAATTCGTGGGTTTTCGTATTACTGTGTTGGGGGTCCATAATAATCAAAAGGGTTCTCAAGCGTGATTGCGAGGGTTTTCTCGTATCAGTACGCCGGTTCCAACGCCGCCGGCTTTGAAACCCAGGTGCCGACGTTTATTTGTTTTGCATAATATTTCATATCGATTACACCGGCTCGAAAGCTGTCGGCTTTCAATGTACGCCAGACTCTACGCCGCCGGCGTAGAATCCCAGATAGCTGACATTCATTTATTTTTACGTGAAAATAATTTTTACGTAGCTTCTGTTCCGTGTAAGCCGTCTCTACACCGCCGGCCTATCCTTGTAAGCCGCCGGCGTTGAACGTCTACAGTGCCGGCTTATGGACAGTATTAGCACTGTTCATCATCTTCCTCAATGATCCAATTCATATTTCTTAAATTTTTCACGTTAAAAACATTCCTAAACCATTTCTAAGTGTTTCTATGTCTTATATATATACATAAAATAACTCTTAACACTTCTACAAACATATATTCTTAGATTTTGATCTTAATAGAATACAACTAGGGTTTTGAATTTTTACCTTAGTTGAGCCGATCCGATGGAATTCGAAGCTTGTGTTTGTATTGATTATGTTCCTATGATTATCAGAAGTTAGTTCTAATCCTTAGATTTAAAAGAAAACCATTCGAATTACATCAACTTACCTTTGAACTCGTTTCAAGTGTTTTTCGTACCAGTTTTTCTTCCGATCCGAACTTAAATGATTTGAACGGTTTGATTTCTATTTTTAGGTTGCATTGGCTGCTAATTAGGAGTGATTTTGGGTCTGTAACTTTCGTGAGTGTTTAATATTTGTTGGTTTCTTCATTAAGAGCTTTAAATGTGTATATATATATAGAGAAGAAGGAGAAGGTTACGGCTGTGTTTTCCTTCGAATTTCTCCTACATTTAGCTATGTTTGATCTGTTATTTTCATTGTCATTAATGAGAGGCTTACTTGGCAATCATTGATTGGTTATGGAGTTGATTTTTGTTGACTCTTTGGGTGCATTATTGCTTAAATTTTGGCTCTCCTTTTCTGTTGCATTCCAAGCTAACTTGCAACCGAAACTCCACCGAGTGTGTGTGTGTGTATATATATATATATATATTAGTTAATTGTTTAATTTAGTTTTAGGATAGTTTACCCAGTTATACGGGCATAAATTAGCTTAATATTTGAGAGTTTTTGTACAAAAATATATTTATAGGGTTATACAAAATACTTTGATTATCAAATAATACAATTTTAAGTTTTATATTTACGTGATTAATTATTTGTAGAATTTTATCTCCCGCGATTAAGGTTTCATAAACCCATCAGGTCAATTTTTGTTTTAGGCTCCAATAATTTAAGAAAACCCTAATTAGAACATTAGTGTAATTCAATTATTTATTTGAAGTTTAGATCTAGAGTTATTTATCAGTTTATGTTTTTCTTGTGTATTTATAATCCTAATGGTTTATCTTTAGGTTATTGTTTCTTATCTATAAGCGTAGTTGAGTAATTTCTTGATATTGCACTTAATATAGATGCTATATTATTCACGTATTTTTAGTTTTGATACCTATCATGAAATTTTATTAGTAACTTTTAATACTATCTAAGATCTTAAATTTAAGGTTTAAATCCAAGCTTAGGCTCATTACTACTCATTGTTCTAATCTCCAATCATTGTTAAGTTCAAAAGCAATCATTTAATCTCATATTTACATTTTTCTATTTAAATCTATTTGTGTAACAAGTTTCGAGTTTGAATTTTAGATTTTCTTTTAATCGTATCTTGAATTAGTCATTCAAGATACGAAATCTCGTTTTTGGTATCAATTAGGGTTAAAGAAGTTCTTTATTCAATTTCTAAATCTTTATCTAACTAAATTCATTGCATTGATCTATTCTTAGGCTTTTATTAGGATCTAAGTCTATAAACTACTTCATACATTCTATTTTAGAGTTGTATACTAATGTGGAAAATTTCAGGGGTTTACATTTATACCCCCCTTAAAATAAGCTTTGTCCTCAAAGCTTGAGCACGTACCTAAATTCTCAAACAAATGTGGACAGTTTTTCTTGATGTCCTCTTCTAGTTCCCATGTAATCTCTTCTGTTTGGAGATCCCACATTACTTTGACATAATGAATTTCTTTATTCCTGAGAACTTGCACTTTCCGGTCCAATATCTTATGCAACTCAACTATCTTATCTGGATCCGGTACATATTTTCTTAGAACCGATACATGGAAAACATTATGTATACTAGACAAATTGGGTAGCAATGCAAGATGGTATGCCAGACTCCCAACTCGTTCCAATATCTCAAATGGTCCAATATATCTAGGACTTAACTTTCCTTTTGTTTGTCCACCATAAAGACTTTTGATTAGACTTATCTTTAAGTATACATGTTCTCCTTCATTAAATTCCAATTCTCTTCTCTTCAAGTCTGCCCAGCTCTATTGTCTGTCTTGCACTGCTTTCATTCTTTGCTTTATTACTAAAACCTTCTCAATTGTTTCCTGAACCAATTCAGGTCCAACCAATACTTTCTTCAAGTTATCCCAGAATAATGGTGACCAGCACTTTCTACCATATAAGGCTTCATAAGGTGGCATCCCTATGTTTGAATGGTAAATGTTATTATATGCAAATTTCACTAGTGGTAAATGTTGATCCCAATTTCCTTTGAATTCCATAATACATGCTCTTAACATATCCTCCAATGTCTGAATGGTCCTTTTTGTTTGTCCATCAGTTTGAGGATGATAGGTTGTACAAAAATTCAATTGGGCTCCCAAAGCTTTTTGTAATCCTTGCCAAAATCTGGAAACAAACCGTAGATCTCGATCTGATACTATACTAGCAGGTACACCATGTAATCTCACAATCTCCTTCAAATATATTCGTGCCAATTTTTCGAATGGATATGCCATGTTAACTGGCAATAAATGAGTTGATTTCGTGAGTCTATCTACAATAACCCAAACAGCATCATGACCAGCATTTGTCTTAGGTAATGAGCATACAAAATCCATGGAAATTTGATCCCATTTCCATTCGGGAATTGGCAATGGTTTCAACAACCCACCTGGTTTTTGGTGTTCAACTTTTATCCTTTGACACACATCACATTTAGCAACAAATTCTGCAATATCATTTTTCATTCCATTCCACCAATATGCACTTTTCAGCTCTTGGTATGTCTTTGTTTCTCCTAGGTATACAGAATATCCAAAATAATGTGCTTCATGCATTAATTCCTTCTTTAAATTTTCATCATGCGGCACACAAAATCTTTTATTCATTTTTAACACCTCTTCTTCATCCACATGAAAATCTTTGTACTTTCCTTGGAATATTCCTTGTTTAATCTCTTGGATTTCGATATCCTCTTTCTGAGCTTCCTTAATCCGTTGGAGTAAGGTAGGTTCTAAGATTAGGTTCCCTAATTTAGCTTCCAAACCTTGTATTGAAAATTTCAAGTTTAATCTCTCAAATTCCTTGATAAGTTCTTTCTGTTCCATCAATATTGAAGCTACTTCTCCATAACTCTTTCGACTCAATGCATCAACCACGGCATTCACTTTACCAGGGTGGTAATTAATGGTAAGATCATAATCTTTAATCAATTCCAATCATCGTTTTTGTCTCATGTTCAACTCTTTTTGTGTAAATATATACTTCAAACTCTTGTGATCCGTATATATTTCACATTTCTGTCCATACAAGTAGTGACGCCAAATCTTGAGTGCAAATACAATAGCAGCTAATTCCAGATCATGAGTGGGATAATTCATCTCATGCGGTTTTAATTGTTTAGAAGCATATGCTGTTACTTTTCCATTTTGCATTAACACACATCCTAAACCATTTTTGGATGCATCACTATAGACAGTATATAGATCCTTGTCATTGGGTAGAACCAAGATTGGTGCTGATATTAACCTCTTCTTTAGTTCTTGGAAACTTTGTTCACGTTGATCATTCCACTCAAATTTCTCATTCTTTCTGGTCAACTGTGTTAGGGGTCGTGCAATTTTTGAGAAATCTTTCACAAATTTTCGATAATATCCTGCCAATCCCAAGAAACTCCTAACTTCCATAACAGTTTCAGGTCTTTTCCATTCCATAATAGCTTTAATCTTTGCGGGATCAACCGATATTCCTTCTCCAGAAATAATATGTCCAAGGAAGGATATACTTCTAAGCCAAAATTCACATTTAGACAATTTGGCATACAGCTTATTATCTCTCAGTATCTATAACACTTCTCAAGTTCTCATCATGTTGTTCTTCAGTAGACGAATATACAAGTATATCATCTATGAAAACGATCACATAGATATCCAACAAAGGTCTAAAGATATGATTCATCAGATCTATGAAAACTGCAGGTGCATTAGTTAGTCCAAATGGCATGACCAAAAATTCATAATGACCATACCTAGTTCGGAATGCAGTCTTTGGTACATCCTCTGCTTTAATTCGGATTTGATGATATCCTGACTTTAAATCAATTGGAGAAAATACCTTTGCTCCTCTTAACTGATCGAAGAGATCATCAATTCTGGGTAAAGGATATTTATGTTTGATAATCACTCTGTTTAACTCTCTATAATCAATATAGAGTCTCATTAAACCATCTTTCTTCTTAACAAATAATACTAGTACTCCCCAAGGTGAAACACTAGGTCTGATAAATCCTTTATCCAACAATTCTTGTAATTGCACCTTTAATTCTTTTAATTCCACAAGTGCCATGCGATACGAAGCCTTTGATATTGGTTCTGTTCCAGGTATGAAATCAATTGAAAATTCCACTTCTCTGTGTGGGGGTAATCCTGGTAATTCGTCTGGAAATATATCCGAGTATTCACACACTGTTCGGATAGTATGAATATCCAATACTTTGGATTCTCTCTCAGTTGTCCCAAGAACACACCCGTTTAATTCCATATCTTCTTCATTTTCCACTTCAATTGCTGTTATCCTATTTCCGACTCCTTGGAGTATCTCACCCCTATACTCCTTTCTTTCTCCTTGATTATTGACAAAAGATACTATTTTAAGATAGCAATTAACTTTTTCTTTTACAGCAGTTAACCAAACCATACCCAGAATAATATCATATTTTTGCATCTCTATCATGATTAAATCAGCAATTGATTCTTGATTTCCAATCTTTAATGGACAACTCTTTATCATTACCCGTGTTACTATTAAATCTCCAATTAGCGTAGTAACTCTCAATTCTTTACTCATGGTTTCCATTGGTAGTCCTATACGTCTTGCTAACCAGGTATCTATGAAAGAATGCATTGCTCCCCTGTTGAATAAAGCATACGCAGTCTGATCCCCTACTTGAATTGATCCTATTTATCAATTATTAAATTCATGTTAATTTGAATTCATAAGGACTTCTATTGACCATTTACTTGTGCTTGTGTCTAATAACTTTAGATAAACAATTATGTAAATACATACCTGCAATAAGTCCATATTCTTCAGGGTCAACTTCTTCCCAAATATTTCCTTTATCTTCCTCCTCCATTTCCACATTCTCGACAGGATTTCCATACATGGCAAAAACTTTAGCCGTCATATTAGCTTTATTAGCATTTCCATTTTTCGATCTTGAGACTCCAATTATTCCTTTTGGCTGTGAAGATCCGGCTACTGTACTCACTTTTTGTGGACAGTTGGTTGATATGTGCCCAACTTTGTTACATACATAACAAGTTGTAATTTTTCTTTTTGGACAATTATTTTCCATGTGCCCACTTTCTCCACAATAATAACATTTGTGTTGCAATTGTGGACAATCCCTTGGATAATGAAAACCCTTACATTTTCAGCATGTAACATTATTCTTCCCCATTACTCCTCCTTTGTTCACATTGAAAGGTTTGAAGAATTTAACCTTCTTAGGTACAGAACCTGCCATAGAACCATCATACATTCTTTTCCCGAAAATGGTTGCTTTCTTCTTATACGTCTCAATTTCATACTTCCTTGCTCGTTCAATGATTCAAGCTTTTTCTATCATAGCTACAAAGTTATCCACTTCAAATTCAGCAAGTCTTCTCTGAAATGAGGTTCTAATCCAGCCATGAAAGTTTGTCTCTTTAGCTCATCACTGTTTCGATAAGCATCTGGAGCAAACTGTAACAACCGATTAAACTCATGTTCATACTCATCAATGGTCTTATTTCCTTGTGTCAAATTCATCAGGTCAATGCTATATTTTTCTTTCAGACTGCCTGGAAAATATTCCTAAAAATTCTCGTTTGAATACTTCCCAAGTAACTGGTTGTGACAAACTTCTTTGTTTTGAATTCCACCATATGCTTGCTCTCAACCTTAGTAGATAAGTTCCATATGATACTCTCAGACCTTTAGGTACTTGGAAAACATCAAGGGATCGTTCAATCTGAGCTAACCAATCTTTAGCTTCTTCTGGCTTTCCCGGTAGTCCTTCAAAGTATCTATTGCATTTAATGAATTCTGGTAGCAAATTCCTCTGAGGACGTAAAGATGGTGGTGGTGGCGGCAGTTCTTGTTCATATCGAGGCAGTCCTTGCACCTCTGCAGCAGATTCATTAGGGTTCACTGGTCCATTTTCCTGAAATTGAACCGGTGCAGTATGCCTTACATTTCCTCTGGGAGTAGGTGGAGGCATTGCTGGTGCCCCAACAGGTGGTGCTACATTTATTGCTTGGATATTTTGCAAAGCTTGCAAAATCAAAACATTTTGTTGTTGGAGACTTTGTAAAACATCCTCTAGTCGGTTTTGGGATGATGCAGGAGCATTTATTGGTGGATTTCTAGAAATCCTAGCATTTCTACTTCTATTCCTCCCTCTTGGCATTCTATTAACATTAAACAGGTCATTTAGATTAGATCATAATTCATCTTTACTAAAAGTCATCAAAGTCATTCATATATATATATATATATATCACACATATATATACATAACCAAAATACATATGAGCTAACACCATACTTAGTTTTTACTACTATAGTCATCAAAAGATATGTATATATCACCTTACATATCATATGTATATCACCAAAAGTCTATCGATATCACCCTATGATGTCATCATAAATAGATAATACATACATCATCATCATATCATACTAGACCAAACTCAAGGACTAGGATAAAGACGACCCTTGCCCTTTTCCTGAGGACTTAAATGAGGGTAATCATCCTCTGCCTCAAAAATGTTGTCACTAATATCAATTCTCGTGTCTCTATCTCCTGGAGGTGCCAAAGTCAAATCTGTATCCATCACCTGAATACCTCTGGGTGCTGGCCTCAACTCACTCTCAGAACTAGGTGGTATATCTCTCTCAATCCAACAACTCTGTTGTTATACTTCTTTTATGAATAGTAGTCTAAACCGACTCCTGTACCACTCTATCCTGCAGAGAAGAAGGACGCTGGAACTCACCTGCTATCTTAGGTATAATAGGAGGTTTCCTCATCAGGATGCGTCTGGAATGGCTGCATCTGCTAACCTGTGCAAGCATCTGGTCATCATCATAAGTTGCATCGCCTCTTACCCGGGTATGATCATGTCTAATATCATGAGCATAAACTTCTCCTCTCCCAACAAATATCCAAACTTTAAAATCTGGAGGATCTGGTCTCACAGATCTGGATGAGACTATGAATGTTATATTATCAATCTCCAGGCCACCTCCCTTCTAAACCATTAATCTCTCAAATCTATAAAGCGTCTCTATAGCTGATCCATTATCTGGAAAAGCCCGCTTGATATGGTAACCCTAGGTATATTAAACCTAGAACCCCCAAATCGTTGATTGGAATTGGAACCCGAGGATCGTCTTGAGACAAGTCATCGTAGGATGGAATTAGACCTCAATCAAACCTATTGATTGCAACCTAATTATCAATGAATGGAATGGAACTAGACCTCGAACAAACTTATTGATCGCAACCTAGTTATCACGTCAATCTCCTTGAGTGTTTAGATCAAGAAAATCAAATGGAAATTCGTTCACAAGGAACAAGATGGAGTTTTCTCTCAAAGAGAATGAATAACATTCATATCATTCGTCTTGTTTTTGATACATAACCATAATAGGGTTTTAATAGCCAAAGAAAGGAAAACGAAACGTAAAAATACATTAAATCACGTCCATAAAAGATGGCCGGCGGCCTTGAGTGTTCTGGACTCAAAATTCGCAATGAGCAGATATAATGGCTGGCGGTCATTAATTAATGGCCGGCAGCCATTAATCTTGCAGGGCACTTCTTGGCTCCTTCTTTGCTCTATTTCACTTGGTTTCCATTTAGATCCCCTCCGGAGCTTATTTTAATGATGCTAAGCACTTTTGACTCATTTTTATTGGTGGATAAATGCAATTCCTTCTCTTGCAACTCCATAACAAGTCCTTGCAATGCCTCCCTCATTCGTTTAGCCTTAGCTCTTGTCATGGGACCTCCAATATCTTGCAATGGATCGTTGGATTTGAACTTTGGACCCATTGATGCTTGATGATCCTCATCATTCCCCCCTTCCTCGAATAGATTCGTCCTCGAATCACCTGCATCATACAAAGAAAGATCAGAAACATTAAAAGTTGCGCTTACATTACCATAATGACTCGGTAAGTCAATTTTGTAAGCGTTATCGTTGATGCGCTTCAACACTTGGAATGGCCCATCGCCTCTAGTGTGTAGCTTAGTTTTCCTTTGAGCAGCAAATCGCTCCTTTCGCAAGTGCACCCACACCCAATCTCCTGGTTGGAAAACAACCTTCACACGACGCTTATTGGCCTGACGTGCATAATGTTCATTTTTCTTTTCAATATTGGCCCAAACTTGAGCATGCAATTCTCTCACAAAATCTGTCTTGTTCTTATCTTCAACATCAACAAACTCATTAGCAGGTAAAGGCAAAATATCCAATGCAGTCAAAGGATTAAAGCCATATACAATTTCAAATGGGGAATATGATGTTGTGGAATGTACAGTTCTATTATATGCAAATTCGACATGGGGTAAACATTTTTCCCATTGCTTCAAGTTCTTAGGAATCACAGCACGTAACAAAGTTGAAAGAGTCCTATTGACTACTTCCGTCTGACCATCCGTTTGAGGGTGTGCAACAGTAGAAAACAACAATTTTGTGCCTAACTTGTTCCACAAAGTACGCCAGAAATAACTTAAAAATTTGACATCCCTATCACTCACAATGGATCTAAGTAACCCATGCAAACGCACAATCTCTTTAAAGAATAAATTAGCAATATGTTGTGCATCATTAGATTTAGAACAAGCAATGAAATGAGCCATTTTACTAAACCTATCAACAACAACAAATATGCTATCTTTACCACTCTGAGATCGTGGTAATCCTAATACAAAATCCATAGAGATGTCGGTCCAAGGTTGATTAAGCACAAGTAAAGGAATATATTCTCCATGAGGCATTATTTTAGACTTAGCCTGTTTACATACAATGCATTTGTTACAAATAGTTTGGACATCACGTTTCATCTTAGGCCAAAAGAAATGCTCATGCAAAATATCCAATGTCTTTTGAACACCAAAGTGTCCCATCAATCCACCCCCATGAGTTTCTCTAATAAGTAACTCATGCACAGAACTCCTAGGCACACACAATTTACTTTTCTTAAACAAATAACCATCGTGCCTATAATAATCAGCATAACCAGAAACAGCACAAGCAGCCTAGATTTGACTGAAATCAGAATCTGTCTCATACAATCCCTTAATAAGCTCAAACCCAAGCAACTTAGTATGTAAAGAAGTCAAAAGTACATACCTTCGAGAGAGTGCATCAGCAACCACATTCTCTTTTCCTTGCTTATACTTTATCACATAAGGGAAAGTTTCAATGAACTTAAGCCACTTTGCATGTCTTTTGTTCAACTTACCTTGAGTTTTGAGAAATTTCAGACTTTCATGATCTGAATGAATGATGAACTCCTTGGGCCACAGGTAATGTTGCCACGTTTGCAAAGTCCTCACCAAGGCATAAAGCTCCTTGTCATAGACGGGGTAATTCATTGCTGCTCCACTAAGCTTCTCACTAAAATAAGCGATTGGCTTCGAATCCTGCATCAAAACACCACCAATACCCTTCCCGGAAGCATCACATTCTATTTCAAAAACTTTCTTAAATAGATAGCAAGATTAAATAAAGATAAAGGATAGATTACTTGTGACAAGAAACCGTAGCTCTGATACCAAATGATATGGTAACCCTAGGTATATTAAACCTAGAACCCCCAAATCGTTGATTGGAATTGGAACCCGAGGATCATCTTGAGACAAGTCGTCGTAGGATGGAATTAGACCTCAATCAAACCTGTTGATTGCAACCTAATTATCAATGAATGGAATGGAACTAGACCTCGAACAAACCTGTTGATCGCAACCTAGTTATCACGTCAATCTCCTTGAGTGTTTAGATCAAGAAAATCAAATGGAAATTCGTTCACAAGGAACAAGATGGAGTTTTCTCTCAAAGAGAATGAATAACATTCATATAATTCGTCTTGTTTTTGATACATAACCATAATAGGGTTTTAATAGCCAAAGAAAGGAAAACAAAACGTCAAAATACATTAAATCACGTCCATAAAAGATGGCTGGCGGCCAACAAAAGATGGCCGACGGCCTTGAGTGTTCTGGACTCAAAATTCGCAATGAGCAAATATAATGGCCGGCAACCATTAATCCTGCAGGGCACTTCTTGGCTCCTTCTTTGCTCTATTTCACTTGCTTTCCATTTAGATCCCCTCCGGAGCTTATTTTGATGATGTTAAGCACTTTTGACTCATTTTTATTGGTGGATAAATGCAATTCCTTCTCTTGCAACTCCACAACAAGTCCTTGCAATGCCTCCCTCATTCGTTTAGCCTTAGCTCTTGTCATGGGACCTCCAATATCTTGCAATGGATCGTTGGATTTGAACTTTGGACCCATTGATGCTTGATGATCCTCATCACCGCTCCATCAAAAATAACCATCCTTTAAAGTTTTAGTAATCCCACATAAATACAAGTCCTCTACCAGGACTCGCAATCTACGCCTGTAATCTGTTAGAGTCTCCTTTTCCTGTATACTAAATATCTCCCATCTAATATGACATGTAGTAGGATTAGTCTGCACATAACAAAATTTGCATGATTAATAATAATCACACATATTTTATTCCTAATTGTGCAATGTATTCTACCCATAGCTACCCAACTACTTACTAGAGAGTGCTAATTAAATCTAAACTTATTACATTCACCAAATATAATTCTTTCATATATTTATCTTTCTTATACTAGCAACCATGCTCTGATACCAACTCAATTCTGTCACGCCCCGAGGGTATCCCAGTAGCAGTAGACAAGTCTCACTTGAAAACCATTACTAGATTACTTTCAGAGAATGACAGGTTTTCAAAACAACAGGATCTTTTAGTTGCTTGATAAGAAATGATAAATACATGTAAGAAATAAATTAGTGAATAACTGCTATCTTAATCATAAGCATTACAGAACTATTACAAACCCAATAGTCTTTCTGTAGTTCACAACTGATAAAATAGCACTAACTAATCTATTCTAGGAATACATAACCATTAATCCAAAGTATAACTATAGACTTCCAGCTCCTAAGCTCTTACTAGAGCCATATTCCTGGAAGTGACTAACTAGGGTCGTAGTGTAAATCTGAAAAGACTGTTGGAGTATGAGCGATACCACGACTCAATGAATAACCAGACATATTATACATCACAGAAGTCATTAGCAAATCATATGTAATGCAAGCACTCAATCATATACACAGATACAAGCTTGGATGATCTAGAATCCAAATAGGGAAAAGATTTACGCCTTCTTTTTCAAGGTTGAAGAACAATTACTTTATGACCCACCTGCCTAGGAGAGACTAAGTTTACAGAAAAATCAACGATTTCTCGTTTTAGGGTTATCACTTTAAATATAATAAATTTAACTAACCATTTCCTGTATCTACCTTAGAAACTCCCTAAATATTAATCATTTCAAAGTGATACTACGGGCGGCGTTCTTTGTTGCCACTTAGTTCACGTAGAACCAACGGAACAAAGAAAACCTTTGAAGAACTAACACTTTAGAATAATCAAGCGTTAATAGAGAACCGAAATATTAATACGTAGCAGGTTGTCACCCATCTTTATATGCAATAATGCAGTATGTGCAATGCATGACCAGTTTACTTTATTAAGTCAATAGTTCTTATTAAATTTCATAGTGATCATACATTACACACAAACATCATCATATTACTTCACAACATCAAATCATTGTATTATCACGTTTTGTAATGGTAGTTTAATAATCATACAATCAGATCACAACATACTTCCAACAAAACATTCATTTGATTATCTTTGTATTATATATTCAACTATTTACAAGCACAAACAATACAATATGACTGAATTACTCACCTGCTCATACTGACTCAATCGTAATAATCGGCTGGAAGATCTTCTAGGGTATCAACGTCACCTATTAAGATGAATAAAGTATTCATCAATATTATAAGTTATATAGCTAAACTTCTATACGTGTCTAGTGTCCTAAACTTGATATTTATCAAGTTTTGGTAGTGACTAATACTAATCTTATGTTATTTTATATCGATTTCAATATAGAAAATCATATTTATTTATTAATACTTAGTGTCGTCGTGTTTCTCCTAATTTATTTCATATAATTATTTTGTTATTTTTGGAAATCATATTATTTGTAAATTTAGCTTATTTCAATTTCCATTCTTACCTATTTTATCTTTTTAGAACAAATATTTGACTATTTATAACTTTTATTAACACTTAATATTTTTCTCTAATTCTAGGGTTTTAAGAATTATCAAATATTAATCAAAATATTCAAAAAAATTGTATTTACTTACCTACTTAATGAATTCTGTATATATATATAATATATATATATATAATATTCAGTAGGTTTATTGCATATATATATGTATATATAAATTCTGTTCATATCAAAACAAACTTTCGTAGAAGAAATATAAGTGTACGCCGGTTCCAACGTCGCCGACTTTGAAACCCAGGTGCCGACGTTTATTTGTTTTGCATAATATTTCATATCGATTACACCGGCTCGAAAGCTGTCGGCTTTCAATGTACGCTAGACTCTACGCCACCAGCGTAGAATCCCAGATAGCCGACCTTCATTTATTTTTACGTGAAAATAATTTTTACGTAGCTTCTGTTCCGTGTAAGTCGTCTCTACATCGCCGGCCTATCCTTGTAAGCCGCCAGCATTGAACGTCTACAGTGCCGGCTTATGGACAGTGTTAGCACTGTTCATCATCTTCCTCAATGATCCAATTCGTATTTCTTAAATTTTTCACGTTAAAAACATTCCTAAACCATTTCTAAGTATTTCTATGTCTTATATATAAACATAAAGCAACTCTTAACACTTCTACAAACATATATTCTTATATTTCAATCTTAATAGAATACAATTAGGGTTTCGGATTTTTACCTCAGTTGAGCCGATCTGATGGAATTCGAAGCTTGTGTTTGTGTTGATTATGTTCCTATGATTATCAGAAGTTAGTTTTAATCCTTAGATTTAAAAGAAAACCATTCGAATTATATCAACTTACCTTTGAACTCGTTTTAAGTGTTTTTCGTACCAGTTTTTCTTCCGATTCGAACTTAAATGATTCGAACGGTTTGATTTCTATTTTTAGGTTGCATTGGCTGCTAATTAGGAGTGATTTTGGGTCTGTAACTTTCGTGAGTGTTTAATGTTTTTTGGTTTCTTCATTAAGAGCTTTAAATGTGTATATATATTGAGAGAAGAAGGAGAAGGTTACGGCTGCGTTTTCCTTCGAATTTCTCTTACATTTAGCTATGTTTGATCTGTTATTTTCATTGTCATTAATGAGAGGCTTACTTGGCAATCATTGATTGGTTATGCCGTTGATTTTTGTTGACTCTTTGGGTGCATTGTTGCTTAAATTTCGACTCTCCTCTTCCGTTGCATTCCAAGCCAACTTGCAGACGAAACTCCATTAAGTGTGTGTGTATATTATATATATAATATTAGTTAATTGTTTAATTTAGTTTTATGATAGTTTACCAAGTTATACGAGCATAAATTAGCTTAATATTTGAGAGTTTTTGTACAAAAATATATTTATAGGGTTATATAAAATACTTTGATTATCAAATAATACAATTTTAAGTTTTATATTTACGTGATTAATTATTTGTAGAATTTTATCTCCCGCGATTAAGGTTTCCTAAACTCATTAGGTCAATTTTTGTTTTAGGCTCCAATAATTTAAGAAAACCCTAATTAGAACATTAGTGTAATTCAATTATTTATTTGAAGTTTAGATCTAGAGTTATTTATCAATTTATGTTTTTGTTGTGTATTTATAATCCTAATGGTTTATCTTTAGGTTATCGTTTCTTATCTATAAGCGTAGTTGAGTAATTTCTTGATATTGCACTTGATATAGACGCTATATTATTTACATATTTTTAGTTTTGATACCTATCATGAAATTTTATTAGCAACTTTTAATACTATCTAAGGATCTTAAATTTAAGGTTTAAATCCAAGCTTAGGCTCATTACTACTCATTGTTCTAATCTCCAATCATTGTTAAGTTCAAAAGCAATCATTTAATCTCTATATTTACATTTTTCTATTTAAATCTATTTGTGTAACAAGTTTCGAGTTTGAATTTTAGATTTTCTTTTAATCATATCTTGAATTAGTCATTCAAGATATGAAATCTCGTTTTTGGTATCAATTAGGGTTAAAGAAGTTCTTTATTCAATTTCTAAATCTTTATCTAACCAAATTCAATGTATTGATCTATTCTTAGGCTTTTATTATGATCTAAGTTTATTAACTAGTTTATACATTCTACTTTAGAGTTGTATACTAATGTGGAAAATTTCAGGGGTTTACAAATATACCCCTATAGATATCTTTTGCAGTTTACCTATTTGTGGTTGAGGCCACATAGACCCTGCAGTCAGGTATTTTCCTTTTTGGTTAACGAATTTCTAGATGAAGTTTAGTGTTGGATAAGATATAGACTTCATAGAAATATTCTTGTAATAGATTAAAGTTATTTGTGGCTAGGGAAATGCCCCTAAGATTTGTAAGTCTATTGTTATGAATAAATGAATATTATGAATCCTCTTTTCTTAATTTGTTATTATATCTTCCTAAGCTTTACAATTCTATGTATGGTCCCCTAAATTTGTGAGAGCACGCCATAAACTTAATATTAAAGTTTCTGGGAATGACTAAGGTTGTCATACTTAAGCTTTAATATTGAGTGTAGCAGACTGTTACCTTTAGGGTACCCTTTGGGGCGTGCACTTGTAGTTTAGTCGCATTAGAATTAAGGAAAGATAAATTGATATGTATGTGAAAATTGTTGAAAGTATTTTAAGAATATCGAGAGGAGAATTGATTATAAGTAATTGTTTGTTCTAGTGTAATAATTGATATGTATGAAATTTGATAATCACCTTAAAATTGTTAATAATGATGCTATGATATTTTAAATAAATTGATTCATACATAATATGAAGTGAGTCACTTTACATGGGGTTATTATCCTTGGGTGAGAACGATGGACGCTCGATCTAAAGCAACACTTGGCGGTTATGATCGAAAGCGATTTCTTGGTGACATGGAATCAATCAAATGCTTAGTGGAAATCCTGAAGTATGGCTCAACTCGAGTAGACTTAATATGCTTGGTGGTATTGATCGAAAGTATAATTTAACCAAAACTACTCGTTTTGTGATTACGTATCACCAAACCCCAAATGGAGGGCGTAAATCCATTCAACATAGAGTTCTTGGAAAACTACATGCTTTGTTTGCCCACATGTATGTTGCATTTCACTCGATTGCTTAAATAACTTGTTTGAATTTAATACAAGAAGTTTATTTATGGAAATAGTTCTCACTAAGTCTATTAGCTTATACCTCTATAGATATCTTTTGCAATTTACCTATTTTTGGTTGAGGCCACATGTACCCTGCAGCCAGATATTTTCTTTTTAGTTAAGGAGTTTTTAGATGAAGTTTAGTGTTGGATAAAATGTAGACTTCATATATATTCTCTTGTAATAGATGAATAGTTATTTTGGAAGGAAAATGCCCCCAAGCCTTGTAAGACATTTATTGTGAATGAAATTAATATTATGAATTATCTTTTCTTAACTTGTTATTGCATCTTCTTAAGCTTCAAAATTCCATTATGGTTTTCTAAATTTGTGAGAGCACGCCTTACACTTAATATCGAAGCTTTTGGGAATGACTAAGGTTATCATACTTAAGCTTTAATATTAAATATGGTGTACTGTTACATTTAGGGTACCCTTTGGGGTGTGGCATTAGATCTATTACCTAATGAGTGTTTGAACAAGAAAACTTGAAGAAAAATAATTGTGTATCTGTAGAGAGAGGGGGCTTATGACATTGAGAGGAAGAGAGAGTGGAGAGAAAACAAATTGCAAAAGTTTGGTTAAGTGAAAAAGGAAGAAAGTGTAATGAATAAGGCATAAAGGGATATTATAGAGAATGAGATTAGAGTTTGTTTTAATTAAATAAAAGAAAAAAAAATAGAGAGAGTACTGGGGGGTAAGGTACCGATTTGGAGCTAGGAGGGAAGGAGAGAGATGTGTGTGTTATGTTGTATAAGAATTCGAATTTAATTAAGTAATTTTAGTAATAAAATTGTATTGGAAAAGTAAATTGTAAGAAATAGGATGTAAAGATGTAAGAATAGAGTATGATTGGTTATACTTGGTGAATAGTAATGATTAAAAATAAAAAAATAGATTAGACAATTAAATTACTAGTAGTAATGAAAATACGATAAAAGGACTATAACTGTAATTTTTATAAATCGAAAAATTCTTATAAATATATTTTTGAATTGCTTATTAAATTTCAGTTCTCAAGAGTCCTTTGGAATACTTTTCTATTTTTGAGCACCGGGGACTAGTATTCGAAAACAGATCTCGATCGGGTTCGAAACAGATGAATTTTTCCGAAATCTAATCTTTTTATGTTTCAATATATTATTTAGGACTATATTCTAAAGCTAACTCATTTTATTGTTTCGGAGTTTTGTTCTAGGTATTGTCGGATTTATGGTTCCTAGGTTTCATACTAGCCCTAAGTATTCTTTTTTTTTTTTAGGGTTTCGGTTTCAGATTTTGATTTCTGAAACCGAGTTTGGTTTGCTAAGAAAATGGGGGCTTACATTTATATAAGGGTTATGGATAAAAATAATAATAAACAAGTAAATAAATGATAATTAATACTCACAATTATATATAATATGTGTATTCATATTTGTAAATTAACCTCTTTGTATGTTTAAAATTATTTTTATAGCATCATAGTTGCTTTTTTAATTTAAATTAGATGGTGGACAAATTTTCCTTTAGGTCTGGCATTTATAGATTCGCATGAACCTAGATTTTGCGTTAAATATCTTTAAATGAAAAAAAAAAAGAAAACAAAACCAATAACAAAGCCGATCCGGATGGTTAAGGCATAGCATGTACATGTGAAAGACTAGAGTTTGAAACTCGTCGAAGACAAGTGCTTTCATTTTCCAATTGCATGTGTGCTACAAGTGCAACACCCTAAAACTTAATTAAGGTGTATATTATCAGGTATAATACTTTATGTATTACACACTCAGGTTTTCTTAAATGAATTTTGCTTATGTTAAACATTGTTAGCCGATTTTAAATTCATATGTCGTTTATTAGATTCTAGAGACAACTGGATTTATAACAAAAAAAAAAAAAAAACTTTATAAAAACTTTTCTAGCTTCTACTCATGTAAGTAGAAGAACTTTCACTTAAACAAAACATTATAAACTTATTACAAAACATGGGCATCTCGACTAAGCCCTTAAAGAATATAATAACTTTAAAAGATTAAATCCAATCCTTAAAATGAAATAAAAAAAAAAAATCCATCGGCCCTACATTAGTTCCCTCTTCCTCTCAAAACTCTCATAACCGGAGTCAACATCATCATTACCATCAATCATTATCAATCATCAATGCAACACTTGGAAAAAGACAACAACAATAATAATAAGCTAAAGCCTAGTTACAGTTACGCAAGTACACACGAGATGACACACAAGTTTAAGCTAAAAGCAATGCATCAAACAATAGTTTATTATCTTCAAATAAAGTAAACAAATCAACACTAGAGCATTCACACTCCGGGACAATCCTGGGAATTTAGGGTTTCTAAGTGACAACAGCTGCTCAGAGAGTTAATATTGGCAGGTCAAATACCTATACCTTCTACATAACATTACTAGAAAATAGCGACATCTAGGGTTCACAATCATTACTCACTCTTTACTTACAACTTATTTCATAACATAATTTAGTTTAGTCATTCTTATAAACGTAAACTAAATCATGGTACTTCCCCCCTAAGCTTAAGTAAACGTTACACCGATAGCATTTGTCTTATTCGCTACCCACTGAACCACTTATAAATGTCATTGCATCATGATGGGGGTAGCCTAAGTACTTAAACTACAATGCCTGCTCAAGACAAAGTTGCTACTCCTTAGACTGGATTCAACGGCACAAGAATAAGCAACACTCAATTATAAATATTGTCTTTAAGTTTTAGCTCATTAGGGATGCCTATCTTAATAAACAATAAGCATGTCACTGTGTACATGATGATTTGAAATCTAAATAGAGTCAAAAGGTAGATTAAAAGCCAATTTAGAAGATAAATCGGAGACAAACATCTATTTATGAAAATTAAACTATATAAGAAATCCAATTATTTAATAACTTATATCAAATTTTATATTAACCACTCATTTTAAAATCCTATTTGATCAGACACTAAGTGAAACCCTGTCATGGTTGCGAAGATCACCCTACTAAGATGCAGAGAATTTTCTATTGTCCATCAAATTATTTCTTTTCGCTTTGTTTATCGTCATTTATCACAAAAGCATCATCACATCATTCATTTTCAAAACATTCATATTTCTTAACACACAACATTTGAGACAACATATTCCCTATGATAATTATGATTTAAGCCTTCACATTAAAATAAGCCAAATTACAAGTTATTACACAAATATAATCTTAATCTTAGCCAAGTTGATTAAACTTACTCAATTTAATTTATTTTAACTCATTCAAGTTCATTTAGTCAAGTTGGACCTAGGTTTATTAGCTAAGTTCATTTTATATTTAATTACATACACTTAACTAGTAAACATACATTTTCAACTTTGTTTAGATATATAGCACCTGGAAACAAACAAAATTTAGGCATTGATACATTTATAATGTCCAAAACTTAAAATATAAAAGTTGTAGAGTTCTTTTTAAGTTTTTCATAGCATTTTGAATCACCTTAATTCGAGTATGGATGAAAAAGTTATAAATAAAATACAAAATAGTATCGCATTAGAAAAATTTGATCCGAGGAGATAACTCCCCTCGTCATGGTCGTGATTTGGGCTATATCATTCCAAAATTTATGCTTCATGGAGATCACAGGCTGTATCACACCCGTGATGAACAGGGTATCTTAATTATGTGTTTTCCTTATCTTTTTATCCTACTTAAACTACTTGTTCACCACATACTTCAACAATATCATCCTAACAGCAACATACAAGACTAAAATCATAACCCATAACCTTTCTAAACAAATTTTTATCATCATACATCATCAAACCTACTTTATCATGCCCTTCTCCATTCATATATTAACAACATATCTATTATTCATCAATTTTATTACAAACCCAACTTGTACGTAGCATCAATGCATTATATATATACATATATATATATATATATATCTAAACAACAACTAAGCAAGGGAAAAAGCAAAACTTATCTTTGTAGACAACTCAAACTACTTGATTCTCTTCCTTATTCTTCTTTTCAAATTGATAAAACTACTTTTAGCTTGCTCTTGATCTTTGATCTTATTTCCTAACTTTGATTTCTTCTTAAATCTTGTTGGAACTAAGATTTTAAGTTGATTTGAGGAAGAAGAAAAGAAGGAGAAAGGGAAGGAAAGAGAAACGAAAGAGAAAGAAAAGGAAAGGGAAAAGAAAGGAAAAAAGGGCAGCTGGGAAAGATAAGGAGAATAAGAGAAAAGATGATAGGGGTAAAAGATATTATAGGTAAAGATTATGTGTTCAAACCTTTATTAGATGAATATCTTTAGTTCTAAAAGCATTTAGAAGATAATTTCAAAATCTTTAGATTAGAAATTAAGAACTTAAAATAAGAACTCAATTTAGGAATTTAATTTAGGTCAAATTGATATTCAATTTGAGTTTGGCTTAACAACTGATATTTTTTAGCAAGCAAATGAACTCAAAACTTGCGAGGATTTATGACTTGGGATTTGGATTAAATTTCAATGGTTTAGGAACCCATTAAACATTTAAACAACATGTTTAGGGGTTTAGAAATTCAAAATCTCAAATTTCAACTTAATTTATTATCAATCTAATTTTGTCAACTTGTTTAATTGTTTCCTATAATTCATTTGATTTATTTAATCCATCTAAACTCAGTTTCTAACTTAGGTGAAGGTTTAGAGTATTTCAACACGCACTAGCGCATGAATTATGGATATGTACGTGCTTGGCACATGTGTTGTCTTCTTCGTCTACCTAATAATTTGTGTCCACCATTTTTTATCATTTGGAGCTTGAATGAGCTCAAAGTAAGTGTGTTTTGAGCTCCCTTTCATGCATTATTTCACTAAAACAAGTTATAGGAATCATTTTTCCATCCAATCTTTCATATACCCAGTTAGAAATCAAAAGATCAAAAAATAAAAACATTTCATAACCAACTGACGTGTGTAAACCCTTGAATTTTTTAGGAACTCTTAGAAAATAATTCTAGGGCTAATACCAAAACCTAAACCCTAAAAACCGACTCAAGTTAAAACCAAACTCTAAACAAGATCAAATATAAAAATTTCATAAAGAAAAGGAGCACCTTCAAAATAACAAAATGAAAATCTAATAATTGTTCGACTCAAAATCCTTATGTTAAGAAATTCATCTATCTGATCGCTAACATATAAATTGAGAAAATATGTCAAAATAATATTTAATGATAATATTACAAAACCTTAAACCCTTAGTTGAATTTTAGAGTAAAAAATTTATACCAAAAGACAAACTGAGTCAATATAAAACATTAGAAGCCATAGACTTTATTAAATAATCTCGAGAACTGTAAAATATTAAATAAATCACAAAAATAGAGTAAATGTAACTTTTGAACCGAAATTATAGTATAACTATAAAGCCCTAGATTTTACCAGTATATCTTAAAGCTGGAATTGAAACAGAACCCTAAAAGCCACCAGGGTCCACATTAAGATCTAGAGGATTTAGATAAGGCAAGACCACCCTACAAACTCTAAAACAATAAAAAAAAAAAATTAGATAACCTTATATTATAGGTCAAAATAATGTCTTACAACCTAAAAAAATTAGATTCGCCAAAATTTTGCTCGTTTTAAACTCGAACGAGATCATTTTTCGAGACCATGGTCCTGGCACGCAAAACGTTGAATATATTCTAACAATAAATTTAGACTCGTAATGAGATGTGCAATTGTAAAATATCAATTATATAATTTTTCGGCTTCTAAAAATATCAGATATATCTCGTTTACGTGTATTTTTCTTACTACCAGTATTTTGTTTGTCTATTTTACTATTCAATTTACTATTTACTACTATTCATTTATCTTTATATTTTCTTACAACCTATATACATATCTCTTACATTTACATTATCAATATTACTTTTTACCAAACTTTTCTTACACTGTACTTATTATTATTTTTTTTTTACTAGAATTAATTTCCAATCACTCTCTTCCTATCTCCCTCTAAATGGACTACCACACTATCTTTCAATGCCCTCTATTTTCTTTTCTTTTTCATTTATTTAATTAACTATAATTTCCCTCTAACTTTTTTTATAAATACCCTCTCATTCCTTCATTCTTTGCACATTTCTTCTATACATAACAAAACTCTACCAAAATCAAAACATAAATCCTCTCTCCTCTTTTCTCTCCCTCTCTCACGTGAATCTCTCTCGGCCCCACACTCATATATATTTCCATTTTTTTTCCTTTTAAGATAACTATCCGAAACCTCCTCCTTAGTTCATGTTATGTGACATGAAAAATATGTGTGTTACGGTTTCCAAATAAAAATCTCCATGAACATATGCTAAGGATTAGAAATATGCAAACATTGTATTGTTCATGTCATATTCACTTCTTGTTCATGTTAAATTGTATTCTTGCTTCTAACATTAACTTTGTATATATATATATATATATATATATATATTAGAGCCTAAATGCTTACTAATCTAACATCTTATTTATGCTTTTTATTTCTTTGCTTATTTATTTATTTAATGCAAATAAATAAAACTACTCAACTTCTAGTGTTAGACTTGTCATAAATCTAGTCAAAAGAAAGGAAACTTGTCAATAATCTAATTTATAGGGAGCGTTGAAAATTAATCTAAGACTCTCATAATTTTCTCATTTAGTTGTTTTACTTTATTTATGAGATATTCTATATTCAAGTCTTGGGGAGCCTTGCTATAGTCTAAGACTCCCATAATTATTTTCTTGCTTTTGTTTTTTTATATATGGGACTTGTTCATTTTTAAGTCTCGGTAAGCCTTAAAACAAATCTAAGACTTCTATGATTTTTTCTTGATCTTTCTTTTCTTATTTTCATGGAACTTGTTCATTTCTAAGTTCCGAGAAGTCTTAAAAACAAGCTAAGACTTCCATATTTTTGTTCTTATGTTTGCTTAATTGGTTTTCCATTCTTCTATTTATCTCATAATATAACTACTAAGTTCATATTCATATATGGTCATATGATGATGTTGTTGTCTTAATAAAATTTTCAAAATGATAATATGGATTATTTTATCTTATAAAAATGGGGCTAAACTCTCAAGAGAAATGATTTTCAACACTTAAAAAGAATTTTTAGTAAGTGTAAGCCTCGGAAAATTTCAATAAATAATTTCAAGATGAACTTCGAAAATAAACCCTAAAAATCACTCCAAATTAAAACCGAACTTCGACTAGTCCTAAATCACGAACGAATCCGAAAATTTCTCAATCTTGAGGAAAGTAAGAATCCTTAAAAACAAAATAAGAACTCAACATGCTTCAATTCCAAAACCACTACATATGACAAATTTCATACGTAACTCTGACTTATAAAATCGGGTAATATAGAACCCAAAAACAAATTATTAAAAAGTAAAAAACGATTAACTTTCGGAAATGAAACCCAATTTAAAGAATTGCGAAAACGTCGAGAGATATTAAATACTTATAAGAATCAAATTTAAAATAAATTTCTCAAATCAAATATGTTGTATAAACATAAAATATCGGTTTCCAAATTGGCAAAGATCTAAACCGGAAAATCACTCGGAAACCCTAAGTGGAATACAATAGTTTAAGTCTGGCAATCTAGCGCCCTTAACCCTAGAGGCCAAGGTTTAGTTTAAGTGTGTAGAATAGCTCATAGTAATATAAGATCGCTTAAAAATATCAGATTGGTAAATTTTTGACTTATTTCGAACCTGATCGGATATAGACTTCGAAAAGCGTGTCCCAAGGCTCGAGATATAAAAAATATACCATTAGTACCGTTAGACTCGTAATTTCATAAGATTTTCAAATATATCAGTTATATAATTTTTCGGGTTATAAAAGTTACGGTTATAATCTTTTTATTGTATTTTATTACTACCGGTAATTAATTAGTTTTTTGCACTATTCACTTCTATTTCATTATACAATTTTATTATTCTTATAAACCCTTATAATTTTAGATAAATATTTTATATATTACATAAAATTTTGTTTTTCTAAAATTGAGTTAGTTTCGGGCTTTTACGGGATCAGATTCTGTTTAAGACCCGATAATAAAAATAAATAAATTAATTTAATAATAATTAAAAATATTTGAAAAATATTTTTATTCATAAAATAATTTTTTTATAATTTTTCGGGTTATAAAAATATCATTTATAGCCCATATTCACGTATTTTGATCATACTGGTAACATATTTGTTGAAATACTAAAATAATTCAAATAATTATTTAATTTTATTTATGAAAATTCTGTCACTCATTTAAAAATATTTTTCCTAATTTTATTTTGTATTTTTCTTAATAAAAAGCACTTTTTCCAACCATACTTCAAGTATACTTTTGACATATCACTTCTTTTTTACTTCAATCTTTCTACACATTATCCCACACTTCATGGCAGATTTTTCTCTTCTTTTTGCTGCCCTTGTTGTCAACCCCTAGTTTTTTGATAATTTTTAAGCTTTAAATCTTAAATCGGGAAGTTAACCGGAAACCCTAAGTCAACAATTCCCTAGTGAAATTTAACAGTTTAGATCCGACATTTCCGTATCTTTCAACCCTAGAAGAATAAATAGAAGTTATGTGTGCAATATAGTGTATAATTATATAAGAAAATTTAAAAATATCAGATTAGATAAAATTCGATTTATTCCGAGCTTAATCGGATACGATCCTCGAAAAGCGTGTCCCAGGGTTCGGGAATTTAAATATAATTTATTAATACCATTAGATTCATAATATTATAGGGATTCCAAAAATATCAATTTTATAATTTTTCAATAAAGAAAAATATATGATATGGTAATTATACGCGAATTATCTTACTACGGGTATTAATTTTTATCTTCTACACTATTTTATACTATCCATTGTATAATACTATTCTACTTTATACTACTATACATTATTTAATACTTATACTTTATTCCCACTGGACCTTATTCCTTACCAATCCTCTATTTTTACTTTTTACCTTTTCCATGTCTCTTTTCTTACATCAACCACTCATATTACATCTCTTAATCATCAAAACAATTAAAAATATATATATATATATATATATATATTTTATGTCCTCTTTAATGGCTGGTGCAATATATAATATTATATCTATATTTTTTTTTCTTTTGATTTAATTTAATTCCACACTAACTCCACTTCCCTTCTTCTATAAATACCACCTCCTCCCTTCATTTCTTACACCACTCCTTCAACATAAAGTTACTATGTCAAAATACTCTCTCAAACACTCTCTTTAAATCCTCTCTTTTACTACCAACAAACCTTCTTTACATTTTCAAACAAATCCTCTCCAAACACTATCTACTTCACCAAAATTTTAACCTCTCTTCTTCATTTCTGTTACAAATTCTTCAAGGTAATATTCTTATTCTTTCATACAACCATGTCATATAACTCAATATGACCATGGTGGTATTTCCTAAACTTCAATGTTATGGAAATAACACTATGTTCATGTTTTGTTCTTGTTCATGGAAATATCTTTTCTATTATATTATATTATGTTGTTTTGTGTTGTTGTTTATTTGCTACTCTTGTTATATTTAAATTTCTACTTCTCATTTTCGTTATAATTTATAATTGGGACGGAATTTATTCTTTGTCCCAATACATGACCTGTATGACAATACATGACTATATTATTGAGTTTGTTTAAATTTTTATTTTCATATTTGTTTATAATCGGGACGGAATTTATTCTTTGTCCTGGGAGCCTTGACTCCCAATACATGATCTATATGACCATACATGACTATATTATTAAGTTTATTTAAATTTTTATTTTCGTATTCGTTTGTAATCGGGACGGAATTTATTTTTTTGTCCCGGGAGCCTTGACTCCCAATACATGACCTACATGACAATACTTGATTTTATTATTTCTCTCATTGTTATTTTGTGTACTATGTTATGATATATGAGTGTACTCATATTATTACAAGATTCATGGTGTTGGTCAAATAATAAGAGATGAGATCTTATTTTACAAAGAATAAAATAATTATTATCATCAAGAAAAAGGAGTACTAAACTTAAAGTTTTTCCCTAACAAGTAATAAAAATTTTCAACTAAAACAAACTTACCATGAGATGATAGTTTATGCCTTGTAACTTTTTTTTTAAAGCAAATCCCGATCCATTTAAGAAAATCATGACTTGTCTCTTAAATTAAAGGAAGATTATTTAACTTTGATAACCTCTTTTCATAAATAAGTTTTTCCTAAAAATATACTTTATGAAAATCTATAATCACCAAGAACTCCCAAGTTTTTAAACCTAGATAAAAAGGGCATTTAATAGATTTAGCAAAAAGGGATCCAAAATGTGAAAATAGCTATGAAAGAAAGATCTAAGGATCATTTTTTTTTTAATTATCATAAAGGTAAAGGAATGAGAATAAAAAAATGAAATCTTTTAAGATGAATCCACATTCTAAACTCTATTTTAAAAACTTTTCAAAGTAGACAAAAACATGATTTTTCAATCATCAAGGACATCGTCTTGATAAAAACAAAGGTTAGACAATAACATTTGAATCTTGTGTTTAATGTGAGTTTACTTATGTAGAAATAAATTTTTCAAACTATATTGATAACTAAGTATTTATAAAAAAGATTTGAATGCGGAAATGTTAGAAATTGTTTGTTTTGAAGAATAGAATTTTCGTAATGATTCTGTGACAGTTCAGTTTTCAACTAAAATGACTATATATGATGAAAATAACCTTAGAAATGGATAGATCTTTTCGAATAGGTAGATCATCTCATAACCTTCATGACAATAGCTTGTAGGTAATATATATATGCATGATGCATTGTAGAAACAAAGTAGGAAAAATTAAGTTGTTGTCATTTTTAAGAAATTTGTAATAATGAAGTAATGGTATGAAAACCCATATTTTTCAAACTCAAATTAGAAGTCTTATCAAAGAAATGAAGTCCTTAGTGGCTATATATAGTTGAACCCTAATTTTCTAAATATCAAATGATTTTTACTTAAAGGAATCACTCAAAAAGTAATTTTACAAAATTCGGATTTTGGAATCAACCCTACTTGAAAACATGTTTACAAAGTGCAAAATGGAGATTTTTATGTAGAAATGAAGGTCATAAGTAATAGATATAATGAAGACTCAATTTTAACAAAGATAATTATATTTTCTTAAGAAATAAATCCAAAACAAATGGAAATGATAAAAATTGGGAAACTAGTCTTCTTGAAAGTAAATAGCCATGGAGTCTTACAAATAAAAAATTTCTAAAATTCCTTTTAGTAAATATTGTCCAAAAGCATGCATACATCAAGCTCATAACATGCCATTCATGATAGGAAATCATCAATGTTGCATGTATAGTTAATCTATGTAGTAGGAACATTTCAAACATTTACAAAACTATTTTTCGAAATTGAAGTTTGCTACTATTGTGATCTGATCCGACCTCTTTGAAGCTTCAAAGTTTTCAAAACTTGAAAGTAATATTAGAATTAGGTAGATCTTTCGAAGTAGATAGGAATCGATATATAATTTGCGAAATGCCGAGTTAAAATGACCAAGTTATGACCGTTTTAAGTTAGAATTCCCACTTAGGACGAGATTTACGAATTTAATAGTTTGAACATAATCGTTTGGATTAGTTTGAGTTGAAATACTTATTAGAGTATTTCTTCCTTTTAGGTGATCCCGAAATCGACGACTTCCTACCACTGGATTACTTTTTCTAAGAGACCGGTGATCCAATAGCCGAGTAAGTTTTCCTCTTATTTTGTTACCTTTCTTGTGCTTGTAGCTTGTAGCTAGTTGCACTAGAATTAGGAAAAGATAAAATTGTGATGAGTTGTGGTATAAACTTGGTTGAATGAATAATAAGTATATCGAGACGAGACTTGTTGTAAAATCATTGTATAAGTTAGCATAGACTTGAATTGTCTGAAATTCTCTATGATCGCTTTTAACCTACATAATTAATATGCTATGATTATATGAATAAACTGTGCATGCATATCACATGTTGAGTCACATTGCATAGGCTAATATACTTTTGGTGCAACAAAAGTATATTAGTGGATGGCGGGTGGGCCAATGTTAACATTAAGGATGCGAAATCGCTTAAGTTAACGGTAGTGGTGTAGGTACTTGAATCAACTACATAAAACAAGAGAAAGAGATCGGGATTGTGGTTGCATGACTTATGGACCACCCCACTCAATATTGGAATTATGGTTACATGTCTTATGGACCATCCTAACCCCGAATGGAGGGCGTAAATCCATTCACATATGGCTACCGGAAAGTCATATGCTTGTTTGCTCATGTGTTTGTTCATGCATAGTATATAGATGAATTATAACTTGCTTATCATGGTACGAAAATTAAGGGAACTCTTACTAAGCTAGTGTAACTTATATCCCAATAGATGTTTAAATGAACAGGTTGTCTCAAGAATGCTAAGTGGAGACCGAGATGGTTGGAGCCGAGAATGATTTCTGGATTCCGGCAAGATATAAGAATGCTTGAAGTTATTAGCTAGGTTTTATGATTTGCCTTGTAATAGTTTTATGTAGTGAAATCTCTTGATGAATCGTAATTGAAGTATAATTATTTGTATTTGAAGTATAGTGAAGGGTAGTTCATTTACATTGTTACTCAAGTTGTACCAATATAAAATGTATTACTCCGATGTGTCTCCTCCATGTGTTAGACGCCTTGTACATAGTATGGAAGCCTTAGCGTGACCGAGGCAGTCATTCCTGGGCTTTAATATTGTGTACGGTGGACTACCACGTTTAGGATACCCTTTGGGGCATGACAATAAGACTTAGGATAAATGTTCAACTACACTCTTTCCAAAATGTTAAAATAAATTTATCACGAATTTCTAATGTTGATAATCTTTTGTTATGCAAAATGTCTTACAAGAATCTTATTTCTAATACTTAGGAAATCCCCTTATTAAGAATTTAAAAGGAAACACCCAAGCATATTTTTCAAATTGCTAAAATGAAGTTCTCAAATATAAATATTGATAATTCTTGGTTATGTGAGACCTTCGAAAGATCTTATTTACAATACGTAAACAAACTTTTTTATTAAAAATAAGAATTTAGATCAAGTCATTTATATAAATTTTCTCTCAAGCCAAAACTTAGAACATTTTAAATATGATACGACTCAGAATTATTTTTCTTCACAAAAATATAAACTTAGAACATTTTAAAAGAATTCATGTTTTGGAAAATAATTAGTTAAAAGAAATTTAATATGAAAATGAAATATTCATAAACTCAAATAAATATAAAATCATGATTTTTTTTAAATTAAGTTTCACATTTGCAAAATCTAAGAATTAAAAGTTTATTCAAGAACCAAACTTAGGAAAATTTTAAGAGGAAACACACCTAGAGTTTTATGTAACAAATAAGTAAAACCATGTCTTATAAAATAAATTGTTAAATAATTTTTTTGACAAATATAAAACCTTTGAGATTTCGATAAATAATATATATATATTGAACTATGATTTTCGTTGTTAAGTCATATCTTTACAAAATAACGAATTTAATTGCAAGTCAAAAAGGTGATTTTTCATAAAACTCAATACTTCAAAAGGATTATTTACAAACTTTTGCTTTTAAGTCAACATCACTATGATCATGCATATGATATGAGTTATTATTAATACTAAATAATTTTCAAAGATAAAAATATTTATACGTTTGCTATAAAGTGTCTAAGTGAAGTAAAACTTTGGAAAATGTGAGAATTAAGGACTAGGAATTGTAGGACGAATTTGTATTGTCCTTTTGTGAGACCTTAATGGCCTTAAATGTTAAAAATAACCTTATAAATAGATAGATTTAATTTTTTCGAGTACGTAGAAAACGATAACTAATATGTGAAATTCCGAGTTAAAATAAGCAAGTTATGGCCATTTTAAGTTGGAATTTTCCTTCATCCAAATTTTGACGTAAGTAACAGATAAAGTTAGAAAGTTTAAGTAGGACCTCTATGAAATACTCATTCCGAATATTTCCTTTGTATAGGTAATGAGGATTTTGACATGCTATTTCCAGAGGATTTCTTCGACTAAAAATTGCTTTAATAGTGAGTGAGTTTTCCCTTCTGATTTCATTATCTTGTGCTTGTAAATAGTTGCACTACCATTTTAGGTACAAGATAAAATTGATATGTATGGGGTTATGGGTTTACATGTAAATGTTTCTATGTATGTATGACAAAAGGATGCTAAGCATATCAAAACTAACAAATAATTATTCAAGTATATTATTGATACTATATGTTGCTTATATGTGTATGATGCTTGTTTGATCACCCCAAAGTATACTTTAATTACACTCAACCTTGATATAAATTAAATGGACACGCATTACATCCATCGAGTCACATGTGGAAGATTGCCACTCGCACGCAAAAAATCGGAAGGGTCCAAGGCTAAGCTTATTTGAACAGACCTATGATCATGCTCATTCTTAGAGAACTATGGCATACAAGGAATACATCTCAAGGATGAGCCATGCCGATCGATCGCTATGATTAGAGTGCTCGAGGACTACTAGTGAAGATGAAACATAGACCCATTGGCATATTTCTGGTTATAAGATATACGATAAAATCCACATATAAGAGCAAAAGCTCCTTATTTGTTGTCCTGACGTCATTTATCTAATTCCAGTACAAAATTCGCAAATCTTAAATTGAAAGCTGGTTCCTTATATTTCAATCATCCTATTTATCTCTTCTCAATCCTTCATGAAATATTTTAACAAAGTTTATACATTTTTTTTCTTTTTGGTTTTTCCGTTTACATTATGCTTAAGACATTATTGGGCAGCCAAAGTCGATGAGAGTCTAATGGTAAGTAAAAACAAGATAGATAGTGTATTGATTAAACTAAAACAAAAATCTTCACAAATTATTTGCTACATTGATGTACTTTTAAATTCTAGAATTAGCACAAGAAGTTTGCAAGCAGTTGAGGGAAAAAGAAGAAAAATAAAAACAAGAAAGGCATGCGACAAAAGATCCCCGTCGAAGAAAACTTTAAGTTAGTGCCATGATTGTTTTGATATAAAAGAAAATAATATTGATGGTTGACATTTCTCTATGTATTTGAGATCGTTGTTTTCTGCACTTGATGGAGAAAATATAGACCTCAACATGCATGGTTCAAAAATCGTGGTAAAGAGAAGGTTGAGAAAATTAGAGGCTGAAAAGAAATTTTGAGTGCACATAAGATAAGAGAGATAAACAAAACTTGTTATCATATTCACAGATTCTTTCACTGCGCAAAAGGTGTTGGGGCCCATTTTACACCATGGGGCCTGACTGAAAATAGAAATCATTCATGTATTGCTAACAGCAAGTAATTCACAATTTGTAGTAGAGAGAGCGATTGTAGATGTGGGAAGAAAAATTTACGGCCTATAGTGGATTGGTGAGTATTATTATTCTTGATCTCTGTCAAGTTTGAATCTCCTTTTTTATTATAATATTGAAAAAAAGTGTATAATATATATATATATATATATATAACCGTAAATAAGATGATTACAAGCATTTTGATATGTACAGCACTTTCGTTAAACGAAAAATATTATGGCTGATATTTTCTATTCGCCGAAAAGGCTAATTAAAATTGGCTGGTATTACTGTAACAACCACAAGACTTTATGCGAATTAATCTCCAGTGATAAGCGGCTGTGGAAGGTCATTTGAGGCCACTAATGATGATAATGAATGATAATTACAAAAATTACTGATTGAAAATACAGAAATAATTTTTCTTTTTTTTTACAAAAAGGAATCATCTGGTACTTTAAAAAAAATTGATCCATAGAAATATAAATTCTATGATGAAAAATGGATAAAAAAATTCTATATATATAAATACAATCAACAGTAATAGTTTTTACAATGAAAGTTTGTATTTAAAGACATAATTTTTGTCTTTAAAACCTAATTTTATTATATTTGTATTTTTTATTAACATTTTAGGTAAATGTTAATAATCATTAATTGCAATCACATATTGCCCTCATCTATGAATCTATGACCACCCGAGAGCTGAGACCACTATAGTTATATTATATTTAACATTTTACAATTTAATTATAATAATTATAGAAGGAGGATTAGAGGATGCAATATATATATATATATATATATTCTTTTTATAAAACCAACCCACTCGTGTATAATAAGCATACCGAAATTTATCACCTTATGCTGTATCATTACGAAGATATTTTTTTTTACGTCATAATCATTATTTATAAAAGGGAAAAAAACATAATATATGCACATATTTATAAAACCGTTTATGTAACTCAACTACACCTTATTTAATATATTTAATAGACTATAATAATAGTTAGGAGTAAGTAGGTAATCTTATCACTTAGGGTACCCATCTGAACCCTGCTCGATTGAGGAGGTCTGAGTGGGTATTAAAAGTTACATGATAGATTATGTGTATAAATTTTTGGAAACCTGATCTCATACGATAATGTACAAACAAGTATGGGGTCTTCGTACCCTGTACCTATCTTGAAACCTGCACTATATTGTAGAGTATACATGTTCCAAGGTGTCATGTATCAATCCTATTAAATATTATATAATAATATTAATATATAATAAATAATAATATTTCATCTTTTATTTTTCAATCGCTTATATTTAAAATTATTATTTATATATTACATTCCTGAAAGTTTTATTATAAAAGATTTGTATTATTTTATTTTGGAATGACTTGTTATTTTTATTTTAAAAGAACTACGCTTGTATGTATGTACCTGAATTCCCAAATTATATAACGCCATAGGTATTTATTGTAGGTTTCAACTTTCATGCATGAATAGATTTTATATATTATAGAGTTTTTGATATTGAATTTATGAAAATGAGATAGTATTACATATTGCATGCAATATATCAAAGGCTATAAATTTGATGTTTTAAAAAGAATGAAAAAATACAAAGATTTCATAAAATAAAATTACAGGTTTCATAGGATACCCTATACCCTATAGGTTTTATAGGTATCTGGTACAACGTGGGTAGAGGATGTCATGGGTAGGTTCTAAGTACGAAATTCAATATCATGTACCTTACAGGGTAGAGCACGGATAGTGTTTTATACTCTAATCACTTTGCACACATTCACCTCTAATAATAGTTGCAAGTACATAAAACTATATATTTTCAAATACATATGATATTAAGGGGAAAAAAAAGGCCCATCCCTTTAATGATGTAGATAATGAGTATTTGTTATAACACCTCCAATATTTTATGCATTGCCGTGTCTATAAAGTCTCTCCACCCAAGTATTTTTCGATAGAGGGGAGTGGATGGCAAACAAGACAAACATTATAAAGATTTAAGAGGAATAATTGGAAAATAAGGACAAAACAACAAAAGATTCCTAGTCATTGTTTGATATTTCCCTAAGGGGAGAGAGAGAGAAAAATTGCCATTTGTGGTGGTGTCAATGAGCAGGGCCTGCCGTGGGTCCAAGAGGAATCTCCGAATATGTCCTTCAACCAATAGAAAACTAGAGCTCCGGATGAACATGGAAATCTCAACCAATCAAAACCGAGATAAGACTAACTCATGGGTCCCAATGTGGATGTTCTTTTCTTAACGTTTATAATTCATTTGAAAAAACAAAATTGTACATTAATGATTAATTCTAACTTTTGAGAATAATTTACAAAATCATTATAACAATATTATTTTTTTTAATTATTTCAACCATTGATCAGTTTATCAATATTATAAAGAATAATTTGATGAAAAGATGTAAAAAATTTGTGTATTATTAGTGAGAAAGATTACAATGGTATTACATGCCACATATAATATACACATGATAAGTAATTATTAGCAATTTCCTAATACCTGGTTGTATGTAGAGTTGTAAAATGAGCTAAAACGACTTTCGAGCTACTTGAATTTGAGTTAGTGATAACTTGAGTTTGACTTAACTGCAATCAAGTCGAGTTTGAGCTCAAGCTACACAAGTAGCTATTTAACTCGAGTTCGAGTTTCAAAATACTTGATTCGAGTAACTCGCAGGCCTATTCAAGTTTCTTATATTTTTTATCAAAAAATTATGAACTTTGGGTTTTTCCCACTTTTAAAGCCTATTTTTATTTTTATATCTTCTCTCTTCATATTCAATGTACCACATTTATTATATTTAAAATCAAGTTAACTAAAAAACATGTTTTATTCCCGAATATTAACTTGTTTTAGTATAAATGATTTTTACAGAAATAATCGAGCCTAAATGAGTCGAGTTCGAGCTTATTGAGAATTGATTTGAGCCGAGTTCGAGCTTAGCATTATATCATCCCGACTCGATTCGTTTACAGCCTCAATTGTATAGGTGATAGTTAATTTATAAACTACCATAGTTACTTTAAAAACTACCTACTATCTATTTAATGTATCAAAGTATAACGGTTAGTTACTCATGTGTGTACCAACTATTAAATATTTTTCTATTATTACTAGGGCTGCTTAATCAAGGAAAAGAGTAAAAGCCATAAATGGGTCCCTGGCTGAGCTCATGGCCACGAACTAAATAATTGCTCTCTTTATGTCCCTCAAAATAAATATGTGAACGTAGCCCTTAGTAGTTTACTTCATTTTTGGGCCACTTCCTATTTCCATCTTTGATATAGCTCAAGAAAATAAGTGACTCCATTACTATAGTTGTATGTCGAAAACAACCGATCAACCAATTCATATATATGTGTATATCTATATATATTAGTTCATTCTCGAATTTTCTTTTGAATTTCATTTTCAAGCAAAATCTAATCAATCAATGATATTTGGTTTCAGCCTTGGTCTTACTATCTCTGGAAAAGTTTCAATTACATGCAAAACTGTAATTTCATATCATAAAGAAAACTTTAATTGGTAATTTGACGATGATCACTGAAAACAGCACAGCTAACGCGGTGGGAGGGAGAACGGCACGCGCATGTGAGAGCTGTGTGCGGCGGAGAGCAAGGTGGTATTGCCCCGCAGATGATGCATTCCTTTGCCAGGGCTGTGACGTGTCAGTCCACTCAGCAAACCAACTAGCAAGACGTCACGAGAGAGTCCGTCTTGAGACTGCATCATTTAAGGTAGTCAAAGAGCCGGCCACAAATGAGAAGGATTCTGCCACCCCCGGATGGCATCACGGATTCACTCGCAGGGCTCGTACTCCGCGCAATAACGCTAAGACCAAGCAATCTAGAGCAGATAAATCCGTCCCTATGCTGTCTCCAGGCAATCACGTTCCCGAAATGGGAAGTGAATTGGATTTTGATAATTCAATTGAAGAGAACGAAGAGCAATTAGTATGCCGTGTCCCGGTTTTTGACCCTTTTGAAGATGAATTTTGTAGTGGAAACAATAATATTACGATGATTACCAGTGACGATGATATGGTAAATAATGGTGATGTGGCGAACAACGTTGTGTTAGTACAAGGTGATGCCACATGTACCGATGACCTCGACCTCGCTGTGGATGGATTCTTACCGTCTGAAGTTGACCTAGCTGAGTTTGCTGCCGACGTGGAGAGTTTGCCAAAGAAGGAGGTTGATGACGTGGAGATCAAGATTGAGGATGATATAGATGATCGAGTGGTGGTTATCCAATCACCTAGTCCTCTAGAATTAGCTTTTGATGTGGAGGAGGAGGGGGAGAAGGTTATTGGTTGGGGGCTTGATTGCATTGATGCTGAGGAAGTGTTGATGATGGAGGAGAAAGCGCTGGTGGTACCACCTGTGATGGATGAGGACATTAGAAAAGATAGTGAAGTCGGAAATGGTAAATGTGATGAAATAAAGGGGAAGAAAAGGAAAATGTTGTTGAGGCTAAATTATGAAGCGATTATGGCAGATTGGGCTAATCATGCCTCTAGGTCTCCATGGACCACCGGCTCCCGGCCGGAGTTCAATCCGAATGAAGAGTGGCTTAATTGCATGGTAATCACTTGCTCCTTTCCGATTGCATGCTATGTGACTTTTCTACTCAACATGGAGGTGCACTACTTTCTTTCACCCATTAAATATGTAAGAGACGGAAAGGGGGAGCGAAAAGCAATAATATAGTGTGATTCTATGAAATACTGTGTTCATTAGATGAAATTAATCTATGTTAGTAAGTAATTTAGTTTTCCCTGGCAAGAAAAAGACTAGACCAGGGACAAGTAATTTAGTCCTTTTAACTAGATTTTAGGTCATTTCTTCCTCATACCCTATCTAAATCAACGTGAAATTCCAGATATCTGTAATTCACGCTTTCGATTAGGAAAATTTATTTACTTGATAAGATTAACAATGCAAGTATTTATAGCTAATATTCCTTACCAAAATCAATCATTTCATTGTAGTTAGTACATAACATATAGAGGGTTAAAAGTGCTATAGATTAACAAGGAGGTTTTGTCAAATCTTTTATCTCAGTTAACATAAATTTTATTCTTTGAAAATTGAAATATGTTTTATTTTCTAGTGACCAATAATTAATTCAAGTTGCAAATCACTGTGTTTAGGTCTCTTTTTCTACTGGGCTAGATCACATGGGTATAGGGTCGATGAGAGCCCAAGGAGGTGGAGATAACAAAGGAAGAGAGGCTAGAGTTTCAAGGTACCGAGAGAAGAGGAGAACAAGGATGTTCTCAAAGAAAATAAGGTATCAAGTGAGGAAGCTCAATGCTGAGAAACGACCACGAATGAAGGGTCGTTTTGTCAAGAGAGCATCCTTGTTCAATGACCATGGCTGTCCCTCTTCACCTTACTTATCTCAATGACTATTAAAGGGTTGCTTATAGCAACGACGATGATGAAAATGAAGTAGCAAACATAGTGTAGTTTAAAACACAGAATTACTAAGTTTGGTTATTTTTAGTAGAACTTGGTAATCGAGGGGTTAACCTAGTCATTCTCATGACTCGTGTGTTCTAGTATAAAATGAGGTTAGTACACCTAGATATTTTGCTTGTTTAGTTCAAATCAAGTGCAAGCCAAGTGTTGTAAAGTGGTCAATTTTGTTATTCCTTAAGAATAAACGTACCAAAATAAGATCATAGGTTGATTAATATAAATTTTTTTGGTGTTACTTTTATATGAGTATTTTTTTAAATATCTGCTTTTGTTTCACCCATGTATAATCCGCGAAACTGCAGCATTGAGATTACTGATTTATTTTTCAAATAAGAAGGCGGCATGTGTGGTAATACGGAATTTCTATAAACCTCAAGAAAGAAAGCAATAGTTTGATCTTATGAAATGGCATGCATGGTTTCAAAAGATGGGTAAATTGCATGATTATCTCTTAAAACTTTCTTAGAACTAATACTCCCAACTTTTGTTACTGGGCACTTTTTTCTCTTAAAAAAAGCATGGAATCTACTTTTCTTTGTTCTTCTTTTTCTCTTTTTTTCAGACTTGATCAACCATATGGAAACTTTGACTTTCAGTGGAGCATTTTGAAAGCATATTTTTGATCATTTAAAACAAAAGAAACTGATATCAACATTGCTATTAATAGCCATTATATAAACTAGTACGTAAGCATTATAAATTTCAAAAAATTATATTCATATTAGATTATCCATCCATCAATGAATAAGGCTAGAAAAAAGGAGAAGGATTTATACAAATATGACAGTTACAGTAATGGGTGCAATTTGTTGTTAAAAAAAATGTAAAAATAGCCGTTTAAAAGCACCTTCCTTAAGGGCTTAATATTCCTAATAACAAGTCTGTTAAATGAAACAATAAGATTCGTTAGGATACCACCTAATTAAGAAATTATACAGTAAACAAACTAGTTAAACAAATCAAAGAGAATAATAGTACCAACAATACCAAGAATATATTGGCTTAATCATAACATAGCATTGTAGAGGGATCGACTTGTAGAATTTAATTAGTGGCAAAGTCAAATACAAATTGAATATGTCTAAGATCGATTTTGTGGTTAGTTACAGGATCCAAAGAATTAAACATGCTATTTTGGATAGAGACCTTTAAATTGGTGGTTTAAGGATAGGGTTTGATAAAGTTGTCTTATATAGTTTCATCCTTTCTCTACAAACCTAAATATTGATTACGATTCATTATGGATTTATGGGCTACTTTCTTCATGGTTAAGTTGTTGGTTTTTGTTGTTTTATTCGCTGTAAAGATTGAATGCGAATAGTAATACACACATTTTCAGGGAAAATTTAGAAGATAAGTCTATTAATGCAAGAATGAGCTTAGGATTTACCTCATTAAGTGCTTATCATGTGATGTCCAAGCAAATTGTAAGCCCCTAGATTTTTCGGTTAATATAAGTAAACCCTAAAAACCAAAAGTCAAATTGGAACCCCACAGTCAACCTAATTTTATGTTTAGTCTAGTGAATCTAGATATGGTAATCCCGCGCATGAAACCTATAAACAATAAAAATGGGATAATTTCGTATTATAGTTTGAAATAATATAAGAAAGCTTCAAAAGATCGATTCGCCAAAATTTCATTCGTTTCGAACCCAAACATGATCAATTTCAAAAATTAGGATCCTGACAAATAAAATAGTAAAAATATTCCGATAATACCATTAGACTTGTAAAAATATAAAGGTTTCAAAAATATCAGTTTTAGAATTTTTTTAGTAACTAAAAATATCAAATATAAGTCGTTTACGCGTATATTCTTTACTATCGATATTTTAATTGTCTAGTCTACTATTCACAGTACTATTTTTACTATTCATTACTATTTCACTATCTCTACTTTTTCTTAACACCTTTTCTTACACTGATCATACCTATTTTTACGTTTACTTTTCCTATAAAAACTTTACACATATCATATCTTACTTTTTAATTACTTTTCATTGCAAAACAACAAATTTAATCAATTTTTTCTCCTTTCCGCATGCTTTCCATCCATGCCCTCTCTCTCTTCACTTTTAATTTATTTTTTTCAATTATTTTAATCACCTCTAATTTTCACTCTAAAACTCTATAAATATCTCCTTTCCCTCTTTCATTCTTTTCCCACACTTTCTTACCTTAGCAAAACTCTACTAAAATCACTTCTCAAACTTCTTTCTCTACAATTTTTTTCTCAAATACTCTCTTCCTTTCCATCACTATAAAACACCTATTTCTCTTTAAGAAATTTTCCAAACATACCATCACCTACCTTAGGAAAAATTTCTAAATCCCCTCCTTATTCATGTCATGAGACATTACATGATCATGTGTGTTTCCTAAGACCATAGTGTTAAGCAAGCAACAATATGTTCATGTTTTGTTCTTATTTATGCACAAATTTCTTTATGTTATCATGTTTTTTTTATTATTGTTATTAATATTGCTCTAATCTAACTTCTATATGTTATTATATATATTAGAGCCTAAATGTTCACTAACCTAACATCTTATTATTATTGCTCTTATTATTATGCTTTTTCTTTTCTTTCTTTTTTTTTTTCTCTTTTCTTTTTTAGACTGGTCTATTCTTAGTCTTGGGAAGCCTTAATAAAGCTAAGGCTTCCAATACTTGACATTATTATTATGATTATTTGTTTCTTATATATATATATATATATATATATCTTATTATGTAATATTCTCATCTGTCTCATAACTATATGTCTTTATTCGTGCATGAACATATTGATTTTGTTACAACAAAAAGGAAAAAAGATTTTTTTTAATAAAATGAGACTAAACTCTTTCTAAAATAATTTTTTGCCACTTAATAAAGATTTTTCTATCAAAGACTTGGAAATTGTTTTAATAAATTCTTTTAAAAAAATTTAGATAAGCTTATCATGAAACTTTGAGATATCAACAAAAAAGAGGATTTCGTCAAAAATTTAACTAAGAGGATACACAGTCTCTTTTCAAAATAATAACATGAAAATTTTGGTTTAATACTTTAGTGTTGATAATTCTTTATTATCAAAATTCTTCATAAAAAAATTATTTATAGATTTTTACCCACTTTATGATAAAAATTAATAACTAGATATGTTTTCAAAATAAAATGGAAATTAACTCACTAGTTTAGTAATCCACTTAGAGAAATAAAAATTTGCCAACAAAAGTAAGTTTCTAAATAGAAAACTCATTTTCTAAGAGATAGGCAGGACATAAAGATGATAAACTCAAAACATTAGATATTATCGATAACTTAAGAAAATTTCGAAATTCTTTCTTTTTAAATAAAATTGGTAGGAAACTTAAAGGACATAATTTTAAGGTTAAAATTATCTTTAAAAAGATAGGAAATAGAATATAAGAAGAAAACACTTATTTATAATGACTTAAGGATTATAGTTTTCATTCAAACCATTTAAGGAGAAAATTTTCAAAGTCCAACTTTTCAAACCAATAAGACAAGTTGTTTTATTAAAAATAATTGTTGAGACAACACCAATGAAGTCATGCATAAAACATGGGTCTATTTATGTATCAAAAGGATTTTTCAACCACATATATGTCTATATATTTATTTAAGGATTTTTTAAAGAAGAAAAGTTTGGGAAATTGTGTTTTCAAAGGTTGGAAAATTCGTAGTGAATCTGTACCCTACTATTCCGAGGCCTAAATAGATAAATCTTTTCGAGTGGGTAGAAAACGACATATTATGTAATATAAAGATAAATATTTTATAATGAAGGGCAAATGTGTCGTTTGTTATAAAATAAGAGGGTCTATAGTCAACTCTAATAAATGAGATATTATTATCAACCTTCACATTAATGATGGTCAACAAAATCTTTAAAGACTGTGGGGTTGCATTTTTCCTAAGCTAATCTTGTTTTATAAATAGACCCTTTTGCCTAGTTTTGCCTTGCCTTTTCCTAAGCAAAAACCCCAGGGAAGTTAGTGTCTCTAATCTTTTTCAATTAATCATTTAGGGTTATTTTTCTTATAAGGTTCTTTTTATATGTTTGAAAGAGATTCAAGATCTAATGAAGAAACCCTAAAGTGGATTTGGAGATTTGTGGTTTCGATTCAAAATAAAGGTATGATCTTTATTATAGTTTTCTAATTTCTAAGATTTATAGATTATAGGAATATGATTATAGCGATTAAGAATAGTTAATTGGTTGATTTAGGGTTTTTGTTTCAAATCAAGATTTGCAAGTTCTAGGTAAGTAAGAATCTATCCAATCTTATCATTAAATGAAATTTTATTTGTTTTTGTAAATCGAATTATTAATTGGAGATTTTATATATGTATTGAAGGAATTGTGTAGAAATAAGAAATTGAGGAGAAAGCCGAGTTTAAAGGTTTCATTGAATTATAAACAAAGGAGACATGTGTGTTAACCTCTTTTCGTAGATCTATGATTAAGGTTATAGATCCTTTGAGTAAGGTTATCAAATTAAGGATTAGGGTTTGATTATGTGTCGCAATTGGAATTGATTAAGATATGCTGTTGATCAGGAATATTTGTGGGATTAGGGTTCTATTCTTTTAAGAAGATCTGTTGGTGGATTAAAGTTTGGAAACGAATCCAGGTATGATCATATCTTGTTTGTTGTTTATGCTTGTAGGATTAGATATGCATATAAACTGAACTAAACCGTTTTTATAAAATTGCATGCTGCTTGTGTTTGGTTGCGGTTAGTAAAGACCACGATAGAAGTGTGATACTAACACTGGCAACCTGATGATCCTTGTGTGGTGGTGTCCCGAGTGAGTTGCACTTGGAAATGATTCTGGTAGATTAGGAGTTGTTACCAGCTTAATTGTGGAACGCAACTACACACACACACAATTTTATACTATGGTTTTCATTGGGGTCATGAGTTACTTTAAACCCCCAAAAATTTTCATAAATCATAGAAAATAATTCTAAAAGCTTAAAATTGAAATCCCAAAAATCGACTCAAGTTAAAACCAAATTCTAAATCAAGACAAACACCAAAAACGAAACCTTAACGCGCAAACCAAGTTAAAACCTAAATAAAGATAAAAAAATGAGAAATAGGGAACCCTCAAAAACAAAATAAAAAAACCAACTATCGGTTGAAACAACATTCGTACATCAATCAAATCACCTAAACTGTTTCCTAACATACAAATCAAGACAATATATCTAAGTAACAATTAACAACAAAATCGTAAAACCCTCGATAAATTTGAGAACCATAAATTTCAATTTTCACCAAAAAGTCAAACTGAGTCAACTCATAACCCTATACTCGGTTAAACGATCTCGATGACTAAAAACTATTAAATAATCACAAATAAAATAAGATAAAACCATAGACGTCGAGCTTAAAATATAAAAAAATCAAAACTAAAAAATTATACGATCTTACGAATAACTTAGTAAAATCGGAAGTCAAAACGGAACCTTAAAGGTCAACAAGCCTATAACAAATCCTAGTGTTTAAGATTCGGCAATCCCGTGTTTTCAAACCCTAGAAAACGAAATTAAGCCAATAGCTTAAAATGGTTCGTAATAATATAGGGTAACATAAAAACATCATATTCGCGAATTTCGAATGTCCTTCGAACTCAAACAGGGCAATTCTCGAAAAGCGTGTCCCGAAACTTAGAATATTAAAAATATTCAGTTTATACCAGTAGACTCGTAAAAATATAAGGATTCCAAAAATATCAGTTTTAGAATTTTTCGGTAGCTAAAAATTACAGATATCGCATTATTACACGTATTTTTATTACTACCAGTACTTTAATTGTCTAGTCTACTATTCATAGTACTTTTCTACTATTTATTACTATTTTACTATCTCTATTTTTTCTTACACCTATTTCTTACTACCTGCATATCTTTTCTTACTTTTTATATTTTCAATACACCTTTTATCAAATCATACCTTACATATTAATTATTTTCTTACAAATTTCACTCAAAAATCAACTCACTCCCCCTACTACATCATGGCCGGCGCCCCCCCTCTCTCTTCACTCAATATTTTGTTCTTTTTCAATTTATTTTTTACATCTAAAATTCACTCCAAAAATTCTATAAATACCCGCTTCCTCTTTCATTCTTTCACACAATTCTTTACATTACCAAAACTCTCTCAAATTCACTACACAAACTCTCTCTACAATATTTTTCTCTACCAAAACTCTCTTTCACCAAATACCTACAAGAATTTCTCTTTATGTAATAGAACTACCATCTCTCCATAACCACAACCATACATTCACTACCATCTTCATACCACACAAATACCTTAGGTAAAAATTTCTTTCAACCATTTATCTATTCATGTCATGTAACTTAGCATGACTATGGTGTTGTTTTGAAACTCACATTAGTAGTAAAAGCAACAACATGTTCATGTTTTGTTCTTGTACATAAGCTTTCTATTTTATTATGTTGTTATTATTATTGTTATTATTTGCTTCTAATCTAACTTATATTATGTATATTATGTATATATATTAATTTAGAGCATATAAGCTCATTTGTTATTTATTTACTTTCAAGTTATGCAATTTATTTTTTTCATGTTATTATTAAGACTAGTCTTAGACTTGTCCATATCAAGTCAAAATAATCTTTTGTTTATTTTCTTTAATCTTTCGGGACTAGTCCATTCTTAGTCCCGAGATGCCTTGAAAAAGTTAAGGCTCCAATACTTGATCGAGATTCCTTGATGAAGCTAAGGTTCCCAATGCTTGATATTTTATTTTCTTGCTTATTATTTATTTATAGTATTTTCTTATGTTCTTATTATTTTATATACTCATAATACTTGCATCTACATAATGTTAATGTCTCAACTAATCTAAAATTAGAATTTCATTTTTATTAAAGGAACTCAAGACTAGATTTTCGATTATGTAATTTTTCATAAAATCATGGAGTTATTATCAACAAATAGAGTTTTTCTCAAATGTTTCAAAGATGTTTTTATCAAAGAAACTTAAGAAATAGATATTTTCATTATATTATGTTAACCTAAGTTTTAGTAAAATAATTTGTTAGTTTTCAAAGTTTTCATAAAAAGCTTAAGAATAAACTTTTTTTAACTCCATAACAAAACTAAGAAACAAACTAGTTTTTAAAGTTAAGATAAATTCAACCAATAAAATTACAAACCCACTTAGGGAAAAATAATGATTTTCAAATTTCTAAAAAGAAGGAACTCATTTTCAAAAGAATATAAATAAAAAGTAAGATTAACAATAATTGATTTTATCAATAAAGATTATCATTTTCAAAAGAAATAAAAGAACAAGTTTTAGAAAGCAAAAACTTATATTTTAGAAATAAATATAAAGACAAGATTCATTTTCTAAAACCATCATAAACACAAAATTATAAAAAGGTTTTCAACAAACTAATATACTTTTTGATAAAAATGGATCTTTTATCACCAAAAGTGAAAATTATGAAAGACTAAGGTTAAAAGAAAAATTTACTTGTTTTGGGAAAAGAATGAAGAAAATAAAGTAAGAATATACCTATTTATAACAAACTAAAAAAATATAAAGTTTCTTCAAATACTTGAAAAGAAATTATCAAGGTTAAAGTTTTAACAACTCAAATTGAATTGTTTTATGAAATAAATTGTTGAGATACTACCATTAGAATTTTTGCATATAAAGTGAGCTTACCTATATATTCAAAGTGTTTATCAACTATATATTTATATATATTGTTACAAAAAGGATTTCCTTTAAAAATGAAGCTGAGTTAGAAAACGGATTTGTAAAAGTTTGGCAATTTTCGTTTTAAATCTGTACCCAACATTTTCGGAACCCAAATGACCTTATATGATAAAGATAATATTAGAAATGGATAGATCTTTTCGAATAGGTAGAAAAAGGTATATTATGGCCATTTTAAGTTGGAATTTCCTCTTATACGATTTTATCGTGATTTTAAGAAAAGTTTAGAAAATCTAAGAATAGGATTTCATGAAAGACTTATCCCGGGTATTTCTTTTGTCTAGGTAATGAAGGATACGAGAATACCCTACCCGAGGATTACTACGACTAAGAAGATAGCGAAATGGACGAATGAGTTATTCCTCCTAATTTCGTTACCTTGCTTATGCTTGTAAAGTGGTAGCATTAGTATACTGAGAAAAGATAAAAACGAATATATTTGGGGAATTCGAGATTATGTGTAATTCTACGTTTATGTGTGAAATGAGAATTAAGAATATCGCAGCCTCAAATTGCTTGTTTAAATAATTTTGTTTATTTACTTGTATTATTGTTTATTGTTTGCTAAATTGATTGATCGCCCCTAATAAACCTTAATAAGGTTTGGCTTAAGAAAACTAAAACGCTCACGCACAGCATCCATCGAGTCACATCTATTTCGGAAGGCTGCTACTCCTACGCGTAGTGTTACAGAACAGCCAACGGTCCAAAGTTTAGATCCGAATCAACATGAAGACCAAGTGGCAACCATGGAACCTCAAAGAAATTCAAGTCCAATAAGTTTTTCTCAAGGACCAATCACAAGAGCTAGAGCTAAGAAGATTCAACAAGCCTACAATAATCACTTCCAAGGCTTATTAGAGCATGCCAAGGATGAATCACAAGGTTATCAAGGCTTTGGAACAAGGATGGAGCAAGTATACTTCAATATTTTTCAAGTAATCATCAAATAGAGCCAAGGAAAGCTGATTTGTGCAGAGAAACAAGAATGGCCGCCGGCCATGACTCCCCTGGCCAATTTTTCGAACTTTACAATTTTGCTCCAGAATGCTCATGGCCGCCTGCCATCTTTGATTGGCCGCCAGCCAACATTTAGGACGTATTGAATTCATTGTTTTGACGTTTTGTTTTCCTTTGTTTGGTTATATAAACCTATTTGGTTGTTTGTAAAAGACAGATTATTGTTGAATGAAAAACCGAAGCTTTTGCTTGAAATCTTTGTGTTCTTGATAGAATACATGCTTTAGGAACATTCAAAGAAGATCGATCACCTTCTTTGTGGAGTGTTTCGCAATTAGGGTTTGTTATCCTAATTCTTTAGATCAACAACCTAAGACAAATCTGATATCTAATCCTTCTTAGGGATTGAAATCAAAGGCATCCGTGGGTTTTCTATTCATTGTGTTGGGGGTTCGCAATATCCAAAGGGGTTCTCACGCGTGAATACGAAGGTTCTCGTATCATTTGGTATCAGAGCCTAGGCTCTAGATCAGGTTATATCGTTCTTTCTATTAATCTTTTGTTTCTTGCTTTCAATTCTTGGATTGTTCATCAAGATCAAATCTGATTCTTGTTAGTAAAAAAAAAAAAAGATTGAATCTTTATTGTTCCTAGGGTTTGTTCATCAATTGAACGGACTATTAGATATCTGTGTGTGTGATCTTTTTGTTGTTACAAGCGAAAGATTAGGGTTTGAAAATCTCTATTCTTGAGATTTGAGTTAAAAAAAAAAAATCGAAATTAAAAAAAAAAAATCACCAAAGATCAATTCTTGTCTTGAGTATTGAGTGTCTTTCCAACAATATAATTCTTGTGTAGAGTTCGTTGAGTTTTCTTCAATTCTCGTTTGTCTGATTCGAAGAGTCTTGAAATTGTCCATTGTATCACTCTAAACACCTTGGTATCGAAATTCTTGGAATTGTTCTAAGAGTGTGATTCGATTAAGAACACGAAAAGAACAGGCTCGAGAGGTGTGAGGGAAACCCTGTGTGTGGCATCTTGATTAGAGAAACACGAGTGAACACCCCCATCTTGTGAGTGATAAACACGAAAGGGAGCGCTTGTGAGGAAATTGAACTTTATTATTGCTAACGATTATTTGTTTTGCAGGAAAAGATGTCGGGTAAGGGTTGTGAATGAAGGTAGTAAAGAAGGGGCTTTGATGCAAGACGCTAGAGCATCTGAGTATAAGCGTCTAATCGAGATGATGATGGATATGAAGGAGTCTCTAGAAAATATGAATTTGAGACTACAAGCTGTTGAGAAGGAGGCGAGTCCTATGGGAGTAAATAGAGGAGTTAGTTCTACCACACCCAGGTTGATGATGTGGGGGATGTTAATGAGTATCGGGAGGAGGAGTATGATGATAGTCCACCTATGATATTCAATAGGAGAGGTAGAGGTGGTAGAGGCGGTAGGGGTATAGGAAGAGGAAGAATGCAGGAAATTATCCCGTTGCTAGGAATAGATGGAATGATGATTATGTAGATCGAGATTTGGGGAGTATCAAGTTGAAAATTCCTATCTTTCAGGGTAAGTCTGATCCTGAAGCTTATTTGCAATGGGAAAAGCGAGTTGAGTTGATTTTTGATTGTCACCAATTTAGTGAGGAGAAAAAGGTGAAATTGGCTGTTACCCAATTTCAAGATTATGCTATATCTTGGTGGGATCAGTTGGTGACAAGTAGGAGGAGGAATATGGAGTACCCTATTGATACTTGGCAGGAGCTTAGGGCTGTGATGAGGAAGCGTTTCGTTCCAAGTACTTTCAAAGGGAATTGATTCAGCGGCTTCAAGTGTTGAGACAAGGTAGTAGGAGTGTAGAGGACTACTACAAGGAGATGGAGATGATCATGACGAGGGCTGATGTGGTTGAAGATGAAGAATCCACCATGGCACGGTTCTTGGGTGGCTTGAACAAAGAAATCGCTGATAAAGTGGAGTTGCTACCATATGTCGAGTTGGAGGAGATGGTACATCTTGCCATCAAAATCGAGAAGCAACTTCATGGCAAAGGTTCAAACAGGTATGTTTCCAAATCTTCTTCAAGCTATAATAATAATTGGAAAGGATATGGAAAATCTGAATTTAAAGGTGGAAATAAGTCTACAGTTGATGTAGCAAAGAGTAAGTCTGGTGGGGTTTCATCTGAGAAACCTAAAGTAGATGATCAGAAGGGTAGAAATCGAGATATTAAATGTTGGAAGTGTCAAGGTGTTGGACACATTAGTAGGGAGTGCCCTAATAGGAGAAGTATGGTGGTGAGAAATGGGGAAGTTGTCACTGATGATGAGGAGCTGTAGTGACAAAGAGGAGGAAGCCATGCCTGAATTAGAAGACTGTAGTGATGAGGGTAGCATTGATGAGCCAGAAAAGGTTGAAATATTGGTTACTAGGCGTGCACTTAATACACAGCTGAAGGAAGATTGCCAGGAGGAGCAGCGAGAATTTATTCCACACTAGAGGTCTTGTGCAAGGGAGAGGTTGTAGTGTGATTGTCGATGGAGGAAGTTGTACTAATGTGGTAAGTACACTTCTAATTAACGATTGGAGTTGCCTACTGTACCCCATCCTAGACCATACAAACTACAATGGCTTAGCGATTGTGGTGAGGTTAAGGTAAATAGGCAAGCTTTAATTTCTCTAACCATTGGCAAATACCATGATGAAATATTATGTGACGTCGTTCCTATGCATGCTAGTGATCTTCTATTAGGAAGACCTTGGCAATTTGATAGACAAACGTGCATAATGGCTACACCAATCGATACACTTCACCAAAGATGGCAGAAAAACTACTTTAACACCATTGTCATCCAAAGAAGTGTATGAAGACCAATGTGCTTTGGAAAGATTAAGAGAAGAGGCCGAAAGAAAAGAGCGTGAGAGTAGAAAAAGCACTTTTGAGAGAGAGAAGAAAAAGAGTGAAAATAAAGAGAGTGATGGAAGTGAGTTGAGTGAAAAGAAAGAGGGGAGTGAAAAGCAAAATAAAAATCGGCCTAGAGAGAAAAAGAGTAAGAATGTGAACTTGATTGCTAGGACGAGTGAGGTTAGATATGCTTTACATGCCAATCGACCTATATTTGTACTATTGTACAAAGGGGCTTGTTTGGCAACTAATGAGATTAACCAATCTTTGCCTAGTGTTTTTCTGATTTATTGCAGGAATTTGAAGACGTGTTTCCTGAAGAGATGCCTAGTGGACTTCCACCTGTGAGAGGCATTGAGCATCAGATTGACTTCATTCCTGGAGCTGTCATACCCAACCGACCTGCCTATAGAACTAATCCTAGTGAGGCGAAGGAGATCCAGAAGCAGGTTGAGGAGTTGTTAGAGAAGGGGTATGTGAGAGAAAGTCTGAGTCCTTGTTCGGTTCCTGTAATATTAGTGCCTAAGAAGGACGACTTGGAGAATGTGTGTAGACTGCAGAGCCATCAACAAAATCACTGTAAAGTATCGTCATCCTATACCTAGGTTAGATGATATGTTGGATGAATTGTATGGTTCATTTGTTTACCAAAATTGATTTAAAATCTGGTTACTATCAAATTCGCATGAAAGTAGGCGATGAATGGAAAACTGCATTTAAGACTAAGTATGGTTTGTATGAATGGCTTGTCATGCCTTTTGGTCTTACAAATGCACCTAGTACTTTTATGCGATTGATGAATCATGTGTTGCGTGACTACTTAGGTAAATTTGTTGTGGTTTACTTTGATGATATTCTGATTTACTCTAAGTGTCTGAATGATCACGTTTTGCATGTGCGACTAGTGTTAACAAAGCTAAGAGAGGAGAATTATATGCCAACCTTAAGAAGTGTAGTTTTTGCATGGATAAGGTTAATTTCCTAGGTTTTGTTGTCTCTAGTCAAGGAGTGGAGGTTGATGAGGAAAAGGTTAGGGCAATTAGGGAATGGCCTAGACCTAAGAGTGCTAGTGAAGTGCGGAGTTTTCATGGACTTGCTGGGTTTTATAGGAGATTCATCAAGGATTTTAGCACTATTGCTGCACCTTTGAATGAGTTAGTTAAGAAGAATGTTGGATTTGTATGGAGTGATACACAAGAACTTGCTTTTAATGAACTTAAAGAAAAATTGTGTAACGCACCATTGCTTGCTTTGCCTGATTTTGATAAAACTTTTGAAATTGAATGTGATGCTAGTGGTATAGGGATTGGAGCTGTTTTAATGCAGGATCACAGGCCACTAATGTACTTCAGTGAAAAGTTGAGTGGAGCGGCATTGAAGTATCCAACATATGACAAGGAGTTGTATGCCTTAGTGCGTGCATTGCAAACATGGCAGCACTACCTTTGGCCTAAGGAGTTTGTCATACATACCGATCATGAGAGTTTGAAGCATCTAAAGAGTCAAGACAAACTCAATAGGAGGCATGCGAAATGGGTAGAATTCATTGAGACTTTCCCATATGTGATCAAGTACAAGCAAGGTAAGGAGAACATTGTTGCTGATGCACTTTCAAGAAGGTACGCTTTACTAAATTCTCTTAGTACTTCTTTGCTAGGATTTGAATTGGTAAAAGCAATGTATCTTACTGATGATGATTTTTCTGGAGTATTTTCTGCTTGTGTTGATGGGACTGGAATTAATGATTACTTTGTATCCAATGGATTTCTATTTAAAAAGAATAAGTTGTGCATTCCTAAAGGATCTGTAAGGGAATTGTTGGTTAAGGAAGCACATGGAGGGGGCTTAATGGGGCATTTCGGGGTAGATAAGACCTATGATATGCTACATGAACATTTCTTTTGGCCTGGCATGAGGCATGATGTGCATAAAATTTGTAAAACTTGCATTACATGTAAAGAGGCTAAATCTAAACTGCAACCACATGGACTATATAAACCATTGCCTGTTCCTGATGAACCCTGGACTGCTGTGTCTATGGATTTCGTTCTTGGCTTGCCTAGGACTAGGAAAGGTCATGATAGTATCTTTGTTGTGGTAGATCGATTTAGTAAAATGGCTCATTTTATCCCATGTCATAAAACTGATGATGCAACATATATTGCTGATTTGTTCTTTAGAGAGGTTGTGCGATTGCATGGCATACCTAAAAGCATTGTTAGTGATAGGGATGTAAAATTTTTGAGTCATTTCTGGAGAGTTTTGTGGGGAAAGTTGGGAACTAAGCTTATGTTTTCGACTACCTGTCATCCACAAACTGATGGGCAAACGGAGGTGGTAAATCGAACTTTGATTCAATTGTTAAGGGCAATAATAGAGAAAAACATTAGGACTTGGGAGGATTGCTTACCTTTTGTGGAATTTGCATATAATAGGGCTATTCATAGCACTACTCATTGTTCTCCATTTGAGATTGTTTATGGTTTTAATCCTCTATCTCCTATTGATTTATTGCCATTACCGCCTAACAAGTTTGTTAGTTTTGATGCTGCATCTAAAGCAGATTTTGTGAGGAAGCTACATAAACAGGTGAAAGACCGGATTGAGCAACAAAATGCCAAGGTAGCTTCAAGAGTGAACAAAGGAAGGAGACCTATGATTTTTCAACCGGAGATTGGGTTTGGGTTCATTTTCGCAAGGAGCGGTTTCCAATACAACGAAAGTCTAAATTGAGTCCAAGAGGAGATGGTCCATTTCAGATACTTGAACGGATCAATGATAATGCCTATAAAGTGGACTTACCAGGTGAGTATAATGTTAGTGCAACCTTTAATGTTGCTGATCTTAGTCCTTTTGATGTAGGTGATGCTTTTGATTCGAGGACGAATCCTTTTGAGGAGAGGGGGAATGTTACAGAAGAGCCAACGGTCCAAAGTTTAGATCCGAATCAACATGAAGACCAAGTGGCAACCATGGAACCTCAAAGAAATTCAAGTCCAATAAGTTTTCTCAAGGACCAATCACAAGAGCTAGAGCTAAGAAGATTCAACAAGCCTACAATAATCACTTCCAAGGCTTATTAGAGCATGCAAGGATGAATCACAAGGTTATCAAGGCTTTGGAACAAGGATGGAGCAAGTATACTTCAATATTTTTCAAGTAATCATCAAATAGAGCCAAGGAAAGCTGATTTGTGCAGAGAAACAAGAATGGCCGCCAGCCATTATCCCATGGCCGCGCCATGACTCCCCTGGCCAATTTTTCGAACTTTAAATTTTGCTCCAGAATGCTCATGGCCGCCTGCCATCTTTGATTGGCCGCCAGCCAACATTTAGGACGTATTGAATTCATTGTTTTGACGTTTTGTTTTCTTTGTTTGGTTATATAAACCTATTTGGGTTGTAAAGACAGATTATTGTTGAATGAAAAACCGAAGCTTTTGCTTGAAATCTTTGTGTTCTTGATAGAATACATGCTTTAGGAACATTCAAAGAAGATCGATCACCTTCTTTGTGGAGTGTTTCGCAATTAGGGTTTGTTATCCTAATTCTTTAGATCAACAACCTAAGACAAATCTGATATCTAATCCTTCTTAGGGATTGAAATCAAAGGCATCCGTGGGTTTTTTATTCATTGTGTTGGGGGTTCGCAATATCCAAAGGGGTTCTCACGCGTGAATACGAAGGTTCTCGTATCACGTAGAGTTGGATTGTCTGTGATCGTGCGGTACCACGGGCCATGTTCCTTCCTGGAGAATCCAAATCGCTTGGGGAAAGCGACTCTAAGTTCGAAGCCAAGCCAACGGAACACTGTGGGCGAGGACCTGGGGACTAGCAGTAGAAGGTCGGGGACCTTTAACCCCAATTCCCTAACCTTTGATACGGAGGGGTACATCCGTTCTATATATGGTTTCGGATAACTATATATATTTGCGTAATCATGTGATTGTTGCATTGAATGCATAACATATGTATGAATAAAATAAATAAACTTGTTTTAAAATATAGTGTGAATGAAAAGGAATATCTCGCTAAGCTAGTTGTAGCTTACATCCCTATAGATTTTGTTGAAATAGGTATACCCGTGGTTTAAATTGAGGATCATGACAATGAGGAAGTCATGAAAGGATGGCTAAGCTTCTATGAAGGAAATAGAATCATAAGATAAGTAAATTTTGTAAGGTTCTTTATATATAATGACTTATATGATTAGTGATGTATATCTATTTGAAGATAATAGATGGACATACCCCTAAGAATTGCAATGCAATATGTTTATGTTTTATGATAAGTATTCTCTTTGCCTTGTTACTTACTTATTATCAATATAAATTGCGCTACTCCGATGCGTTCCCTTAGTTGTGACGTACGTCTTGTACATGATATGGAAGCCTTTGCGTGACTAAGGTAGTCATTCCTAGGTTTTAATATTGTGTACGGTGGACTGTCACGTTTAGGGTACCCCTCGGGGTGTGACAATTATTCCGGGTTTAGGATTAGTCATGAATAGTCATAAACTGTGTTGCTTGTTGGTTAACCAAAAGATAATAAACCGATGGATGTTGCATAAGCATATATGCATGTGAATTTGCTTGATGTGTGTTTGTGCACAAGTGTGTCTGCATACTAGGCATTTTCGCTCAATTCTTTATTTTTCAGGCGCAGGTGAAGATGATGTTGGTTAAGAATTATCTGGACATGACTTTTATGTTGACCATGAGGGACGGCATTAGTAGATTTAACTTTCCTACTGGTGACTAATAGATTCTGGATAAAGAAGAATAGGAGAAAAGATCTTTGGATACCATACAAAGTATATAGAGTTTGTTTAGATTATTATTGAAGATGTATATAAGATAAGTTGTTATATTTTAGATTTTATATAAGTACTTTTAGATAATATCAGTTTATGTTTCTAAGAGATGAATTATAGTAATGATAATTCAAGTAACCTTTTTATGTGGAATTTGGAGATAATTATATTTGTGGTTTAGTATTATATAGCCTTGGCGTGTCCTTTTTAAGAGAATGACATGTGGCTAGTTATAATGCCGGTAAGTTAGGCGTTACATATTATATGCAAAATTCTAAGTTAGAATGAGCTAGTGATGGCCATTTTAAATTGGAATTTCCCTAAAACCAAGTTTTGACGAATTTAATAAGATATATTAGAGAATTGAAGTAGAACTTAGATGAAAATACTTGATACGAGAACCTTCGTATTCACGCGTGAGAACCCCTTTGGATATTGCGAACCCCCAACACAATGAATAGAAAACCCACGGATGCCTTTGATTTCAATCCCTAAGAAGGATTAGATTCAGATTTGTCTTAGGTTGTTGATCTAAAGAATTAGGATAACAAACCCTAATTGCGAAACACTCCACAAAGAAGGTGATCGATCTTCTTTGAATGTTCATAAAGCATGTATTCTCTCAAGAACACAAAGAATCAAGCATAAAAGCTTTGGGTATTCAATTTCATGAATAAACTTAACAATAATGAACTGCTTTTGTCTTACAACCTTCAAAGACCTATATAGCAAAACTAAGGAAATCCAAAAGACAAGAAATTGAAAAGTTTCTCGTAATAAAGTACGCTGGCGGCCTAAGTTTCAACGCGGGCGGCCATTATGCTACTGGTCGAAAATTACAAATCTACGCTGGTAAGATGGCCGGCAGCCTAAATATTTACGATGGCGGCCTAAATATTTAAGCTGGCGGCCTTTGTTCCAATTCGCTTCAATCTTCAATTTCCTCTATGTTTCCTCTTGAACTCGAAGTATATTGAAACGAACTTGACCCGAACTTGTCCCAAAGCTTTGATAACCTTGTAATCCATCTTCAACTTGCTTGATTAAGCCTTGGAAGTGTTGATTGAAGGATTGTTGAAGCGTCTTAGCTCAGGATCTTGTTATTGGTCCTTGTGGCACACTAGGTGGACTTGAAATCCTTTGAGCTTGGACCGTAGCCACTTGATCTTCATGTAAAGTTGGTTCCAAAGCTTGGACCGGCGGTGGCTCTACCGTAACATTCCCCCTCTCTTCAAAAGGATTCGTCCTCGAATCAGGAATATCACCTACATCAAACGGACTTAGATCAGCAACATTAAATGTAACACTTACATTATACTCACCTGGTAAGTCAACTTTGTAGGCGTTGTCATTGATCCGTTCAAGTATCTGGAATGGACCATCTCCACGAGGATTCAGCTTGGACTTTCGTTGTAGTGGAAATCTTTCCTTACGAAAGTGCACCCAAACCCAATCTCCGGGTTGAAAGATCATTGGTCTCCTGCCTTTGTTCACCCTTGAAGCCACTTTTGCATTGTGTTGCTCAATCCTATTCTTCACTTGTGCATGTAGCTTCTTCACAAAATCTGCCTTAGGGTTAGCATCAAAACTCACAAACTCATTAGATGGTAATGGCAATAAATCAATAGGAGTTAGTGGATTAAAGCCATATACAATTTCAAACGGAGAATAATGCGTAGTGCTATGAATAGCCCTATTATATGCAAACTCCACAAATGGTAAACAATCCTCCCAAGTCCTAATGTTCTTCTCTATGATTGCCCTCAACAGTTGAACCAAAGTTCTATTAACCACCTCCGTTTGCCCATCAGTTTGTGGATGACAGGTAGTCGAAAACATAAGCTTAGTTCCCAACTTTCCCCACAGAACTCTCCAGAAATGACTCAAAAATTTTACATCCCTATCACTAACAATGCTTTTAGGTATGCCATGCAATCGCACAACCTCTCTAAAGAACAAATCAGCAATATATGTTGCATCATCAGTTTTATGACATGGGATAAAATGAGCCATTTTACTAAACCGATCTACCACAACAAAGATACTATCATGACCTTTCCTAGTCCTAGGCAAGCCAAGAACGAAATCCATAGACACAGCAGTCCAGGGTTCATCAGGAACAGGCAATGGTTTATATAGTCCATGTGGTTGAAGTTTAGATTTAGCCTCTTTACATGTAATGCAAGTTTTACAAATTTTATGCACATCATGCCTCATGCCAGGCCAAAAGAAATGTTTATGTAGCATATCATAGGTCTTATCTACCTCGAAATGCCCCATTAAGCCCCCTCCATGTGCTTCCTTAACCAATAATTCCCTTACAGATCCTTTAGGAATGCACAACTTATTCTTTTTAAATAGAAATCCATTGGATACAAAGTAATCATTAATTCCAGTCCCATCAACACAAGCAGGAAATACTCCAGAAAAATCATCATCAGTAAGATACATCTCTTTTACCAATTCAAATCCTAGCAAAGAAGTACTAAGAGAATTTAGTAAAGCGTACCTTCTTGATAGTGCATCAGCAACAATGTTCTCCTTACCTTGCTTGTACTTGATCACATATGGGAAAATCTCAATGAATTCTACCCATTTCGCATGCCTCCTATTGAGTTTGTCTTGACCCTTTAGATGCTTCAAACTCTCATGGTCGGTATGTATGACAAACTCCTTAGGCCAAAGGTAGTGCTGCCGTGTTTGCAATGCACGCACTAAGGCATACAACTCCTTGTCATATGTTGGATACTTCAATGCCGCTCCACTCAACTTTTAACTGAAGCACATTAGTGGCCTGTGATCCTGCATTAAAACAGCTCCAATCCCTATACCACTAGCATCACATTCAATTTCAAAAGTTTTATCAAAATTAGGCAAAGCAAGCAATGGTGCGTTACACAATTTTTCTTTAAGTTCATTAAAAGCAAGTTCTTGTGTATCACTCCATACAAATCCAACATTCTTCTTAACTAACTCATTCAAAGGTGCAGCAATAGTGCTAAAATCCTTGATGAATCTCCTATAAAACCCAGCAAGTCCATGAAAACTCCGCACTTCACTAGCACTCTTAGGTCTAGGCCATTCCCTAATTGCCCTAACCTTTTCCTCATCAACCTCCACTCCTTGACTAGAGACAACAAAACCTAGGAAATTAACCTTATCCATGCAAAAACTACACTTCTTAAGGTTGGCATATAATTTCTCCTCTCTTAGCTTTGTTAACACTAGTCGCACATGCAAAACGTGATCATTCAGACACTTAGAGTAAATCAGAATATCATCAAAGTAAACCACAACAAATTTACCTAAGTAGTCACGCAACACATGATTCATCAATCGCATAAAAGTACTAGGTGCATTCGTAAGACCAAAAGGCATGACAAGCCATTCATACAAAACATACTTAGTCTTAAATGCAGTTTTCCATTCATCGCCTACTTTCATGCGAATTTGATAGTAACCAGATTTTAAATCAATTTTGGTAAACAAACATGAACCATACAATTCATCCAACATATCATCTAACCTAGGTATAGGATGACGATACTTTACAGTGATTTTGTTGATGGCTTTGCAGTCTACACACATTCTCCAAGTCCCGTCCTTCTTAGGCACTAATATTACAGGAACCGAACAAGGACTCAGACTTTCTCTCACATACCCCTTCTCCAACAACTCCTCAACCTGCTTCTGGATCTCCTTCGCCTCACTAGGGTTAGTTCTATAGGCAGGTCGGTTGGGTATGACAGCTCCAGGAATGAAGTCAATCTGATGCTCAATGCCTCTCACAGGTGGAAGTCCTCTAGGCATCTCTTCGGGAAACACGTCTTCAAATTCCTGCAATAAATCAGAAAACACACTAGGCAAAGATTGGTTAATCTCATTAGTTGCCAAACAAGCCCCTTTGTACAATAGTACAAATATAGGTCGATTGGCATGCAAAGCATATCGAACCTCACTCGTCCTAGCAATCAAGCTCACATTCTTACTCTTTTTCTCTCTAGGCCGATTTTTATTTTGCTCTTCACTCCCCTCTTTCTTTCCACTCAACTCACTTCCATCACTCTCTTTATTTTCACTCTTTTTCTTCTCTCTCTCAAAAGTGCTTTTTCTACTCTCACGCTCTTTTCTTTCGGCCTCTTCTCTCAATCTTTCAAAGCATTGGTCTTCATACACTTCTTTGGATGACAATGGTGTAAAGTAGTTTTTCTGCCATCTTTGGTGAGAGTGTATCGATTGGTGTAGCCATTATGCACGGTTTGTTATCAAATTGCCAAGGTCTTCCTAATAGAAGATCACTAGCATGCATAGGAACGACGTCACATAATATTTCATCATGGTATTTGCCAATGGTTAGAGAAATTAAAGCTTGCCTATTTACCTTAACCTCACCACAATCGCTAAGCCATTGTAGTTTGTATGGTCTAGGATGGGGTACAGTAGGCAACTCCAATCGGTTAATTGGAAGTGTACTTACCACATTAGTACAACTTCCTCCATCGACAATCACACTACAACCTCTCCCGTGCACAAGACCTCTAGTGTTGAATAAATTCTCTCGCTGCTCCTCCTAGCAATCTTCCTTCAGCTATGTATTAAGTGCACGCCTAGTAACCAATATTTCAACCTTTTCTGGCTCATCAATGCTACCCTCATCACTACAGTCTTCTAATTCAGGCATGGCTTCCTCCTCTTTGTCACTCCCAGCTCCCTCATAATCAGTGACAACTTCCCCATTTCTCACCACCATACTTCTCCTATTAGGGCACTCCCTACTAATGTGTCCAATACCTTGACACTTCCAACATTTAATATCTCGATTTCTACCCTTCTGATCATCTACTTTAGGTTTCTCAGATGAAACCCCACCAGACTTACTCTTTGCTACATCAACTGTAGACTTATTTCCACCTTTAAATTCAGATTTTCCATATCCTTTCCAATTATTATTATAGCTTGAAGAAGATTTGGAAACATACCTGTTTGAACCTTTGCCATGAAGTTGCTTCTCGATTTTGATGGCAAGATGTACCATCTCCTCCAACTCGACATATGGTAGCAACTCCACTTTATCAGCGATTTCTTTGTTCAAGCCACCCAAGAACCGTGCCATGGTGGATTCTTCATCTTCAACCACATCAGCCCTCGTCATGATCATCTCCATCTCCTTGTAGTAGTCCTCTACACTCCTACTACCTTGTCTCAACACTTGAAGCCGCTGAATCAATTCCCTTTGAAAGTACTTCGGAACGAAACGCTTCCTCATCACAGCCCTAAGCTCCTGCCAAGTATTAATAGGGTACTCCATATTCCTCCTCCTACTTGTCACCAACTGATCCCACCAAGATATAGCATAATCTTGAAATTGGGTAACAGCCAATTTCACCTTTTTCTCCTCACTAAATTGGTGACAATCAAAAATCAACTCAACTCGCTTTTCCCATTGCAAATAAGCTTCAGGATCAGACTTACCCTGAAAGATAGGAATTTTCAACTTGATACTCCCCAAATCTCGATCTACATAATCATCATTCCATCTATTCCTAGCAACGGGATAATTCTCCTGCATTCTTCCTCTTCCTATACCCCTACCGCCTCTACCACCTCTACCTCTCTTATTGAATATCATAGGTGGACTATCATCATACTCCTCCTCCCGATACTCATTAACATCCCCCACATCATCAACCTGGGGTGTGGTAGAACTAACTCCTCTATTTACTCCCATAGGACTCGCCTCCTTCTCAACAGCTTGTAGTCTCAAATTCATATTTTCTAGAGACTCCTTCATATCCATCATCATCTCTATTAGACGCTTATACTCAGATGCTCTAGCGTCTTGCATCAAAGCCCCTTCTTTACTACCTCCTTCCCTACCTTCAATCACACCCTTACCCGACATCTTTTCCTGCAAAACAAATAATCGTTAGTAATAATAAAGTTCAATTTCCTCACAAGCGCTCCCTTTCGTGTTTATCACTCACAAGATGGGGGTGTTCACTCGTGTTTCTCTAATCAAGATGCCACACACAGGGTTTCCCTCACACTCTCGAGCCTGATCTTTTCGTGTTCTTGATCGGATCACACTCTTAGAACAATTCCAAGAATTTCGATACCAAGGTGTTTAGAGTGATACAATGGACAAATTCAAGACTCCTCGAATCAGACAAACGAAAATTGAAGAAAATTTAACGAACTCTATACAAGAATTATATTGTTGGAAAGACACTCAATACTCAAGACAAGAATTGATCTTTGGTGATTTTTTTTTTATTTCGATTTTTTTTTTAACTCAAATCTCAAGAATAGAGAATTTCAAACCCTAATCTTTCGCTTGTAACAACAAAAGATCACACACATAAGATACCTAATAGTCCGTTCAATTGATGAACAAACCCTAGGAACAATAAAGATTCAATCTTTTTTTTTTTTTACTAACAAGAATCAGATTTGATCTTGATGAACAATCCAAGAATTGAAAGCAAGAAACGAAAGATTAATAGAAAGAACGATATAACCTGATCTAGAGCCTAGGCTCTGATACCAAATGATACGAGAACCTTCGTATTCGCGCGTAAGAACCCCTTTGGATATTGCGAACCCCAACGCAATGAATAGAAAACCCACGGATGCCTTTGATTTCAATCCCTAAGAAGGATTAGATATCAGATTTGTCTTAGGTTGTTGATCCTAAGAATTAGGATAACAAACCCTAATTGCGAAACACTCCACAAAGAAGGTGATCGATCTTCTTTGAATGTTCATAAAGCATGTATTCTCTCAAGAACACAAAGAATCAAGCATGAAAGCTTTGGGTATTCAATTTCATGAATAAACTTAACAATAATCAACTGCTTTTGTCTTACAACCTTCAAAGACCTATATAGCAAAACTAAGGAAATCCAAAAGACAAGAAATTGAAAAGTTTCTCGTAATAAAGTACGCTGGCGGCCTAAGTTTCAACGCGGGCGGCCATTATGCTACTGGTCGAAAATTACAAATCTACGCTGGCAAGATGGCCGGCGGCCTAAATATTTACGATGGCGGCCTAAATATTTAAGCTGGCGGCCTTTGTTCCAATTTGCTTCAATCTTCAATTTCCTCTTATGTTTCCTCTTGAACTCGAAGTATATTGAAACGAACTTGACCCGAACTTGTCCCAAAGCTTTGATAACCTTGTAATCCATCTTCAACTTGATTGATTAAGCCTTGGAAGTGTTGATTGAAGGATTGTTGAAGCGTCTTAGCTCGGGATCTTGTTATTGGTCCTTGTGGCACATTAGGTGGACTTGAAATCCTTTGAGCTTGGATCGTAGCCACTTGATCTTCATGTAAAATTGGTTCCAAAGCTTGGACCGGCGGCGGCTCTACCGTAACAATACTCATTTGGGTATTTTCTTTATTTAGGTGACCATGACCAGGACCAGGATCTTCTCTTTCCCAAGGATTACATCGACTAATAGAGATCTCCATGGCTGAGTGAATTTTCCTTTACATTTTATGTATTCGCATATGTGCTTATAGAATAGAGCACTAGATATTAGGAAAAGATAAACATTGATATACATATGGGTTGTCATGGTGGCTATGTATGTGATTCGTTATGTATGATCAATGAACGATAAGTATATCGAAGCCTAATTGGTTGATTATTATAATTACCTCTATGTATATTGCTATGTGTGCAAATATCGATTGATCACCTTAAATGAATTAATGTCAGATCGAAAATCCTTTAAAACTAAATTGCTCATGCATTTTAGAATATCATCTTCGCATTTTTGCTACTACTTCTTAGCGTGGGACTGGAAAAGTAAGTTGCCTAGCTACATCCTGAGGAATTAAGACATTGCGGAATATGGCCTCATGGTGTAGCCGAGCCGGATCGATCGCTTTGGATAAAGAAAGCCCAGAGACTAGTAGTACGATTGATTAAGACCCCAAGACACACGCAAATTTCAAGTAGGTCGATTATGACCCACTCAAAGCATTCCCTAAACCACAATGAAGGGATAAATCCATTCTACACACGAACCGGATAGTTGTATGTATCGTTTGCTCATATGGTTATTCACACTTCATATGCTTACTTAATGGACTTGTATGATTGTCCTATTATGATTACTTTCACATAAGGATTATTTCACTAAGCTAGTTATCCTTATTCCCTAATATATTTTTTATGTTACAGGATCATTGTTTTGTACCTGAAACCACCTTGACCATCCGAGTAGAACCTATGTTTTGGGGAAGCTTTTGGAGGAAATTTGATTTGAAGTCTTAGATTAGATTTCCTTTAAAATCTTTTAGTTTTAATATTTGTATTAGTAAGACAATGTTATTATGGAGACTTATCAGAGGAACGCCGTAGAAGTAGTAGAACTTAATATGTTGATGAATCCTATTAAGTATTATTTTGTATGTTCTACTGTCATTATCTTAAAATGCATAACTCCATCGGTCTCCATTTAAACGTATGCCTTGTATTAAAGTGAAAGATTTCGAGTGACTAAGGTAGCCATTCTCAAGTTTTGATATTGTGTAAGGTGGGCTGCATGTTTAAAGTATCCGTTGGGGCATGATGGTTTAAGTTGGTATCAGAGTGTCAAGACTAGAGAATAAAACAATAAGATTAGAAGTAGAAGTCTTAGAGACATGATAAGTTTAGGAGTAAACCATAAATGTGTTAGAAAGATTCTTGTAGGTTATGAATAGCCAGATAGTGTTGGTCAAAGAAGAGTAGTTTTCACCTTAAGATGAAAGAACCTTTGGTAGATTATAGAAAAAGCCTAAAAGTCTTAGTTGTAGACGTCACCCTATCTAATAGACCAAACACAGTTTGGAAAAATCTTAGAACTATAGAAAGGGAGGATATATGGGGAGATCACCTGTTTTACGACCGCACCAAAAACACATGGATAGATATAGAACTAGTTTATGTTCTTGAAAGAGTAAGTAGACTTCCAAAACAGTTTTAAGCCTCAAGAAAACATAACCTTTGTAAGTTGCAAATAACAAGAGATCGAAGTTAATCGCTTTTTGATAAAGAAACTAAAGGAAAAATATGCCTACAAAAAAGACTATGCAACTAATCGTAATAACAAAAATTACCGTCAAAGTGTTAAAGGATGAGGATTTACCCTTCTACCACCAAATGAAGAAGTCGGAAACGAGTCTCGTAGGCACCGTCAAAGGATCAAAAGCAAGGATGTTCTTTCAAGAAGCCGAGAATGGGAAAATGGTGAAATCAACCTCGGATTCCCTCAAATCTCAATGAACGGATTGAGAAAAGAAGTAAAGAAGCCATGATGAGAAGAAAGCATCGCGTTCACCCAAGACGTAATGCCTTAGTTATTAAATCACAAATAATTAAAAGATGTAATTAAGTGTTTAAAAGATAACAAGTAATCTAATGATTTCTTAATAATGTGATTTCCTTGTTTTGTTTATGACATTTATGTTACGGCATTTCCATGAATGAGATCTCTTAATTTTTTATACAGATTTTCTACCTTGTTTTTCTTTATAAAGTGTATTTGAATTTCTTGATTTCCTATTAAGCTTTTGTTAATTTCTGTTTTGCAATTTTATTTGCATGAGTTTTGTATTTTGATCTTGATTTCTAATTTTTATATTTGAGATTTCCATGATTTTCGAGAACATTATCATAGAGTGTATAAAAGAAAACTAAAAAGCTTACATAATCTAAATGATTAACAACCATCCAAGAAGATGTAGGAATCAAGAGCAACAAGATTCTAACGAAATACCAGCTGAACAAGGAGTACCTCCACAAAACCAATCGGCGAATAACCCTGTACCTGCCCTAAACTAGCAAAACGACGTTGCTACCACCTTCAGAGAGTTGAATTAGTTGTTAAATATTTTGGTTCAGCAATAAAACCAAAATATTCCAATTTCTACTCTGCCTCATAATGCTCCTGAAGCTACTGTGGAAGCGCCCGTTCCACTCAATGCACAATCACACATCGTCCAATCACCACTGAAGCCATACTGAAACATGCTCCTTGACTTCATCAAAAGTAACAACTACTTTGATGGAGTTTTTGGAAAGCCAAATGAGGCCGAAGATTGGTTGGCCCAAGTTGAGAGATCGTTTGATGCTTATGAAGTGCCCCACCATTTAAGTTTTGAGACATACTTGCTGAGATTTAGTGCTCGGATATGGTGCAAATCAAAGAAGCGAGAATTGCCTGCTCCAGTTACTTGGGATATGTTTCGAGAAGAGTTCTTAGAGAACTATTTTCCGTGGAGTCTTCAAATTCAGTATGGTGCTAACTTCCTACACATTTCTCAAAGAGGAAGAAGCATCGAGTAGTACGAAACCGAGTTCAGTCGCCTGCTATAGTATGCTCTCGAATCTTATAAGTATAGGGAGGAGTTAAAAAGACAAGTTTTCTTATATGGACTAGATGAGGAGCTGAGGATTCGTTTGATGGAGTTTAACATCAAGAACTTTAGGGAGCTAATGGAAAGGGCTCAGATAATTGAAGGAGCCAAAAAGATGAAGAAAAAAGCTCAAGAGAGGAAAGTGTTTGTGTTTGGGAGGAAGTCTTATGAAGGATCAAGTTCTGGATTCAGGAATAAAAAGTTTAAGACCTTTGGAAGTTTCAAAGGAAGTGGAAGCAATAAGAAGGAAGTGACCAAGGTGAATATCACATGCTGGAAATGGGGAGGCAAGCATTATCCAAAGTTTTCATACAATTGCAAAACAAGTGCTATTTTTGCAATAGCTCGGATCATAAAATCCTGAGTGTCCCAAGAAGAACACCAGTGTTTGCTACATATCTAAGCAGTGAGGATACTTTGCAAATGAATGCTCGAAAAGTAAAAATGCTCTAGCAAAGCCGTCCAACCCTTCAAGAGGATCCACGTTTGTCAGAACCCATAACGGCAATGGCAATAGGAATCGCTCTAGCACATCGATGCATGGTATGAGGATTTATAACCTAGAAGGTTAATGGATGTGCAAAGAGGCTAACGCTGAGGAGGAAAGATGTGAGTTTGTTGCCATGGAGGAAGACGAAAGCTATGACCATGGGCTAGTTATAGGTTATCCTTAACCCTAAGCTATTGTTTTGTTTGTTTATAGCATCATTATATATTATCGAATCGGTAGCAATAGAATCCTAGTATCTCTACAGCCTAAAGCTCTAGCATAGTTAGATAAATGTAATATGGTATAGTTAGTAACTAGTGCGTGTTGAACGCAGGAAATATACGAGTAGCTAGTGAGATCACTTATGCCCTGTTTGATGCTGGAGCCACCAATTTGTTTATCAACCCTAACCTTGCTAAGAAGACTAGTTTATCTATAGGCACCACCGCTACCAGCTTCAAGATAAAGACACCTATGGGTAGCGTCGAAACCACCTAAGAGATGATAAGGAATGTCCCTTAGAGATCCAAGGACACCATACAACAAGTGATTTGATTGTGTTGGAGATGAGTAAGTACGAAGTGATTCTCGACATGAGTTGGTTGACCCCACGTTAAAGCTATGGTAGATTATTAAGAGAAGAGGATACGAATGGGAAAGATATAGAGTTCAAAGGAGAATCCACTGTCATAAGGAAACATGGGTTAAGTTTGCTCGAGTTAGTGACGAATGAGGAAGAGATCGATCGACAAATCAATGCAATAGAAGAAGAAAGCGAAGGACCATAAGTGGAGGATATACCCATAGTCAATGAGTTTTCTGAGGAATTACCTGGACTGCCGCCAAATAGGAATATCGATTTTGAGATTAGCTTGATGCCAAATACCAAGCCACTATTGAAAGCTCCATACTGCATGGCATCGATAGAGTTGAAGGAACTTAAGAAGTAATGACAAGGACTTCTGGATCAAGGGTTTATTCAGCCAAGTGTATCACCATGGGGAGCACCGGTTTCTTTCGTTAAGAAAAGGAATGGGTCTATGAGGTTATGCATTGATTACCAGGAGTTGAATAAAGTTACAATCAAGAATAAATACCCATTACAGGAGATTGATGACCTCTTCGACCAGTTGCAAGAAGCAAGTATGTTTTCCCACATCAACCTAAGATCTGGATACCACTAGTTAAGAGTAAAGCTTGAGGATGTACCAAATACTGCTTTTCAGACTCATTATGAACATTACGAGTTCTTAGTGATGTCTTTTGATTTAACAAATGCACCTACCGTTTTCATGGACCCGATGAATTGAATCTATAAGTCTTTGTTGGATAAGTGCGTTATAGTTTTCATTGACGACATTTTAGTCTATTCAACTATGCAAGAGCAACATGAGGAACACCTTCATATGGCACTTCAGACATTAAGAGAACATAACTTGTACAAGAAGTTGTCAAAGTGCAACTGTTGATTGGATAAGATATCCTTTTTAAGACACGTTGTTTCAGGAGAAGGCATAATGGTTGACCCTAGAAAGATTAAAGTAGTGATGGAGTGGAAGCAATTGAAGACAGTAACTGAAGTAAAAAGCTTCCTTGGTCTAGCTGGTTATTATAGAAAATTTGTAAAGAATTTCTTGACCATAGCCAAGCCCTTAACGCAACTTACTCAAAAGAATGAGAAGTTTATCTGGACAGATAAAATAGAAAAGAGTTTCCAAGAGCTTGAGAAAAAACTCGTATCTATCTTGATACTAGTTTTGTTAAACCTCGAGAAGCCTTATAAGGTGCATACCGACTCATCGAGAAATGGTCTTAGATGTGTGCTAATGCAAAAGGAAAAGTGAGCGTTTATGCTTCGCGATAGCTAAGACTATACAAAAAAAATTACCTGATGCATGATTTGGAGCTAGCTGCTATTGTTTTCACACTCAAAGTATGGAGACATCACTTGTATGGGTAGAGATGCGAAATATATACGGACCACAAGAGCCTTAAGTATCTATTCGCTTAGAAGGAGTTGAATATGCAACAATGGAGATGGTTGGAACTCATAAAGGACTATGATCTTAGAATCAATTATTGTCCAGGTAAAGTCAATGCCGTCGTCGATGCCTTGAGTCGAAAGAATTACAAGGAAGTTGCCGTTCTATTGATGATTTGATAAGAGAATTCGAAAAGTTGAGCATTGAATTTGTGGGATAAGACGTGGAAGTGGAAATATCTAACTTGGTGATGCAACCAACCCTTGTAGAATTAAGCTCAATGTTATCATGAAGTGATACAAAGGATCAAACAAGAAGTGCAAGAGAAGAAGGATACTAACTTCATCGTAGATGAGGACGATGTAGTGAGAATGAAAGGAAGATTATGTGTGCTGGATGATAAGGAGATGGGAAGAGAAATTATTAGTGAAAGCTCATAACTCGGGATACACAGTACACCTAGGAGGGACAAAGATGTATCAGAATCTTAAGAGCCACTTTTGGTGGAATTAGAACAGTAAAGATGGGAGGATCGTTGAAACCTTTGTCGATACCCAAATGGAAATGGACCAAATCTCAATGGATTTCGTATGTGGACTACTAAGAACATTGGCAGGATGTGATGCCATATGGATTATGGTTGATCGTTTAACCAAATCGGCTCACTTAATACCATAATAACCATGACATTCTCGATGGACAAGCTGGACAAGCTAGCCAAGCTATACATAAAGGAGATAGTATGTTTGCATGGAGTACCTACCGGGATTGTATCAGATTGAGACCCCAGATTTGTATCTAAGTTTTGGACATGTTTACAAAAGTATATGGGGATAAGGTTACGTTTCAGCATGGCTTATTACCCCCAAACCAATGGACAATAAGAACGTACGATCCAAACCTTAGAAGACATGTTGCGTGCTTGTGTTATGGAATTCAAAGGAAGCTGGGATGCTCATTTGCTGCAAATAGAGTTTGCCTATAACAACAGCTACCACTCTACCATACAAATGTCGCCATATGAAGCTTTGTACGGACAATGCTATAGGTCACATTTGTTTTGGGATGATGTGGAAAAGCTCACTATTGGACCAGATTTGGTACAATATGCAACAGACAAAGTAAGAATAATTTGACAAAGAATGAAAGAGGCCCAAGATAGACAGAAAAATGGGCAGATCGGAAAAGGTGAGTTCTTAAATTTCAAGTAAGAGACCATGTGCATATAAAGGTAAATCCGATCAAGAGTATATACCGAGTAGGCTCACAGGGAAAGTTGATTCCATGGTACATCGGACCTTTCGAAGTGCTTGAATGAGTTGAAGATTTAGCTTATTGCCTAGCTGATGAGGATCATCAAGCATCAATGGGTCCAAAGTTCAAATCCAATGATCCATTGCAAGATATTGGAGGTCCCATGACAAGAGCTAACGCTAAACGAATGAGGGAGGCATTGCAAGGACTTGTTATGGAGTTGCAAGAGAAGGAATTGCATTTATCCACCAATAAGAATGAGTCAAAAGTGCTTAACATCATCAAAATAAGCTCCGGAGGGGATCTAAATGGAAAGCAAGTGAAATAGAGTAAAGAAGGAGCCAACAAGTGCCCTGTAGGATTAATGGCCGCTAGCCATTATATCTGCTCATTTTTTTTTTACTTTGCAAATTTTGTGGTTTTTGAGTCCAGAACACTCATGGCCGCCGGCCATCCTTTGTTGGCTGCCGGCCATCCTTTATGGACGTCTTTTAATATATTTTTGACGTTTTGTTTTATTTTCTTTGGCTATTAAAACCCTATTATGGTTATGTATCAGGCATAAGACGAATTATATGAATGTTATTCATTCTCTTTGAGAGAAAACTCCATCTTGTTCCTTGTGAACAAATTTCCATTTGATTTTCTTGATCTAAACACTTAAGGAGGTCAACGTGATAACTAGGTTACCATCAACAGGTTTGTTCGAGGTCTAGTTCCATTCCATTCATTGATAATTAGGTTGCAATCAACAGGTTTGATTGAGGTCTAATTCCATCCTACGACGACTTGTCTCAAGACGATCCTTGGGTTCTAATTCCAATCAACGATTTGGGGGTTCTACGTTTAATATACCTAGGGTTACCATGTCACTAGCCTTATTGCCAAACCTATCAGGAGTGCACAGTGTATTTCATGTATCAGTCTTACGTAAGCATGTGGTCGGTCCAAATCGAGTAGTGGAGCTGGAGCTAGTATTGCTAAAGGAAAACCACACCTATGAGGAACATCTAGTGCAAATCTTGGATCAAAAAGTCCAGAAGCTACGTAATAAAGAGATCAAATACATCAAAGTCCTTTAGTGAAATCATAAGCACGAAGAAGCAACCAGGGAGGCCGAGGATGAGATACGACACCGTAACGCCCTAACTTGAAGGCATTACAACCTGCTACGTATCCTCTCTTATATATGACACACAAAGGCTCTAATATCCACAATAATATATTTATCACCTGCAAATACACATAAGGTATCTCATAGGATATGAAACCCGTTTAAATTAAAAACATATATCTCATAAAATATGAACTCTTGGTTCAAGCATAAAAATCCAAGTTAACATGACATAGCCAACAAATTCAGCAGAAACTAAAAACTGTTTACATCAAAAAATTTTCATTGAAACCAACCTAAACATCCAACTATAACTTGAAAAGATTTAAATGTTTCTTCTTCTTGGAAATTCGATATAGGAAGCTTAGCTCTCGGCTGGGTAATCAGCTCCACTATCGCCATCCCGGTTATCAAAGAATAATTCATATCCTGAAAGATCATATATTATATCCTCTTCACCTGTACCTGAAATTTAAAAGAATGAGCGGCGACGCCTATTACGATAACTCCAATCCAAAAACAAATGCATATGCACATACAATAGGCAGAATAATTCATGCAACTTAAACTAATGCAAACAGTCATATTATTATCTTTCTTAAGCCAACAAAACAACACAGTCCAGTATTAGGTATACTCTAATCCCGAACTCGAGGTTACTCAGTACCCATTGAAAATGAAATACCCTAAATTTTCATTCGAGTTAATTAGATATTATTAGACGATTAGTATGAAAATACAAGTAATTTTGAAGCTTGATATAAGTTTATTTTAGAGATTGATTTTAAATGATTTAGCTAGTGAAATTTTTTGCAGATTATATGATAAAAATAGATAGTTTAACCTAATTGCATTAGTAATTGAAAATAGAGATTCTAATGCCATAATTATTGATTTAACTCATTGAACTAATTCAATTACCTTTTTCAAAAAATTCAAATTTATTCAATACTTTCTAATTATTAAACTAAATTCTATTTGTCAAGTTCAATCGCATAAACCACTAAATCATTGACTTTGCCATTTGAACAGAAATTTTAACTTCTTAAATCTTAGAAATTTAAAACTAAATATTAACTTTCAAATGTCATGCTATAATGTGTCATTTAAAGTCAAGTCATCGGTCGTCCTTGTCGAATTGCATCATGTCATTTTCTCAAGTCATATTAAGTCCGAGTCATTTTTGGATCATGCTGAGTCCAAGTCATGTCGAGTTGCATATTGTCAAGTCAAGCAAGTTGAAGGTCTGGAATCGCCAATCTAGTTCCTACTGTCTTATATATGTTTAAATATTAAATGGTTTATTGTGTTATGTAATGCCATATGACTGTTTTACATTAATGCTTCATTTAAAATCAAATTAATTCAAGTTTGGTTAAGTTATTTAGAGTACAAATAATTTAGCAAAATATATATATATATATATATATATATACTAGGATTACCCCATCATTCCTTAATAAGAAACTATCTGACTATTTTCTAATAAATGTTGCATGTTTGTAGATGGATAGGACTCGTAGACAAACTAAGTGACGGATAGATAGGGAGAATACACCACCTCCGCTTCCTTCACCACCTACTTCTGTTCCTGCTCTTACTCCAGCTCCTACTTCTGCCCCCTAATTCGGCATCAACTTCTATACCTCAAATGCCTCAGTTCCCTCCTATGCCGCAAGTTCCGATGGGGGACTCGGCTAATATGTATACTATGTTTAGGGATAGTTTTGCTATGATACAGCAATACTAATAAATGATGTATTAGCAGCAACAACAATTCATGCAACGGCATGCTCCACAAGCTGCTAGGCAGGGAAATGATGTGCAGGCTGGTGGTTGAAATGGCCAAGTGATATTGCATAGATTAGTACCTGAATTTGATGGATTTAATATTGATCCGACTAATGCTAAAAGTTGAATTGAGGAATTAGAGAAAGCCTTTGCTGCTTGTGATGTTCCAAATGATAGGAAAGTGAGTTTAGCAGCTTATATGCTGAAGCGTGATGCCTATAATTGGTGGAAATTAGCTAATCAAACTATGGAGAATCCTGTCCCATGGCCAGATTTAAAAATGCCTTCTTTGTGCAATATTTCCCTACTACTGTTAGGGAACAGATGATTGTTGATTGGCTAAGCTTGCGCCAAGGCAACAAGACTGTGGATGAATATTATGCAGAGTTTTGCAGATTATTGAGATTTGCTGGTGAATGTTACAATAATGAACGTTTGAAGGTGCAGAAATTCCAGAATGGCTTAAATGTGGAGATTAGGATTGAGGTTAAGCTATTCCAGCTTGCTACCTTGGTTGATGTGGTTGCCAAAGCAAGACTTGTTGAGCAGACTCCGAATGAATGTAAGATGAAGGAAGCGAAGTGATCAGCATTTTTAGGGAAGAGACCAGCATTTTCTACTACTTTTGGAGGATTTAAGAGTGCTAGTAAAAGCACGAGTTATCAGCAAAAGGGTAAAAAGCCATTTTTAGGAAAGAAGATTGGACAAGAGTCAACAGTGAAGATTTCTACTCCATCCTCTACTTTTGAGAAAAAGTGCTCTCGCTGTTTTGGACCACATGACTTGGCTGCATGTAAGGGGAACCCGAGGGCTTGTTTTGCATGTGGACAGGAAGGACAAAGAGTACCAGAGTGCAAGAACCCAACATTAAAGCCTATTTGTTGTGCTTACTGTAAACAACGAGGATACCACATATCTGATTGTAAAGAGAGACCTAAGGGTAGTGGGTCTAATACAACTAAAGTGAGTGGGAAAAATGCAGCTAGGGTGTTTGCACTTCAGCAATACGAGGAAGCTCCTTCTGTGGATACCCTAGCAGGTACGCTGTTAGTTTCAACACAACTTGCATATGTGATGCGAGAACCTTCGCAATCACTCGTGAGAACCCTTTTGGATATTATGAACCCCTAGCATAGTAATACGAAAACCCACGAATTCTATCGGTAATCAATCCCTAAGATGGATTAGAAATAGGTTTGTCTTAGTGTTTGATCTAAATAGATAGAACAAGGTCAGCCCTATCTCCGAAACACTCCACAAAGAAGGCGATCAAGATCTCCTTTGAATGTTCCTTTAGCATGTATTCTAAATCAAGAACACAAAGAATTCAAGCAAAAGCTTTGATTTTTCATTCAACAATAATATGTCTTTTACAAATGACCAAATAGGTTTATATAACCAAACAAAGGAACACAAAACGTCAAAACAAGGAATTAATACGTCTTAAATGATGATTGGCGGCCATGAGCAATCTGGACAAATTTCGCAAAGTTTAAAAAAAACGACCAGAGAGGTAAAGGCCGGCGGCCATTCTTGCTGCTCCCTGCAAATCAGCTTCCCTTTGCTCTATTTAATGTTGCTTCAAAAATATTGAAGTATACTTGCTCCCTCCTTGTTCCAAAGCCTTGATAATCTTGTGATTCATCCTTGGCATGCTCTAATAAGCCTTGGAAGTGATTATTGTAGGCTTGTTGAAGCTTCTTAGCTCGAGCTCTTATGATTGGTCCGTGAGGAAAACTTATTGAACTTGAATTCTTTTGAGTTTCCGTGGTAGCCATTTGATCTTCATGTTGGTTTGAATCTAAACTTTGGACCGTTGGCTCTTTTGTAACAATATGTATTGGTGGATACCGGTGCTACTCATACCTGCATATTTGAGGAGTTTATGAGTACTTGTAATCTTGGTCCTGATGTGATGTCTGATCATATTTTGTATGTTAGTACCCCTCTAGGTGCTGGATCTAAATTGACTCGCATCTATAGGAATGTTGATGAATTCATTTCCAGTGTTAACATGCCCATTGATATGATTGTCTTACCCATGTCTAATTTTGATGTAATATTGGGTACAAATTGGTTAAACTTGTATCGAGTCACTATAGATTGTAATAGGGCAGTGTTTAGTTTTGACTTAAAAGACAAAGAGCTCATATATATTCTTGAGAGGCAAAGACTTAAAAGCATGTATTCTATGGAGTTATGGGATAAACCTCTAGTACCATCCATTGGTGCTAAAGAGTTGACTATTGATATGGTACCAGTGGTGAGAGATTTTGTGGATGTATTTCCTGATCACTTACCTGGGTTACCTCCTGATCGAGAAATAAAGTTTGGTATTGATGTGATTCCAGGAACGGCGCCTATTTCAAAACTGCCATATAGAATGGCCCCTGTTGAGTTAAAAGAATTGAAAAAGCAGTTACAAGAGTTACAAGACCAAGGTTTCATACGGCCTAGTATATCACCTTGGGGTGCTCTAGTGTTGTTTGTAAAGAAAAATGATGGTAGCATGAGGATGTGTATTGATTATCGTGAGCTAAATCAAGTGACTATAAAGAATAGATACTCTTTACCTAGGATAGATGACTTGTTTGACCAATTGAAAGGGGCAGCAGTATTTTCCAAAATCGATTTGCGATCTGGATATTATCAACTGAAGATTAAGCCAGAAGATGTACCTAAGATTGCTTTTCGTACAAGGTATGGGCATTATGAGTTCTTAGTCATGCCTTTTGGATTAACTAATGCTCCTACAGCTTTCATGGACCTTATGAATCGAGTATTCAAGGATTACTTAGATCAATTTGTAATTGTGTTTATTGATGATATCCTGATATACTCTCAAAGTTATGAGGAGCATGAAGAACATTTGAGACTTGTGCTGCAACGTTTAAGAGAAAAGAAGTTATACGCAAAGTTTAGCAAATGTAAGTTTTGGCTAGAGGGAGTAGCTTTTCTAGGTCATGTGATTTCAAAAGAAGGTATATCGGTAGATCTAGAAAAGATAAAAGCTATAACGGAACGGAAGAGACCTACTACTGCTACTGAAGTTCGAAGTTTTCTTGGAATGGCTGGGTATTATAGAAGTTTTGTTGAGGGATTTTCAAGGATTGCAGCTCCTATGACAAGGTTGACTCAAAAGAATGTAAAGTTTATATGGACTGATAAATGTGAAGAAAGTTTTTAGGAATTGAAGAAATGGTTAGTCTCAGCACCCGTTTTGGCATTACCTGCCAGTGGTAAGGAATTTGTGATTTATAGTGATGCATCTATCCAAGGACTTGGATGTGTATCAATGCAAGATGGTAAGATGATTGCTTACGCCTCTAGACAGTTGAAACTGCATGAAAGAAATTATCCAGCTCATGACTTAGAACTTGCAGTAGTGGTTTTGGCTTTGAAATTGTGGAGACACTATCTTTTTGGTGAAAAGTGTAAGATATATAGTGATCACAAGAGCTTGAAATATATTTTCACTCAAAAAGAGCTCAATATGAGACAAAGACGATGGCTTGAATTAATTAAAGACTATGATGTTGAAATTTTATACCATCCAGGAAAAGCAAATGTGGTAGCAAACGCTTTGAGTAGGAAGAAACAAGTGAATGTGGTAGCTATGATTACTACTCAAAAGGAGATATTAGAGGACCTTAGAAGACTAGATGTTGAAGTGACACTGAAGGAAGTGGATGCTATGCTAGCAAGCTTGAGTTTATAGCCTATGCTACTTGAAAAAATTAAGTGAAGCCAGAAGCAAGATCTAGAAAATGAAAGATTGGTGAGTGCTATAAAGGAAGGAAAGAGGAAAGAATTGAGACTTGATGATGATGGCAATATTAGGAATGGGAATCGAATATGGGTACCTATGATTGGTGACTTAAGAAAGGATGTGATGAAGGAAGCTCATGCATCGACTTATTCGATACATCCAGGAAGCACGAAAATGTATAAGGATATGAAAAAGCATTACTGGTGGGACAATGTGAAACGAGATGTGGCCGAATATGTATAAAAATGTTTGACCTACCAGCAGATTAGAATAGAACATCAAAGACCTGGAGGTGAACTAAAGCCATTACCTATACCCGAATGGAAGTGGGAAAGTGTGACAATAGATTTTGTGATTGCACTACCAAGGACGCTAGCTAAGCATGAGGTAGTGTGGGTGATTGTGGATAGGTTAACAAAATCAACACACTTTATTCCTTTGAAAATTGGTTGTTCACCTGAGAAAATGGCACAAATTTACATTTGTGAAATTGTGAGATTACATGGTGTGCCAATATCTATCGTATTTGATAGAGACTCAAGATTTGTCAATCGCTTTTGGAAAAGCTTACATGAGGCATTAGGTACACAATTGCAGTTTAGTACGGCTTTTCATCCCCAGACGGATGGACAGTCAGGGAAGACGATTCAGATTTTGGAAGATATGCTGAGCCTGTGCATTAGATTTCGATGGTCAATGGGATGATCATTTGCCATTAGTAGAATTTGCGTATAATAATAGTTATCAAGCTACGATACAGATGGCTCCATATGAAGTGTTGTACGGAAGAAAGTGTAGATCACCTTTGCACTAGGATGAGGTTAGCAAGAAATCTTTACTTGGCCCAGATCTTGTGCAACAAGCTATAGATAAGATACAAACTGTGAAGCAAAGAATAAAAGCAGCGCAAGATCGTTACAAGAGCTATGCTGATATAAAACATCAACCACTTGAGTTCGAAGTTGGCGATCATGTATTCCTCGGAGTATCTCATACTAAGGGGGTGTTTAGATTTGGAGTTAAAGGGAAGCTAAACCCGAGATACATTGGGCCTTTTGAGATTCTCGAACGAATTGGACCATTAGCCTATAGGTTGGCTTTACCCCCAAATTTGTCAAGAGTACATGATGTGTTTCATGTATGCCAAATGAGGAAATGCATATTTGATCCAGATGTTGTCACTGATACAAATCAGCCTGAGATACAACCTAATTTAACTATAGCTGAGAAACCTATAAAGATTTTGAGTCGAATAGAGAAGACCTTGAGGAGAAAGACGATCCCTTTTATCAAAGTTCAATGGAGTGGTCAGACTGAAAGAGAAGCTACATGGGAGACTGAAGACTCTATGAGACTAAAATATCCCAAACTCTTCGAGTAATAAGGTAAGTTTCGAGGACGAAACTTGCTTTTAGGGGGGGAGGATGAAATACCCTAAAATTCCATTTGAGTTAATTAGATATTATTAGACGATTAGTATGAAAATATAAGTAATTTTGAACTTGATATAAGTTTATTTTAGAGATTGATTTTAAATGATTTAGCTAGTGAAATTTTTTGCAAATTATATGATAAAAATAGATAGTTTAACCTAATTGCATTAGTAATTTAAAATAGAGATTCTAACACCATAAATACTTGATGTAACCCATTAAACTACTTTAATTACCTATTTCAATAAATTCAAATTTATTCAATACTTTCTAATTATTAAACTAAATTCTATTTGTCAAGTTCAATCGCATAAACCGCTAAATCATTAACTTTGCCATTTGAACCGAAATTTTAACTCCTTAAATCTTAGAAATTTAAAACTAAATATTTACCTTCAAATATCAATTCCTAGGTACCTAAACTCCTAAATTTTAGTAAGATATTAATTTTCCTTTTGTTGGTCCCGAAAAGATAACCAAGAAGGGGGTGAATTGGTTATAAAATTTATTTTTCAAAATTTTGAATAATTTCACACCACTTGATTATTCAACTAAACGGCTTTAAAACTTTCTCAAAACAAAAATCTTAACAAATAAAATCTTTAAACAAAAAATCGGGTCAAAAGTGATTCAAGACTTTCACACTTAGAAACCTTTTGCTTAACTCTTTGAGTAAGAAAATATAAATGATTTACTCTCTGATTAACCTTCTGATCATATATCACACATATATATCATAGACAACAAATCACGAAATTAAAGAGAGATAAGGAGTAGAGAATGTTAATCGATATATAGAGGTTCCGCCTCAAGCGTCAATCCTCTCTTCCAACTCCAAACCAGGGTCCCTGTAGTCCTCACCGGTTGTGTTCCACTATCCAATCGAATCAATAAAAGTTACAAGAAGTTCTTACCAATCCTTTGTCTACAATTCACTTAGCTTGATTCTCTCAATCAATCAATCAACTAAGCCTACTTGTAACTCTCATCTCACACTAAAAATGTAAGATCAAATCAAGAGGAATAAAAAAAAAAAATTTCCTCAAAACTATTTGCTTAATGAACAGTAACAATAGAATATGAGAGTTTTTCTGGTAAGAAGGCTTTGATCACTATAGTAATCTAAGTATCACATTGTTGTTGATCTGTTTTTCTGTCTTGCTCTTTTTCTTTTTATTCCCATTATGGCTAGTAGAACGAAAGGATGAACTTGTCCCAGATTTTCGTGTGTGTAACCTCGAAATATCAGCTTACGTTTATCCTACTGTTGACTTACTTTGATTTTTGAATTCTTGAGATAATCTTCGAAATCCTAGCTTCAGAAGATAAATCAAATAACTGACAACTTGTATGTTTATCTTATACTGAAAAATCAGGCTTGTGTTTATCTGTCATTACACAATTTCATCGTCTGGTACTATTCATGCTTTTATCCAAGCTTCCACGTTCTTCGTATTTTTCAAAAATCTTTGGACACATCCCATAAAAATCTGAATTGTATTTTGTAAATACTTCATATTATGCACACTAACTTTCTCCTCAAATGTAATTTGTTTGTATAATTTGAATTTCACTTCTAGGCAGTATGAACTTCAATTGTGTGTTCATGAACTCCAAAAACAAGCATTTATTCGAATCTTAATCCCTATGGATTTTGAACCAACGTTGTGAAACACATTGAGCATAATACCCAAATTGTACTCAACATTGGAGCTAGGTCTTCATAAATTAAATTTGAATTGAAAAACATGTGATTCTTATCTAGTTCATAAACTTTTTGACATTCCCTCTGATGAATTAAAATATCCTGCAATTCTCATTTGAACCTTCTGATTAACCTTCTGATGTGTAGATATTGTTTTTTAAAAAAAAAAAAACTTCCAACCTTCTGATATAGTTTTATTTTAATAATATCTAATGTTGCACATTAAACAAAATATGTAAAAAAATCATTTAACTCTTTTTGTTATCATCAAAATCATCTTTTGAGAAAAATAAACACCTTTTAATTGATTTCCTAGAATTAATTTCTAATGCCAATTAGCTAATTCTAATTCTTACTCATTAATTTCCATTTCTGGATGCTTAAAGCATATAACCTAAAGGCCTAATTCATTATCTAAAACCCTAGGCCCAATAACATTAAATTCAAGCTCATAAACCAAAGCCCACAAAGCTTAAGAAATCAAAGCCTATAAGACCACATTACTTATCATGCACTATCATACAGCTTATAAAATCCTAATGTCTAGAAAAAAATTTAACAAGTGAAAAGACCAAAATAACCTTAGCCAACTCTTGAAGATTCCTAACACTAGGAAAAGACCAAAATACCCCTTAAATATCTACACAAGAAAATATCTTCCAATCCTAAGGAATTCTAATGAATATAAAAAGACCAAAGTGCCCTCAATTAATCAAGCAAAATGACCAAAAAGCCCCTAAACGTAATGGGAATTACAGAATATGAATTAATATAAATAGATGCTTAGAAAACCCCAATTCCCAACCCATTTTTAGCAGCCTCATTCTCTCAAATTCTCTCTAAAAAACACTCCAAAAATACATAACAAAGTCCTCTTCAACTTCAATACCCATAAGGTAAAGTATTACTCAAGTTTATGCCACTTAACATCCTCTTTTGTTCCATTAGTCTAAGCCATATTCCAATCAATTTCTTAGGTGAAATTAAAGACTAGAAACAAGGTTGAAGTTAGGAAAAATAAGCTTGAAGAAGTTCCATCAATTCTCGAGTGATAGAAGTGGTAGTGGAGGCAACTATTTGGTCGATTTTCTAATCCAAGTAAGTAGTTGTAATTATATTTTCTTATGTTGATGACACATATATTCATGTAAATTACTAAATGATAACTTAAATTCAAATATGGATTACTATATGTATGCTTAAAAACCGAGATGAGCATGTATGGGGGTCTTGATATATGTTGGAATTGGGTATGTTGTGTTGATTGTGATGATTTAATATGTGATTTGTAATTTTGATTTTAAAATAAAAATCTATGTGTTATAGATGAACCAACGATCCAAGATCGCGAGCCAAGTCAACATGAAGATCAAGTGGCTACGGTTGAAGTTCAAAGAAATTCAAGTCCAATTAACTTACCTCAAGGACCGATCACGAGATCTCGAGCTAAGAAGATTCAACAAGCTTTCAATCAACACTTCCAAAGTTTAATGACGTATACTAGTGATGGATTACATGGGTATCAAAGCTTTGGAACAAGTGGAAATCAAGTGCGGGTCAATATATTTCAAGTGCAAGTGAAAATACATAAAGATCCTTCAATGTTGGGTTTTCTTTTAATATAATAAGGCCTCCAGCCTTTGAAGCTTATGGGCCGGCCTTTCATAGATGAATTCTCTTATTTTATTTATTTTAATAGTTTTGGTAGGGTTTCTTTATGCCTATTTGCATGGACTATAAATAGTCTTGTTGGGATATATTGAAACAAGTTTTGATATATTTGAAAACCGAAAAGCTATTTGCTTGTTCTTTGTGTTCTTGAGAAGAATACATGTTTTTAGGAACATTCAAGGAAGTTTGATCATCTTCTTTGTGGAGTGTTTCGGGTTAGGGCATCATTGTTCTAACTATTTAGATCACCAAGAAAACTAAGACAAACCTATATCTAATCCTTCTTAGGGTTTGATTCCAACAGAATTTGTGGGTTTTCGTATTACTGTGTTGGGGGTCCATAATAATCAAAAGGGTTCTCAAGCGTGATTGCGAGGGTTCTCGTATCACTATGTGTGACCTAGATGAAATAACATAGAATAAACATGTTTTAGATGAATTCAATAAGCTTATGATCAATTTATATGCATATATATTAAATATGGACAGCTTGGATTATCAAATTTAAATAAAATATTAAATGAATTTATTTTTGGATGAAATTTATAAAAGTGATATTGTCTATATACAAACTGTAAATTTTCGTGATTTTTGAAATACATTTACTATTTTTAAAAATTAAATTACAAAACAGGGCAAAACAGTATTTCGACCAGCAGCGGTGGCATGAATTTATATGGCCAAACTGTTGACTTTTTCTTCTTCTTTTTGGGTAAAAATTTAATGGTTGGAAAGTCAAGAAGTCTACTTTAATTTGGTGTAAAGAACCAGACAAGAACCAGTCGGGTTAATGGTTGAAATTGATCGAACCGATCGGTCATCGCTGCCTATGCCCTGCTCTGGATAGTTTTGAATCAATTAAAATTAAAACCATAATTAACTAATTAATTTAGGCCAAATGAACTTACAAACATATAAATATATGTGTTATGAAGTTTACATAAAAATTTGAGCTTAACAATTCGTGTTCAAGTTGATAAACCAATTTATTAAAGTTAGGGTGCACACTAGTTTTCTATAGGAAATGACATGAGGGAATTCAAGGTAAATTAATTCTAATCAAATGAATATGAAATAAATGTAAACAATGTGTTTTCATGTTAAATTATGAATTTTAAGATAAATAATTAATTATTTTTATTTTATGAGTTTATTTAATAAAGTAAGTATAAATATAACATCACAAGATAGTACAAACATAATAGGAAACTAGTTAAGATTCCTTAGTCCATTTAGATGTAAAAATAAATTATAAATGACATAAATAAATAATTATATTTTAATAAGTTGTTTTACTTAATAAAAGCTTAATAGATTGATTATAGGACATATTATAGAATTTATCATTTTAAATGACCTAATTACCATTTAGTAAAGTTGACTAGTTAATTATATTCAACTTGATTAGATAAAATTAATATAGATTTATTAACTAATATTAGCTTAGTAAATTCTTCAGAAACCAACAATTTATACTTAGCTATTAATTGATGAATACCTTTATGATCATATTAACTTGAGATTTGCTTCGATTAATATGTTAGGTTAAACCTTAAATGATAAGGAGTACATAATTCCAAAATATGATAGACCACGAATAATAAGAGGAGTATGTTGTTTCAAATGTATATTTGCAAGAAAACCAAGTAGTTAATACGAGTTCGATATAAGTTCAAAATTGATTCACATGCTTATACGAATTAATCTTTGAAGCAGATATTTGTTAAGAGTCTAAATTCTGCTTTATGTTCTAGTTTATCTTCTAATTATTCAGAGCATAGATTTTGTACCAGGTATATAGTGACTTGTGTGTTGCTTGCTAGGTAGGCATCTTAAATCAATTAATACTTAAAGATGGCATTAATGAGTGCTTGTTGCTTGTGCTTGGTCATTCAACTCGGTCTGAGGGGCGATAATCTTGCTAGTCGATGCCAGCACGGTAGTTAGGCGCCTAGGCTACCCCTATCATTGACATTGGACAAATAATGGTTATCAGTGGCTCGGCGGGTAACTGATAGGGGAGATTGTATTGGGGTAACGTTTATTTATATTGGAAAGAAGTTGTATTAAGTAGTTTAATATATGAGCTCTGTTACTCTGCTTAATTACAATGGACTAATATGGATAGAGATGTGTAACGGCTGTGGCCCCTAGATGAAGCTACTTACTAGATGATCCTATAAGGGATATAGGTATTTAGGCTGCCTATATCAACCCCCTGAGCAGTTGCTGCTACTCAGGACCCTCAGGTTCCTAGCGTATTGCCGGAGTGTGAGTGCTTCATTGTTGTTTGTCGCACTTTAATTTAAAGATATAAACTATTGGTTGTTGCATTGCATATAGAATGGGCATGTGTGCCCATTTCATATGTGCTTGTGTTGCTATCGTACTAGGCTTCGGCTCATTCCATTTTTTTTCAGGTATTGGTGATTCTGATGATGATACTTATGACTACATGGGGTATGGCATGGACTTCGAGGAATATCTCAATGAATGGAGTGATTAGAATCTGCTGGATCGTTATCTCATTCCTATTTTATAAATTTCACTGTCAAACTTATGTTTTAATAAGGGCCTATTTTTAAGTTCATGGTTTGTATTTTGAGATAGTTGAAACTCTTTATTTTGAAACATCTGGTGGTATGATACTTTTATATTTGTTTACTTTTTGGAGTAGCCTATTTGGAAAAATGTTTTGAGAAATTTATTTTCTGCTGCGACTTTCTAATTGTTCCCACAAACTAATACAACGATTTCAGAATCTAAAAATTATTTAGCAACGACCACGATAAACTGTAGATTAAGTTAGCCTTAACGTATAATGCGTATGTGTTATAGGTAGCGGCTAACACGCCTTGAACCTAGTTCGGGGCGTGATAGAAAATCATACAACTCTTTGAAAATAATAATCATATACATATATAGATAAGTGGGTACTCCCTAAACACCCTGAATCCAGAACACCTAATTCTACCGGAATCATGTCAAGGCATGAGTCCACTAGGGACAATCTTACACCAAGATCATCAAGGTGCCTCACTAGTATCATTGTCTGCCAGGCCTTTACTGGTTAAAGCCAAGTACAATCAAATAGACAATTATTAAACCGAATATAATTAGGTTTATTATGAAATTCTGTTCCTATAACCATTCAACCAATACTAAACTTACAAGCAAAAACAATAAGAGATTGATCGTACCTTTCTCAGTTTCAGGAATTCTAATATGAATCTCCTAAAAATCCTTTATTGACAACACTCAATCACAACCAAATATCCCGATTCTCCACAACACTTCAATCAATATTAACAATACAATAACAACTCAAATCTCCAAATTTCTGCCAACAATATACATATATATAACAGATAAGAACACGATATAAACAAACCCTAATGTACTATAACTCCCGAAATCCTAACTTGATAAAGAAAATCACCAAGTTGCACCGTCTAACCCGATCAATCTTCCACAACAATCTATAAAAACCGATAATCATCCAAAACCCTAATATTTACAACAACAAGAACAATTACATTCATATCAACTATGTATCTTTATTGAATCTTTTCGTTTAAAAGACTTTACTTGCTTGGATCACCAAAACTCGAATCTTTTCTCAAAATTTTGGATTCCACACAAAGCTAGGGTTTTTCTCTAAAAAACCTTCATAAAAATCCATAAAATCCTAAAAAAAAACTCATACAAATTCGTATATAATCTATAGGAGAAGGTTAAGATCACTTACTTTGGATAAAAATCACACTTTTGATGGTTTTCCAACCCTAGATCTCCAAGGACACTCCACAACCCTCTTTGAGGGAAAAAATATGATAAAAAGTTGCTATTAAAAATCGTTTTTCACGTCTCATATTCATAGAATTTGATCATACGCTGGCACCTACGCTGGTGGAGTACGTATAAATCTTGCCAGCATTCATCGAGGCTTTAAATTCCTAGAACTTCGATCCAACAACACACACCGGTAAATCCATGACCTACACCGGCGGTGTTCCTATCCGTTATTAAAAGAAACTCTTGTGTACACTAGCGACGTTCCACCCAGCGTTAAGAAAAATGCTACTATTCCCTTCCTACGCCGTCTCTATGCCAGCGGCATAGATTCTCCAGATGGCAGCGTTGAATCTATCAAAAATTGCAGAAATTCAAACTTCAACATTTGTTCTACAATCAAATTTAAACCTTTACAATTTACTTGTTTTGACCTTCAACTCATTCTATATCATCTTATGATTCATAATTCATTATATTTTCATCTTTATTTCCGAATTTTATAGACACAATACTCGAATCTGTTCAAAGAATCAAGTACAATAGTTAAGTTTTGAGGACAAAACTTTCTTTGGGGGGGGGGGGGGGGTAGGGGTAGGTTGTAAGCCTTTAGATTTTTTGGTAAATATAAGTAAACCCTAAGAACTAGAAGTCAAACTGGAACCCTAAAGTCAACCTAATTCTAAGTTTAGTCTAAAGAATTTAGATCTGGCAATCCAATGCGTAAAACCTATAAACGATAAAAATGAGATAATTTCATATTATAGTTTGGAATGGTATAAGAAAGCTTAAAAAGATTAGATTCACCAAAATTTAATTTGTTTCAAATCCGAACGAGATCAGTTTTGAAAATTAGGATCCCGATAAGTAAAATAGAGAAAATATTCTAATAATACCATTAGGCTGGTAAAAATATAAGGGTTTCAAAAATATCAGTTTTAGAATTTTTCGCCAACTAAAAATATCAGATATAGGCCGTTTACACATATATTCTTTACTATCAGTATTTTAAATGTCTAATTTACTATTCATAATACTACTTCTACTATTCATTACTATTTCATTATCTCTATTTTTTCTTACAATCTTTTCTTATAACCTATTCTTACACTCTACCATACCTATTTCTTACATTTACTTTTCACATAAAAACCTTACACAAATCATATCTAACTTTTTAATTATTTTTCATCACAAAACGACAAATTTAATTAATTTTTTCCATGCCCTCTCTCTCTTCACCTTCAATTTATTTTCTTTTTCAATTATTTTAATTATCTCTAATTTTCACTCCAAAACTCTATAAATACCCCTTCTCTTTCTTCATTCTTTTCCTACACTTTCTTACCTTAGCAAAACTCTACTAAAATTGTAAACCCTAGTTTTCCTCATAAACAAGTAAACTTCAAAAACCAAAACCCTAAACCGGAGAGTTAAGCTTGAGAGAGAAACCTAGGAACCCTGGATCTAGCTTTCCATCGGTTTCAAACAAAAAGAACTTTTGTAAAATAATTTAATATGGAATATTATCTTAAAGTATATTTCAAACCATAAAAAGTTCTTATTTCGAAAAATTATCTATTCCGGGTGTAAACCTCGGTTTTCCTAGTAATCAAGTAAACTTCGAAAACTGGAAACCCTAGACCAGATTGGTTTAAGCTTGTGAGAGAAACCTAAGAACCCTGGATCCAACTTTCTTTCGGTTTCAAATTAAAAAAACTTTTATAAAATAACTTAATGTAGATTATTGTTTTAAAGTATATTTCAAACCATAAAAAGTTCTGATTTTGAAAAATTTTCTATTCCGGGCCTTCCCGAGATCCATTACGGAAAAGCAAGCCCCGGAACTAGAAATTCGAAAAAATATTCGGAATACTCTTTAGAACCAAAATTTACTAAGGATTTCAAAAATATAAATTTTATAGTTTTTCAGTTTATAAAAATTACAGATATAGCCTTTTTATCGTATTTTTTCTACTACTAGTAAAGTAATTGTCTTGTTTACTATTCATTACTATTCACAAGTACAACCTACTACACTTGCAAGCCATACTCTAGTCTTACGTCCTTACAAACACTCAATTACATTTTCTTTTCCAATGAAAATTTGTCTCTTAATAAAGTATTACATTTAATACTTTTTATTACATAAATTACAAAATAAAATTTAATTTAACTCTCCCTCTCCTCACTTCCTTGTGATTGGTGCAACCCCCCCTTCCCCTCCCCGGCAATTTTGCTCCAACTTGTTTTATTTTTTTTCTTTTTATAATTGAAATAAACCATAATTTACCTACTATAAATAATCTTTTACATTCTCCCTCCTTCATTCTGATGTGAACGCATCAAGGCCAATTTATCAGTTAATTGTCATTTTTAATTTCTTTGTCAGTTACAGTCAGTTACTTATTTTTGTCAGTTACATGTCTTTAATTTCTTTGTCAGTTATATGTCTTTAATTTCTTTGTCAGTTACAGTCAGCTATTTATTTTTGTCCGTTACATATCTTTAATTTCTTTGTATGTAAAAGACTATATATTAAGCCTTGGTTATGAGAATTATGAAGGTTTTAGTTGATTTCTATTTTGGTGAGTTCATGTGAGAGAGTTATCTCTTGTAATTGACAGGATTGTCAATATATGTTATGAATATTGAGAATTATAATTTTCTTTATTCTTCTTGCTGATTGAATTTTTATATTCCTTTAGCAATTCGTGAGAGTTTTTACAAATCGTGAGTTATATCAATTTGTGATTCCATTCACAAACCAGTTTGATTTTTGTTAGTCGTGGCACCTATCGACTAATAATATCATCCATATCATTTATTTCTGTTTTCCTTTAAAATCAGAAAACCCAAAAAGATTGTAAAAAAAAATTGTTAACCCCCTTGGGAGCTTATCACATTCACTTCATTTGTTTTCAAAAAATTACAAAACCCTCTCCTTGCCATGAGTATTTTTTTTTTCAATACACACACACACAAGCTCATTTCTTCTTTATTTCCTCTTCATTTGAGCCTTAGGTAATGAATCCTAACCCTTTTCTACGTTAAATCTTGTAATTGCAAGATTATTCATGGGTATTTTCATATTTAGGTCCCCATGAGCACTTGCTAGGGACAAGAAAATACCACTACATGAATATCAAGCCATCACAAGAGTAGAACTTGTGTTTAATTGAGTTTTTGTTGGAATATGTTCATGTTCATGCATATAAAAGTAGAGTAAAGTAGAGATCTTGCATAAAAATCCATTATCATGCTTTCAAACTTCATTTCATGCATCATAAGTAGTAGATCTAGCATTTAGATACTCATATTATACTTGATATTCATGATCTGATAAATATTTTATGTTTTAATGCATTAATGCTCATAAAGGCTTTGTCTTGTGTATATAAATGTTGTAGTTAGTAAATCTTTAAGTAGATAAGACAAGGAACTTAAAAAGGAAATGTTTTTCGTTGAAATATTCAAATGAAAAATTCGTATGACTTCAAAATCATGTTTTAAAAACTATTTTGTCAACTCTAAAACTTGTATTTTATATGAAAAATGAAGGGTATGGGTAATAGATAACATTAAGTGATGATTTTTATAAGTTGGAATGACATTTGATAAGAGCAATATGCAAGACAAAGAGTAGAGACAATATAGGAAATTTTGAGTTGCTACTCAATTTAGGAAATTCGTAATTTTGGATTATTGCCATAAAAACACCTATTTTCTAATCTCAAAATAAAAGTTTTATTTAATAAATGAAGTCCTTAAGGGATAGGTATAGTAGAGCCTTAAGTTTTAACGTGTTAAACAAGTTTTCTTAAAGAAAACATTCAAAAATTAAATTTCTAAAAATTCGGATTTTGGAATAAATCCCATTTGAAAACATGTTTATAAAGTATAAAATGAGAATTTTTATGTAGAAATGAAGCTCTTAAGTAATAGACATCATGAAGACTTAATTCTAACAAAGATAACTAGAAATTCCTAAGAAATAATTCCAAAATAAAAGAGATTTATCAAAGTTAGGAAACTAGTTTTCTTAAAAGTAAATATCCTTGGAGTTTTGCAAAATGAAAAGTTTCTAAAATTTCCTTTTAGTAGATATTGCCAAGAGTATGCATACATTAAGCTCATAACATGCCATTCATGATAGGAAATCATTAATATTGCATGTATAATTGATTTATAAAGTAGAAAAATTTCAAACATTTACAAAACTATTTTCGGAATTAGAAAATTGTTACTGATCAGAACTGATCCTACTATTTTGTGACCCAGAAATTTTCAAAACTTCACAATAATACTAGAAATAGATAGATCTTTTGAAGTAGATAGAAATCGATATATAATTTGTGAAATTCCGAGTCAAAATGACTAAGTTATGGCCGTTTTAAGTTGGGACTTCCGCAAATGACGAGAATTATGAATTTACTAGTTTTGTTATATAGTTTAGATTAGTTCAGTGATGAAATACTTATTAGGATATTTTTTCCTTTTTAGGTGATCCCAAAATCGATGAATCTTTACCACTGGATTATTATTACTAAAAGACCGGTGATCTATGGCCAAGTGAGTACCACTTCCGATTTCAATTATTATATGTGGTTGTAATGGTAATTGCACTAGATACTTATCAAAGATAAAATGGATATGCATGATGGGGATGAATGGGAATTATATATGGTTGTTGTTGATATGAGAAATGGAATATAAGAATATCGAAGCCGGGTGATTGACCATTACTTGTATAGATGAATTAGGATTGACTGTCTGCGATTATTTATTGATCACTTAAAGAATTGGTGTAATTGACTATTCGACATTGAAAATAAATATGGACTCATTCATATCATAATGGGGATGGAGCATTAGCATTGGTTGGTTATCCGTGATCCTAAACGGTGTAAATGTTGGTTAATAGTGATCCATAAATGAAGTAATGAGTTGGTTCATCGTGATCCACAAACAAATTTATAAGTTGGTTGACCGTGATCCTAAACGGCATATTGAGTGGTACTACAGTATTCGTTAATCTGCTAACCCGGAATGAAGAACGCAAGTCCATCCACATATGATTTCCGGCTGGTCATATGTTTGTTGACTCTATATGTTTGATGCATATCACTTGTCTAGCTAATCACTTGCTTGTATCATGTGTTATAATTGTGATCTATAAGTTCTCACTCACTAAGTTAGTGTAGTTTATGACCCTACAGTTTTTATTTGTTGCAACACGAATTCATATCGCTTAGACCAAGACAACCTACAGCTCAGGTATAGGAGCTAGACTTTCCTCTAGAAGTCGGAGTTTAGACTTCCGTAGGAAATCAAGAGACTCTGGATGACTGTAATAGATCTGTAATTAATATTCTTTTACGGGGGAATGCCCCTTAGTTTTGTAACTAATTACATATGTGTTTTGATTTATTTTCTAATGCGATTACATGCCAAATTAAACTCTTTAAGTCCATCAACTAGAGTATTCTATTGTCATAAAGGGACACCTTACATCTATACAAGACTCCCGAAGGACTTGGGTAGTGATTTGTGAGTCTTATATGGCATGTGGTGGACTGTTACGTTTAAGGTACCCCTTAGGGCGTGACAGTTTAAGTTGGTATCAAAGCATTACGTTATAAAGCAGGACAATAGAATTAAAAGAAATTGAACCTTGAAGTTAAACAAATTGGTTAAAATGGAGTTAAAAAAAATTCTTTTTAGGCTAATTAGGAGTCTTTTCTTGTTGTAGGTCTCCCTGGGAGAGACCCGTGAGCGTGTGAGAAATTTTACAAAGAGGAATGATGAAACACTTGTGGAATATCGATTGAGGTTGAGAGAATTATGCGAAGATTTTGCATTGGTAAGAAGTCCCCGAACTTTAGGAGAGATGTTTAAACTATGAAAAGAGGGATTGAGGTATACGAGATTGGCAGCAGTGGTTGATCAAATAAGATATGACCCTATGAGGAGGAGGAGATGGACTAAGCTAGAAACCATCTACACTCTAGAGAGGATTATGATGGAGTATGGGCGTAAGCCCATGACTAGGGAAGCCACCTTCATTTTGAAAAACGAAGGGAACCTAACCCCTCCAAACTTTAGAGTATGGATCACCATAGGACCCCTGTATGTATATGTACACGACAATCTCTCTGACCATCATGATTGGAATATAGCAGACGCCTGAAACCATATAGTGTGGCATGCTGTGTACCTAGATATTCTCCCATCTCACTTGAACATCCCACCTCCATTAGCTAGAGATGTGGGCATGCAATTGAACAATGCACCTGTGCCAAGAGGAAGTAATGAGATTGAGCAAGTAGAAGAGGAAGAGGAAGAAGAGGAGGAGGAAGAAGATCCCGAAGAGGACCCTAATTGGGCAGAGAATGTGGTACCAAGGACCCCTACTTCTCCCATAGGAATGGAGGAAGATATGAACCCTGAGCCTAATCAAGTCATTTAGGATTTCAACTGAGACTTAGAGATTCCCGATAGTGGAAGAAGAGAGCCTGAATTAGATCCCACAGTATGGAGAGATGTTTATATTGAAAGTGAACGCCCTCCAATGATCAATGAGATGATTCTTAAACCCGTGGTGCTAGAACCAATGGAAGTAGAGACTGAAGATGAGATGATTAAGAGGGAAGCTCGGCAGACAGTAGACCGATTATGGGAAGAGGCAGGAAGAGAATTAAGGATAGAGGAAAATCAAGAGAATGAGTAAGGAGTGAGAGTTAGTGAAGAGGAAGTGAACCCAGAGGAAGATCAAGGAATGGAAAGAAATGAGGAAAGTGAAAAGCATGACCATGAAGCTTTAATCCCAAAACACGAGTTATCAAAGTTAGGAAGCTAGTATTCTTAAAAGTAGTTATTCTTGAAGTCTTGCAAAATAAAGAATTTTAAAATTTTCTTTTAGTAAATACCATCAAGACCATGCATACATTAAACTCATAACATGTCATTCATGATAGGAAATCATTAATATTACATGTATAATTGATTTATAAAGTAGAAACATTTTAAACATTTGCAAAACTATTTTTCGGAATAGGAAATTATTTCTGATCAGATCTGATCCCTCTGTTTCGTGACATAAATATTTTCAAAACTTGAAAATAATATTATAATTAGATAGATCTTTCGAAGTAGATAGAAATCGATATATAATTTGCTAAATTCTGAGTTAAAACGACCAAGTTATGGCCGTTCTAAGTTGGAATTCCCGCATAGGACGAGAATTACGAATTTGATAGTTTGTATAAGATAGTTGGACCAGTTAAGTGATGAAATACTTATTAGGGTATTTCTTCCTTTTTAGGTGACCCTGATATTGACGATTCCTTACCACTGGATTACTTGTACTAAGAGACCGGTGATCCAATGGCCGAGTGAGTATTACTTCCAATTTCATTTATTGTATGTGATTATAATAATAGTTGCACTAGATATTTGATAAAGATAAAACGAATATGCATGATGGGGACGAATGGGGACTATGTATTCTTATTATTGATGTGAGAAATGGGATATAAGAATATCGAAGTCGGTTGATTAACTATTACTAGTATAGACGAATTAGAATTGACTGTCTATGATTATTGATTGATCACTTAAAAGAATCGGTATAATTGATTATTTGGAATTGAAGATGAAATTGAACTCATTCATATCACAATGGGGATGGAGCATTGGCGTTTGTTCAGTTTTCCGTGATCTTAAACGGTGTAAAGTTGGTTAATCGTTGTCCTCAAACGAATTTATAGTTCAAAGTTGACCGTGAGCTGAAACGGCATTGTTCGTACTACAGGATTCGTTAATCTGTTAACCCGGGATGGAGGGCACAAGTCCATCCACATATGATATCCGGCTGGTCATATGTTTGTTGAATCCATATGTTTGATGCATATCACTTGTCTGACTAATCACTTGTTTGTATGATGTGTTATAAATGTAATCTTGGAAGTTTTTGCTCACTAAGCTAGTGTAGATTATACCCCAATAGATGTTTGATTAAACATGTTGTCCCAAGAATGCTAAGTGGGGACCGTAATGGTTGGAGCCAAGAATGACTTCGGTATTCCGGCAAGGAATAAGAATGCTTGAAGTTATTAGCTAGGTTTTTATGGATTGCCTTGTAATAGTTTTATGTAGTGAAATCTTCTGATGAATTGTAATAATGTTTTGTATTTGGAGTATAGTAAATTGAAATTCCTTTACATTGTTACTCAAGTTATATCAACATCAAATATATCACTCCGATGTGTCTCCTCCATGTGTTAAACGCCTTGTACTTAGTATGGAAGCCTTCGCATGACTGAGGTGGTCATTCTTAGGCTTTAATATTGAGGACGGCGGACTGCCACGTTTAGGGTACCCTCTGAGGCGTGACAATAGTACCTCAAATGCACCAAAGGACATTTCGATTTGAGCAAGCCAATCTTTGGCCTCATATGGCTTATCATAAGCTCCTTCAAAATAACGATTGCTTCGAATACAATCAGGCAACTTACTCTTATATGGCCTTAGCAATGGAGGTGGAGGTAAAGGTGCATTTTGGGATTGCATGCTCCTTTATACAGATGCTTCAGTTGGCACTTGTTGTTGCGGTGGCATTGTCACAGGTGCCGGTGCTGGTTGTCACGCCCCATAGGGTACCTTATACATAACAGTCTGCCACATGCCATACAAGATTCCTAAATTACCGCCTTAGTCCTTCGAGAGTCTCATATAGATATAAGGCGTACCTTTACGACAATAGAATACAAGTCTGCATGGAGATAAAAGCTTAACTTGACATACATTAGCAGTAGGATATAACTCATGAAACATAAATAAACATTACATTTACTAAGGGGTATTCCCCCGCAAAGGAATATTTAATGGCCTTATACAGTCATCCAAAGTCTTAAAAGTTTCCTATGGAAGTCTAAACAGAATTTCCAACTTCTAGGGGAAACTTCTAGCTCTTGTACCTGTACGGTCGGGTCACGCTACCTAAGCCATAAATTTGGTAGCTACAAAAGGAAGAAACTGTAGGGACGTAAGCTAACTAGCTTAGTGAGTGAAATCTTCCACAATAACTTTCATGTCACAACAATTCAACCAAGTGATTAAACAAGCAAGTGTATGCACCAAACACATGAGAACAACATACATATGACTATCCGGAAATCATATGTGGATGGACTTATGCCCTCCATCCCGAGTTAGTAGATTAACGAATAATGCGGTACTAACTTTATGCCGTTTATGGTTCACGGGTAATCGAACAATTATTTCGTTTCTGGATCATGATTAACCGAACAATAAATCTCGTTTATGGATCACGATTAACCGAACAATGCTAATGCTCCTTCCCATTATGATATGCATATGTCAGAATTTAGCATTAGTCCGAATAGTCGATTAAGTCATTTTATTCAGGCAATCAAACAATTTATCAAACAATACATCATAACTAACTACACAATCAGATTTTATCACCCGGTTTCGATATTCTTATTTTGAGTTCTCATATCATCATCAACATACAATTTCCCATTATTCCCCATCATACATATTTAATTTATTTGGCCTACATTCTAGTGCACTAATTTATCAAGCACATACAATAAATGAATTGGGAAGAGAAACTCACTCAGCCATGGGTTCGCCGGTCTCTTAATAGTAATAGTCCGGAGGTAAGGATTCGACGTCTTCGGGTCGCCTAATCACAAAAGAAATACCCTAATAAGTATTCTACCAACTAAGAACACCAAAAACTTTAAGACAACCTAGTGAAATCAAAATTCGCATCATTTTCGAAGTTCCGATTTAAAATGGCCATAACTTGGTCGTTTTAACTCAGAATTTCGCAAATTTTATATCGATTTCTATCTACTTCGAAAGAGCTTTCTAAATATGAAGTTTAAATCAAGTTTTGAAAACATTTAAGTCTCAAAAATGAAGGATCAGTTCTATCCAGCGGTTATGTTGATTCCGAAAATCGATTTTCATGAATGCTCTTGAGACTCCTAAATGAAAAATGAAAATAAATGCCATGGTAATGAATTTTCCTATCATGAATGTCATGATATGAACTCTTAGGTGCCTAAGTTCTTAAAAATTTTTAAATTTAAAGAATTTAAATAACCTTTATCTTAGGACACTATTTCATGCCATTGTTTAACAAATAAATTTGCTACACTTGGTCATACTTACTTATTCTAAGGATTTTCCTTAGGAAAACTCTACTTTCTTTAAAGAAATTTTTTACCCTTACATTAGATATATCCTAAGGCCTTTATTTCTTTAATTAAATCTTCATTTGTAAACTTTTAAGTGAGTCTTATACTAGGGCGGTTACAAAAATCCGAATTTAGCAAAATTTATTTTTAAGTTGATTCTCTTAAGAAAAATGCATTTTATACTTAGAACTTTAGGTATTTATTTTACCTATACCCTAAGGACTCCATTTATTCAAGAAAATACCATTTTTGAAGTTGGAAAACTAGTGTTTTCTAATCATCTATTCATTATTACGAATTTTGTACACAAGACTTTCAACTCAAAACTTCTATTAGACTTTATCCCTTGTTTTAAATATTTCCTTTGGTAAAAACTCATTTAAACTTGTGAAAAATATCATCAAACATCATTTATCACCTATAGGCTTCATTTTTCTTGTAAAACACATGTTTTGAAGTTGATAAAAGAGTTTTTAGATTAGGTTTCCTATGTCATCCGAATTTACACTAGTTCATTTCTTGAAAAGTGTTTTCCTTTATGGTTTCATTAACTCATCTACCTATAGATCTATATACTAGCAAGGTTATTTACTCAAGACAAAAGCATTGATGACCATTAATGCACATAAACTCAAAATAAAAATGAGATCTAAAATGCCTACATGAATATGAGTGGTAAAATGATAGATCTACTATATTAAGTGCTTAAATAGGTTTTGAAAACATAAAAACTACATTTTTAAGAAAGATCTTTTATTGAAAACACTTTTAGATGGATGATCATGAAGCTTATAACATGAAAACTTGTTTAAATGTAAGATCTACTTTGTGATGGATTGGTATTCTTGTATTGATATTTCCTTGTCTCTAGCAAGAGCTCATGAGGACATTTAGATGGAAATATCCAAGAATATCCTTGCCATTACAAGGATCTAAAGATAAAGGAGTAAAGTTCTTTTACTTAAGAGTAAATAGAAGACAAAAAGGAAGAAAAAAAATTTGTGTGTGTGTGTGCGTGTGATGAACATGAAGCTCACGGCAACAAGGGGTGAGAGGGAGAGAAAAAGAGAGAGTTTTACCTTTTAGAAAGTTTGAAATGAGAAGAATGAAGAGAGAGAGAGAAAATGTGGTTTATATATAAAATGAAATTAGGTTAAATGAGATAAAATAATTTATAAAAAATTACACAATGGAGCTTGTTTTGATAGATTTGTACATTAATGTCATAATTTGTAATAATGATTTAGAGACAAATAATCCTTGGAAAAGAAAATGAAATTGAATGGTTGTAAGGATGTAAGAGTAGGATGTACTTGTGAGTAGTAATAGGTTGTACTTGTGAATAGTAATGAATAGTAATCAAGATAACTTAATTACTGGTAGTAAGAAAATACGAATAAAAAGGCTATAACTATATTTTTCGTAAACCGAAAAATTATGAAATTTATATTTTTGAAATCCTTATTTAATTTTGATTCAAATGAGTATTCATGAGTAAATTTTTGAAATTCAAGTTCCGTGGCACGTTTTTCTGTAATGGGTCTCGGGAAAGCCCGGAATTGAAAATTTCTCAAAATATGATTTTTTCTTGGTTTGAAATATAATCAAGAACTATATTCAAAATTAAATTTTCTTATAAAAATTTCTTAATTGGAAACCGAGAAAAAGCCGAATTTAGGGTTCCTAGTTCTCACTCCAGTCTTAAGCTATTCCGGTTTAGGGTTTTGGTTTTCGGTTCTCGAGTTATCTTGGTTAGTAGAAAAACCGGAGATTACACCGGTGCTAGTGCAGTTTCGGGTATGGGTGCAGGTGCAGGCATGTTCTGCATAATTGCTTCTAGCACGTGGGTCAGATGTCCTAGTGTGGTGCGCAAGTTCATCTGAGGTGCAGCGGCTCCTTCAGCAGTAGGTTGCTCGGCTTCAACATCCAGTTGGTTGGAGGCAGTTTGCTCCTCCCTACGTCCTCTTCTACTTCGACTATTTTAAACTTTCCTAAGTTAGGTTTTATTGTTTTGATAACTTAATTAAATTTTTGTCAGAAATTTGTGGATATAATGGAAACTTACATGCATAAATAGTTACTGAAATAAAATTCAAATCAAGGTAAATTTTGAAATCATTCATAAAACATAAGTTCATTTAGGAAATGGAAATTAATGGATGCAGGAGCCTTATGTGGAAATTGAAATAGACAACAAGATAAACTACAACAATCACAAAGAAAATAAAAAAGCACCATTTCGGAAAACTAGAAAGATAAACTAAGATTGCTGATCTAGTCTTTAATTACATAATTTAAGCTAGACTACACAGAATATGCTTGACTTCTTCCTTCCTTCCTTCATTCTTCGGGCACATCTCCAAGATTACTGCTGGATGACCCCAGGTTTCTCTTCCTCATAAATTGCTCAAAGTATTTCTTCCTCTTCCTCACCGCTTCTCTGGACCTTTTATGTATATTGGTCAGTTCTGCTTCATTAAGCTCTCGCACAATGTCATGAATGGTTCTCCAAGTAACAGCTCCTTCTGTTTCCATGCTATCATTCTCATTGGATGGAGCATTGTCCGTGTCCATGGTTGAGTCCGCTCCTTGTCTCCTTCGAGCCTGTTGTTCCTCCAAATAGCGGATGACTCTTGCTTCTTCGCTATTCCAGAAGCTCGTTGACTCCAATAGCGGTCTGTTTCCCTTCTTCTTGTTCTGGTCCTCCTTCATTGTCTTCATCCGAATCTTCCTCAAAATCTTCACTTTCTTCTTCCATCGGCTCCTCTCTTATCACCGTTCCATCCCTGTTTAATAATCTTAACGATTCATCTATAAATTATCGTTTTCTAACTATAAACTTAATTGTTTATCCACCTGCTATTACACTTAAAGTTCTATTTAAATTATTCCTATACTTTGAGTTTTCGATATTGATTACGAAAATCTATTTTCATTATCTGTTATTATTTATAGTACTTCATTTTAGGGTTTGAAATTATATATAGGCTCATTATAACTTGTGGTTTTATTATAAGGCATTAGTTGAGTCCTATATTAACATTCTATTTTTTATTCTTATATTTCCATCTATTTTTATTTGTATGAAAAATCTCGGGGTTTATTGTAATGCTTGGGAGAAATAACCTTAGTGCGTCAACCATAGATAGGGGTGCTACAAAAGATATCTATAAGGGAGTAAGCTTTTTGCTTAATGAGAATTAATTCTACAAATAAAATACTCGGACGATCAACATTCAAACAAGTTATTTAAAACAAGCATATGAGATGCAATCAAACATGTGAGTAAACAATACTTACGATTTTTCGAGAATCATATGTTTGAATGAATTTACCCCTTCATTCGGTAGTTAGGTGTTTCGAACAAGAAGGCTATAGTTTGCAAATAAAGCTTTTGTAGTTTTTTTACAAGCTACTACTAGCCGCTAAATTGTAGTTATTATAGGCGATCGAAGCTACAGAGTAGATTTTCGGGTCCTATGAGCCTCATTAATATGCTCTTGTCCCACTAGGGGTATAGTAATGAATGCAATGTGACTCATGCGTGTCATGTATGAATCATTTTATTTAAGAAATCATGGCATAATATTAGACATTTTATAAGTGATCATAGAATTTGCAGACAAATCATTCCTATACTAAATCATACAATGATTAATTAACAATTCTCGCCTCTATATACTTAACATAATTTCAATCATACAAGTAAAGCACATGCACAATCACTTTTTTATCTTTTCCTAATTCTAGTGCCACTAAACTACAAGCAAATGCATAAGTACATAAATATAAGAATTTAAACTCATTCGGCCATAGTAGTAGAAGCTTCTAGTCAAAGTAGTCCACTACGTAGGGAAGGTCGGACTCCACATCACCTATACAAAAGAAATACCCAAAATGAGTAAGAAGTTCTACCTAAACTTGTAATTATATTTCACTAAGTTCGTCAAAATTCGTGTAGAGTGAATTTTAACTTAAAACGACCATAAGTTACTCATTTTAACTCGGAATTTCGTATATTTTATATCGTTTTCTACCTAATAAAAAATATCTATCCATTTCTAAGGTTATTTCCTTCATAAAAGGTCATTTGGTTTTCTAAAAGATATGGTACAAAATCAAAACGAAAATTTCAACCTTTAGAACATGATTTTGCTAACTTTGTATCAACCAAAAATTCCATAGAAAAATATAAATATATATATAGTTGAAAAATCCTTTTAATACATATACAACTTATAATATACATATGATTCTAATGATGTTGTCTTAACTAATGATTTTTTATAAAACAATCTTGTTTTGGTAGTTGAAAAAGTGAAGTTTGACAAAATTATATTAAGTTGTTTGGAAATAAAACTAAGGATTTTTAAGTCATTAAATATGTGATATAATTTATTTTCTTAGATTCTTAGAAGATAACTTTGGATTCAAAAACTTTAGTCTTTCTAAATTATTCTCAAATTTTATTTTTTGAGTATATTTTACTTAGTGAGTTGATTCTTGACTTATTTTGGAAAACTTGAGTTGATCCTTGTTCTTATTAAAATTGTTGGTAAGAATTTTATAATCAAGTTTTTAAGAAAATTCCTTATAGAAAAATATTATCATTCTTGAGGTCTTTTAATAGTAGTTTTAAAAGAAAATAAAGAGTTCCTTAGTTATTTTTGCAAAAGCTTTCTACTAGAATCTATGATGATTTTTGTCAAAATCCCTTTGTAAAGTATTTAGTTGAAATAAAATTCTAGTTTTAATGATACTTTTTCCTAAGTGGTAGAGCTATATTTTTAAAGAAAGTTGAGCTTATTTTCTTTTACTTAGGAAAGAATCATTTTATTCATATTAAGACAATAATCAATATGATTATGCATGAAGTATGAGTATATAGCTAGTAACATGACAAGAATAATAATAATAAGATGGAAAAATATAAGAATGAGAAAGAAATAAATATCAAGTATTGGAAGTCTTAGCTTGATTTCAAGGCTTCCGGACTTAGTCATAGGCAAGTCCAAAGAAAGAAAAGCAAAAAAAAAAAAAAAAATCATTTTGACTTGATGACGACAAATCTAATACTAGAAAAACTAGTCTTGATATTAAAGTATAAAATAAATAAATAAATTGCAACATAAATAAATGAATAATGGTTATGTCAACGAGCTTATATGCTTTAAGAAATATATATAGATACATAAATATAGATAGTATAATATAGAAGTTAGGTTAAAAAAATAATAATAACATCTACATAAATAAAACAACATAAAACGTAATATATTCATGAACAAGAACAAAACATGAACATAGTGTTACTTCTATAACATTTAAATGTTTAAGGAACATACATCATGGTCATGTTAAGTTACATGACATGATAGAAAAATATTGGTAAGAATATTTACCTAAGATAGGAATTTTGGTTGGTAGTTTAAGAGGGGTTTTGTGTAGTATGTGTGTAGAAAGAATGTAAGAAAATGAGTAGTAAGGAAAAGTGAAAGGAGAGTTTTGGGAGAGAGGATTTGTTGAGTGAATTTGAGAGAGTTTTAGTAAGGTAAATGAGTGTTTGAAAGAAATAGAGGGAGATGTGGTTTTTTATAGAGTTTTGAGGAGGAAAAATTGTAAATTGAAAAAGAAATAAGTAGAGGTGAAAGAGAGAGAGGGGGCACTAGCCCTGAAGAGAGAGAAAGAGTTGATTTTGTTTTGTTTTGTATTAAAAGTAATAAGTTGTAAGGTATGATGTGATTAAAGGTGTATGGGAAAAGTAAAGAGTAGAAAATAGGTATGGTAGAGTGTAAGATTAGGTGTATAAAAAGGAAAGATAGATGAATAGTGTAGAATAGTACTATGAATAGTAGATAAGATAAATTAATACCAGTAGTGCAAAAAATATGCGTAATTAATCTATACCTGATATTTTTAGATACCAAAAAATTATAAAACTAATATTTTTGAAATCTTTGTATTTTTACGAGTCTAATGTTATTATTGGAATATTTTTACTGCTAGGTATATCAAGGCACGGTTTTCGAAAATTGATCCTGTATGGATATGAAATATACTAAAATTTGATGAATATGATATTTTTAAGCTTCTTATATTATTACAAACTATTTCCCACAATTATTTCAATTCCATTGTTTAGGGGTTAAGGGCGCGAGATTGTCGGATCTAAATCTACTAGGGTTTGTCATAGATTTGTTGACTTTAGAGTTTCCGGTAGACTTCTAGTTTAGGGTTTAAGCATAAATGTGGCTTAAAATCTAGGGGCTTATATAAACCTTAGGTAAAAGTATCTATTATTTCTTCTTCATATCATGTAACATTATATGACCATGGTGTGTGTTTCTTAAAACCATAGTGTTGAGGAAGCAACAACATGTTCATGTTTTGTTCTTGTTCATGCTTAATATTTTCTTCACTATTGCTATGTTATTTTGGTATTGTCATATTATTATTCTTGATCTAATCTAACTCCATACATATGTATTATATAGATGTATATCTATATTTCTTAGAACCTAAATGCTCACTAACCTAACATCCTAACATTGATCTTATTATTGCTCTTATTATTATGCTTTTCTTTTTCTTTTTCCTTCTTTTCTTTTCTTTTCTTTTTCGAACTAGTCAATTCTTAGTTTCAGGAAGCCTTGATGAAACTGAAGATCCCAATACTTGACCTTATTATTATGACTATTTTCTCATTATATCTCTTTCTATCTTATTATGTATTATTCCTATCTTTTTCATGGCTGCATAATCATATTCATGCATGATTGGAATGTTATTGTCTTAATAAAAATAAAACGGGTTCTTTCTTTAAAAAAGAAAATGAGACTAAACTCACTTTAAAATGGACTTTTGTCACATAGCGAATATTTTTCCATCAAGATTTAGAAAATTGTTCTTTCAAAGTGTGGATAAAGATGATTTCTTTAAAGATCTAATTAAATGGATATACATTTTCTTTTTAAATGGTAACAAAAAAAATTTGGATTAAAACTTTAATGTTGATAATCATTTGCTATGAAAATTTATCATAAAAACTTACTTATAAGAATTTTTACCAACTTCATAATAAGCACCAAGAACTAAACAAGTTTTCTAAATTAAGGTAAAATCAACTCACTAGTTTATAAACCCACTTAGAGAAGTGAAAATTAGCAAAAAAAAGTAAGTTTTAGAAATGATAAACTTATTTGGTAAGAAGTAAAAGACTATAAATATAAAGGGGAAAAATATACTTGTAACACAACTCAAAACCTTAGAGACTATCAACAACTTAAGAGAAAAATATTGGAAACTTCATTTCCAATTCCTAGAGATAAAAATTGTAGATATCTTAAAGAGACCAAGTTTTTAAAAATTAATTTATCTTTGAAGAAGTTAGGAAATGAAATTATAATAAGAAAGCACTCATTTATAATAACCGAGGAATTTTTAGTTTTCCTTTCAACAACTTTAAGTGTAATTTTCGAAGTGTCAATCTTTCGAACTCTTAAGGACAAATTATTTTATGAAAAATCAATATTGAGACAATGCCAGTAAAATCATGCATACAATATGAGTCAATATATATATACATATATCCAAAGAATTTTTCAACCATACAAATATCTATGTGTTTGTTTAAGGATTTTTGAATGAAGAAAAGTTTAGAAAATTATCTTTTTGAGGGTTGGGAATTTCATAATGAATGTGTACCCTCTTGTTTTTCGAACAAAATGACTTTTTTATGATAAAAATAACTTTAGAAATAGATAGAACTTCTAAGTAGGTAGAAAACGACATATAATATGCAAAATTTAGAATTAAAATAAGCAAGTTATGACCATTTTAATTTAGAATTCCCACAAATCTGAGTTTTACCGCAAATAGAAGATATAATTAGAAAATTTAAATAGAAATTCTACGAAATACTCTTTTTTGGTATTTCTTTAGCCTAAGAACCGAGGATGACGACACATGCTGTCTTGAAGACTACTTTGATTAGGGACGCTACCATCAAGAGATGGCCGAGTGAGTTTACTTCCCTTATTTTTCATAATCAGTCTTGTGCTTGTAGTTTAGTGGCTCTAGAAATAGGAAAAGATAAAATGGAAATGTGCATGTGATTTGTAATTATTGGCTAATCCAAGTTAAGCATATCAAGCTCGAATTGCCCATAACAAATTGTATGCTCTACTTGTCACGCCCCAAAGAGTACCCTAGACGTGGCAGTCCGCCACATATGGTATTAAAACTTAAGATGACTTTCCGAAGTCATGTGAAAGCTTCAACACCATATGTAAGGAGTCTATCACAATAATAGGACATACCGGTAGGATGTGTAGTTCGGGATAGTAAATACAACATACAAGAAATCTAAATAATTATATAATTTCAACATTATAAGAATATAATCCTTACATCATCTTAGGGGCATTTCCCAATAAATGTCCAAACAATCATAATATCATTTTAGTCTTTCACACAAGGAGACAATACTAACATCAAAAGATATTAAAGGTTTTTTAGCCTAAAATCTTCAAAGGATTTCCAGAAGCTCCCCAAAACATAATCCCACATGGGTATATAAAGTCCTCGGGCATAAGAGATATTGGTCCTCTTACAACAAAAGTCTATCGGAGTATAAGCATAACTAGCTTAGTAAAAATATTCCTGATTTAACGTACTCGTATCAATAATTTCAAACAAGTTATTGAACAAGCATATGAATGCATCAAGCAAGTGAACAAGCAATACATATGATCTACCATAAATCATATGTTTTGAATAGACTTACCCCTTCATTCGGTGGTTTGGTTTTTCAGGCTCTTTAAAACCCATCTTTGAAATCCAACTTATGTAGTTTGTTTCCTGCTCCTACTCGCCTACCCTGAAATAGTTCTTTTTGGCTCCTATTCGCCCATCTTGCAGACTTATGGCTCCTGCAAACCCTACTACTATACTCTTGTCCTATCGAGTATATTAGCTAATGAAATGAAACTAACTATGTGATATGCATGAATCAATTAATATATATAACCTGAAATATGTAATTAAGGTACTTTAAAGCGATCATAGAATTAGAGACATTCTAGCATGGTAATAATAAAACACAATTTGATTTAATAACAATTCATGTCCCAATATGCTTAGTATTCTTTCAATCAATGTTATCATACAAAATTCCTTTTTATCTTTTCCTACTTCTAGTGATTCTAGCTACAAGCACAAAAAGTACGTAGAAGGTAGGAAATAAAATCACTCGGCCATCTTTGCTAAAAACTCTTTACTTGTAATGGTCCTCCAAATATAGATCCTCTCAAATTTCGTTACCTAAACGAAAGAAATACCCAAAACGAGTATTTTGTGGAATCTCTTCTTGAACTTTTTAATTTTATTCTAGCATTTGCGTCAAAAATTGGATAGGAGGAAATTACAAATTAAAATGGCCATATCTAGCTCATTTTCACTAGGAATTTCACATATAATATACCATTTGCTACTTACTTGAAAAGATCTATCCATTTTTAATGTTACTTTTGTCATAAAAAGCCATTTGGATCACAAATTACTACGGTACAGAATAGTTACAAATTTCATAGTCCACAAAATATGATTTTCCAAGCTTCTCTTTACTCAAGAATCTTTGAGTAAAATATATGGATATTTATATAGTTGAAAAATCCTTTGAACGTATATTTATACTCATATCATATGCATGATTTTTGTAATGTTGTCTCAACATTGATATTTTGCAAACAATTTTATCTTTAAGAGTTTTAAAAGATGAAACTTTGAAAATTTTTCTTTCCTAAATTGCTAGAAGGAAACTTAAAAATTCTTGAGTTGTTTATAAGTGAGTGTTTTCCCTATTACCAAAAATTTGGTTCTTTAAGTTATCTACCAACTTTATTTCTAGTGATCGAAAAATAAGCTTTGCAAAATTTTTCTTAAGTTGTTAGTGTGGTCAAATATTTGGAGTTGTGTTAAATGTATATTTTCCTCTCATTTTTATATCTTTTTTCTTCTTTAGAAAATAAGTTTACCTTTAAAACTTTACTTTCTTGGCAAATTTTATTTTTTCTAAATTGGTTTTTAAAATAGTGAGTTGATTTTACCTTCATTTAAAAAACTTGTTTTATTCTTAATATTTGTCAAGTGGTAGAATGATTCTTTTATATAAGTTTATGATATGGTAACCCTAGGTATATTAAACCTAGAACCCCCAAATCGTTGATTGGAATTGGAACCCGAGGATCGTCTTGAGACAAGTCGTCGTAGGATGGAATTAGACCTCAATCAAACCTATTGCTTGCAACCTAATTATCAATGAATGGAATGGAACTAGACCTCGAACAAACCTGTTGATCGCAACCTAGTTATCACGTCGATCTCCTTAAGTGTTTAGACCAAGAAAATCAAATGGAAATTCCTTTACAAGGAACAAGATGGAGTTTTCTCTCAAAGAGAATGAATAACATTTATATTATTCGTCTTGTTTTTGATACATAACCATAATAGGGTTTTAATAGCCAAAGAAAGGAAAACAAAACGTCAAAATACATTAAATCACGTCCATAAAAGATGGCTGGCGGCCAACAAAAGATGGCCGGCGGCCTTGAGTGTTATGGACTCAAAATTCGCAATGAGCAGATATAATGGCCAGCAGCTATAAATCCTGTAGGGCACTTCTTGGCTCCTTCTTTGCTCTATTTCACTTGCTTTCCATTTAGATCCCCTCCGGAGCTTATTTTGATGATGTTAAGCACTTTTGACTCATTTTTATTGGTGAATAAATGCAATTCCTTCTCTTGCAACTCCATAACAAGTCCTTCCAATGCCTCCCTCATTCGTTTAGCCTTAGCTCTTGTCATGGGACCTCCAATATCTTGCAATAGATCGTTGGATTTGAACTTTGGACCCATTGATGCTTGATGATCCTCATCATTCCCCCTTCCCCCCTTCGAATAGATTCGTCCTCGAATCACCTGCATCATACAAAGAAAGATCAGAACATTAAAAGTTGCGCTTACATTACCATAATGACTCGGTAAGTCAATTTTGTAAGCGTTATCGTTGATGCACTCCAACACTTGGAATGGCCCATTGCCTTTAGGGTGTAGCTTAGTTTTCCTTTGGGCAGCAAATCGCTCCTTTCGCAAGCGCACCCACACCCAATCTCCTGGTTGGAAAACAACCATCACACGACCCTTATTGGCCTGACGTGCATAATGTTCATTTTTCTTTTCAATATTGGCCCGAACTTGAGCATGCAATTCCCTCACAAAATCTGCCTTGTTCTTACCTTCAACATCAACAAACTCATTAGCAGGTAAAGGCAAAATATCCAATGGAGTCAAAGGATTAAAGCCATATACAATTTCAAATGGCGAATATGATGTTGTGGAATGTACAGTTCTATTATATGCAAATTCGACATGGGGTAAACATTTTTCCCATTGCTTCAAGTTCTTAGGAATCACAACACGTAACAAAGTTGAAAGAGTCCTATTGACTACTTCTGTCTGACCATCCATTTGAGGGTGTGCAACAGTGGAAAACAACAATTTTGTGCCTAACTTGTTCCACAAAGTACGCCAGAAATAACTTAAAAATTTGACATCCCTATCACTCACAATGGATCTAGGTAACCCATGCAAACGAACAATCTCTTTAAAGAATAAATCAGCAATATGTTGTGCATCATTAGATTTAGAACAAGTAATGAAATGAGCCATTTTACTAAACCTGTCAACAACAACAAATATGCTATCTTTACCACTCTGAGATCGTGGTAATCCTAATACAAAATCCATAGAGATGTCGGTCCAAGGTTGGTTAGGCACAAGTAAAGGAATATATTCTCCATGAGGCTTTATTTTAGACTTAGCCTGTTTACATACAATGCATTTGTTACAAACAGTTTGGACATCATGTTTCGTCTTAGGCCAAAAGAAATGCTCATGCAAAATATCCAATGTCTTTTGAACACCAAAGTGTCCCATCAATCCACCCCCATGAGTTTCTCTAATAAGTAACTCACGCACAGAACTCCTAGGCACACACAATTTACTTTTCTTAAACAAATAACCATCGTGCCTATAATAATCAGCATAACCAGAAACAACACAAGCAGCCCAGATTTGACTGAAATCAAAATCTGTCTCATACAATCCCTTAATAAGCTCAAACTCAAGCAACTTAGTATGTAAAGAAGTCAAAAGTACATACCTTCGAGAGAGTGCATCAGCAACCACATTCTCTTTTCCTTGCTTATACTTTATCATATAAGGGAAAGTTTCAATGAACTAAAGCCACTTTGCATGTCTTTTGTTCAACTTACCTTGAGTTTTGAGAAATTTCAGACTTTCATGATCTGAATGAATGATGAACTCCTTGGGCCACAGGTAATGTTGCCACATTTGCAAAGTCCTCACCAAGGCATAAAGCTCCTTGTCATAGACGGGGTAATTCAATGCTACTCCACTGAGCTTCTCGCTAAAATAAGCGATTGGCTTCAAATCCTGCATCAAAACACCACCAATACCCTTCCCGGAAGCATCACATTCTATTTCAAAAACTTTCTCAAAATTAGGTAAAACAAGTAATGGTGCATTTGTCAATTTATCTTTCAAATCATTAAAAGCTTTTTCATGCGCTTCTGTCCACCTAATCTCACAATTCTTTTTAACAAGATCGTTTAAAGGAGAAGCTATAGAACTAAAGTCTTTCACAAATCTCCTATAAAAACTTGCTAAACCATGAAAGCTTCTTGCCTCACTTGCATTCCTTGGTGTTGGCCATTCTCGAATTGCCTTCACCTTGTCTTCATCAACGGAAATCCCATGTGCACCTACAACAAATCCAAGAAAAACAACAGTTTCCGTGCAAAAGGTACACTTTTTCAAATTGGCATACAATTTGTTTTCTCTCAGGACAGTGAAAACAGATTGTAAATGCTGAACATGTTCATCCAATGTTTTGCTGTAACCTAAGATGTCATCGAAGTAAACAACAACAAACTTTCCAATAAAAGCACGAAGAACATAGTTCATTAATCGCATAAACGTGCTAGGCGCGTTTGTTAATCCAAAAGGCATTACCATCCATTCATATAGACCATATTTAGTTTTAAAAGCCGTTTTCCACTCATCTCCCTCTTTCATTCGAATTTGGTAATAGCCATTTTTCAAGTCAATTTTGGAAAACAAACAAGTACCATGCAACTCATCAAGCATATCATCAAGTCTAGGAATGTGATGTCTATACTTAACTATAATCTTGTTGATAGCTCGACAGTCAACACACATTTGCCATGTTCCATCTTTCTTTGGAACCAAGATAACAGGAACTGAACATGGACTTAGGCTCTCCCTTACAAACCCCATTTCTACCAAATCATCAACTTGCCTTTGTGTTACAGAAGAGCCAACGGTCCAAAGTTTAGATCCGAATCAACATGAAGACCAAGTGGCAACCATGGAACCTCAAAGAAATTCAAGTCCAATAAGTTTTCCTCAAGGACCAATCACAAGAGCTAGAGCTAAGAAGATTCAACAAGCCTACAATAATCACTTCCAAGGCTTATTAGAGCATGCCAAGGATGAATCATAAGGTTATCAAGGCTTTGGAACAAGGATGGAGTAAGTATACTTCAATATTTTTCAAGTAATCATCAAATAGAGCCAAGGAAAGCTTATTTGTGCAGAGAAACAAGAATGGCCGCCAGCCATTATCCCATGGCCGCCGGCCATGACTCCCCTGGCCAATTTTTCAAACTTTACAATTTTGCTCCAGAATGCTCATGGCCACCTGCCATCTTTGATTGGCCGCCAGCCAACATTTAGGATGTATTGAATTCATTGTTTTGACGTTTTGTTTTCATTGTTTGAGTTATATAAACCCTATTTAGGTCCTTGTACAAGACAGATTATTGTTGAATGAAAAACCAAAGCTTTTGCTTGAAATCTTTGTGTTCTTGATAGAATACATGCTTTAGGAACATTCAAAGAAGATCGATCACCTTCTTTGTGGAGTGTTTCGCAATTAGGGTTTGTTATCCTAATTCTTTAAGATCAACAACCTAAGACAAATCTGATATCTAATCCTTCTTAGGGATTGAAATCAAAGGCATCCGTGGGTTTTCTATTCATTGTGTTGGGGGTTCACAATATCCAAAGGGGTTCTCACACGTGAATACGAAGGTTCTCGTATCACTTTGAATCTCCTTTGTCTCCTCGAGATTGGCCCTATAAGCTGGCCGATTAGGAATAGAAGCACCTGGAATAAAGTCAATTTGGTGCTCAATCCCCCTTAGTGGAGGCAATCCCCTTGGAACTTCTTCAGGAAATAAATCCTCATATTCCTGCAAAAGAGAAACCACCACATTTGGCAACGAAGAGTTAAGGTCAGAAGTAGTAAAATAAACATCCTTGTACATTAGTACAAGTAGTTGTTTCCTTGCTATGATTGCACTTTTAACCTCACTTTTTCTTGCAACTTCCTCTCCACTCAATGTGTTTGACTCTCCTCTATCATAACTCACAAGTGTTTGTTTCTCACTTTTTCTCTCCTTGCCACTCTTATCTTGTTCCATGTGTTTCTCTTGAAACTCTCTTGCTACCCTCACTTGATCTTCACATCATGCTTCCCATGGTTTCTGAGGAGTGAGAATCACAATTCTTTTATTTAGAGCAAAAGAATATTGGTTCTTGTACCCATCATATGTCACTTTCCTATCAAACTGTCAAGGTCGGCCTAGTAGTAAGTGACTAGCCTGCATGGGAACTATGTCACACAAAACTTCATCATGATAATTTCCTATAGAAAAGGAAATAAGAACCTGTTTTGTCACCTTGATCTCCCCACATTCATTCAACCATTGTAATCTGTAGGGCTTTGGATGTTTCACAGATTTTAACTTCAACTTATCAACTAGCAAGGTACTCGCAGCGTTAGTGCAGCTACCACTATCAATAATCAGTGTACATGCCTTCTTCTGCACATGACACCGGGTATGAACAATATGCTCACGCTATACCTCTTCACTTTCACTCTCATCCTTAGGTTGAGTACTAAGGACTCGCCTAGTAACCAATAAATCTCCTTTCACAGGACCTTCCATATCTACATCACTACAGTCTTCCAAAGCTGGCATATCAGGATCATCTCCTGAACTCACACTTTCAACATTGCCATTATCCAAAATAACCATAGCCCTTTGATTCGGACATTAAGAAGCAATATGTCCAAATCCTTTACACCTGAAACATTGAATATCACGAGATTTACCATAAGAATTAGTTTCAGATTTACCTTTGTATGGGGTAACAGGACTTTTGGCCTTTGAATCCTCCTTGGACTTCAAATCTGAATTGTTCTTCTTCCAACTGGACTTCCATGAAGAATTAAAAGTAGAACCAAATCAAGAAGACCCTTTAAACTTTAATTGTCTCTCCACTTTTATGGCATTGTGCAACAACTCCTCAATATCAAGATAAGGATGGAGTTCTACCACATTAGCAATCTCACGGTTCAATCCATTGAGAAATCTAGCCATAGTAGCTTCATCATCCTCTTTCACATCAGCTCGGATCATAGCTACTTCCATTTCCTTGTAATAATCCTCTACACTTCTTGACCCTTGTGGGTCAAGAAGTGTAATTTTCTATGTAAATCCCTATAATAGTGACCAGGGATAAATCTTTTTTCGCATCACCGCCTTCATTTCATTCCAAGTACTAATGGGTCTCTCCTCATTTCTCCTCCTATTTCGCACAAGTTGATCCCACCACACACTAGCATAGTCGGAAAACTCAACAGAAGCCAACTTGATCTTTTTGTCTTCGGAGTAATTATGGCAATCAAAGACATGATCCACCTTTCTCACCCATTCTAAAAACAATTCCAAGTCATTTTTACCTTGAAAAGGAGGTATCTTTAATTTGATATTCCCTAAGAAATTATCTTGTTTTGGAGCATTCCTCCACCTTCTTATAACTCCGGATCCTTCAGACTCAGATTCATCAATCTCTTCTTCATTACGTCTCATTCCTCTATTGCTCTTAGTCTTACTTGCGGATTCTATATTGTCAAGCCTTGCATTCATCATCCTAAACTGATCCCGTATCGATTTGACGAACAATTTCATATCAATCTTATCACTTTCTCCGTCACTACCCATATCTTAACACCTGCAAAAAATTGGTTAGTAATAATCAAACAAGAAGAATAATAATCCTCACAATTCGCTCCCTCACGTGTTTTCACTCAACAAATGACACTCACACTCGTGTCTTTTCGCTCAAGAAAATAATGTTCCTCACAACTCAATCTCACAATTCCTTGTTTGGAATTCGCTAAATGATTTTCTCAAAATAAATCACTAAGGTGAACTCACGCAATAACCAGAAAATTTCAACAACAAATTGGTCGAAGTCAAAGATGAAATTGAAAAAGAACAAGATCCAATCTCAAGAACGTATATACCGCAAATTCTGAGAATTGAAAAGACGGAACGGAAACTTAGATCTATGACAAGATCCCAAGAGAATATTGATAACAATTTCTTTTTTTTTTTTTTTGACAAATGTAACAATATAAAGATAGTTCCTTTCTTTCTTTTCTTTTCTTTTTTTTTTTTTTGACAGATGGAACATTATAAAGATGGTTCCTTTCTTTCTTTTCTTTTTTTTTTTTTTGACTCAAGAACCCTAATCAAGAACAATAACAAATAGATAACAAGATTAAATAAAGATAAAGGATAGATTACTTGTGACAAGAAACCGTAACTCTGATACCAAATGATATGGTAACCCTAGGTATATTAAACTTAGAACCCCCAAATCGTTGATTGGAATTGGAACCCGAGGATCGTCTTGAGACAAGTCGTCGTAGGATGGAATTAGACCTCAATCAAACCTGTTGATTGTAACCTAATTATCAATGAATGGAATGGAACTAGACCTCGAACAAACCTGTTGATCGCAACCTAGTTATCACGTCGATCTCCTTAAGTGTTTAGACCAAGAAAATCAAATGGAAATTCTTTCACAAGGAACAAGATGGAGTTTTCTCTCAAAGAGAATGAATAACATTCATATGATTCGTCTTGTTTTTGATACATAACCATAATAGGGTTTTAATAGCCAAAGAAAGGAAAACAAAACGTCAAAATACATTAAATCACGTCCATAAAAGATGGCTGGTGGCCAACAAAAGATGGCCGGCGACCTTGAGTGTTCTAGACTCAAAATTCGCAATGAGCAGATATAATGGCCGGCAGCCATAAATCCTGTAGGGCACTTCTTGGCTCATTCTTTGCTCTATTTCACTTGCTTTCCATTTAGATCCCCTCCGGAGCTTATTTTGATGATGTTAAGCACTTTTGACTCATTTTTATTGGTGGATAAATCCAATTTCTTCTCTTGCAACTCCATAACAAGTCCTTCCAATGCCTCCCTCATTCGTTTAGCCTTAGCTCTTGTCATGGGACCTCCAATATCTTGCAATGGATCGTTGGATTTGAACTTTGGACCCATTGATGCTTGATGATCCTCATCAGTTTATAAGAAAAGCTTTTCAAATAAAGAATTGTCAATATTAGAACTTAGCAAAAAAAATTTCATCCTAATTTTTGAAAAGAGAGCAACAGTGTAAAAATTAAGTTTTGAAGAAACTATCTTAGTATATGATTTTCAAAGTCTATAGTGAACATATTTAACTTTTATAAGAGATATGGTTGAGTTAATGATACGGAAGACCTTAGGTATATTAAACCTAAGACCCAACGTTCGTCAAATGAAATTGAACCCCAAGGATCGTCTAAGAAACCTAGTGGAAACCACGACCCATTGCCTATATGGAGGCAAGAACCTTGGTATAGTAGTAGACGCCACAACCGGTGATGGCAAACCGATTGATAAGTCAAAGGGGTTGAACGCCACAGGAGACTCCCGATAAGTTCATAAATAAGTTCTTTCTAGAACTTAAAGAGTAGAAACTCTCATATTTTCATTATCAAAGATATCTGTCATATATGTTACATCTCATAGATTTATATAGGCTTTTAATTAGCCTAAACTAAGCTACAATAAATAAGGAAAAATAACCTATTAATGACTCATAGGAATATGTAAAGACAAACTTGACAATAAACAACCTATTAATGACTCCTAGAAATATGTAAAGACAAACTTGACAATTAAACAAGAAAATATGAAAAGACATCAAAAAGACATAGAAACTTAAATATCCCTAAGAAAATAATAAATATCCTAAAAAGACATAAACTTAAAGATGATATGATGCCATCTGATTCTCATCAGTTAAATTCTATCTTTATGGAGTATTTAGTTTTGTTTTATAAAAAGAATTGAGTTCCTTTCATATGAAGAAACCTTCAGCAATAATACTTTAAAACTTATGATCAACTTGTCTAAGCTTTTCAAAAGAATTTATGATGAGGATCATCAAGCATCAATGGGTCCAAAGTTCAAATCTAACGATCCATTGCAAGATATTGGAGGTCCCATGACAAGAGCTAAGGCTAAACGAATGAGGGAGGCATTGCAAGGACTTGTTATGGAGTTGCAAGAGAAGGAATTGCATTTATCCACCAATAAAAATGAGTCAAAAGTGTTTAACATCATCAAAATAAGCTCCGGAGGGGCTCTAAATGGAAAACAAGTGAAATAGAGCAAAGAAGGAGCCAAGAAGTGCCCTGTAGGATTAATGGCCGCTAGCAGTTACTTATTTTTGTCAGTTACATGTCTTTAATTTCTTTGTCAGTTATGTCTTTAATTTCTTTGTCAGTTACAGTCAGCTATTTATGTTTGTCAGTTACATATCATTAATTTCTTTGTATGTAAAAGGCTATATATTAAGCCTTGGTTCTAAGGTTTGAAAACAAGACGATTTATATGAATGTTATTTTTTTCTCTTTGAGAGAAAACTCCATCTTGTTCCTTGTGAACGAATTTCCATTTGATTTTCTTGATCTAAACACTCAAGGAGGTCGACGTGATAACTAGGTTGCGATCAACAGGTTTGTTCGAGGTCTAGTTCCATTCCATTCATTGATAATTAGGTTGCAATCAACAGGTTTGATTGAGGTCTAATTCCATCCTACGACGACTTGTCTCAAGACGATCCTCGGGTTCCAATTCCAATCAACGATTTGGGGGTTCTAGGTTTAATATACCTAGGGTTACCATATCATTTGGTATCAGAGCTACGGTTTCTTATCACAAGTAATCTATCCTTTTATCTTTATTTAATCTTGCTATCTATTTGTTGTTGTTCTTGATTAGGGTTCTTGAGTCAAAAAAAAAAAAAAAAAAAAGAAAGAAAGAAAGGAACCATCTTTATAATGTTCCATCTGTAAAAAAAAAAAAAAAAAAAAAAAAAAAAAAAAAAAAAAAAAAGAAAGAAAGGAACCATCTTTATATTGTTCCATCTGTAAAAAAAAAAAAAAAAAGAAAAAAAAAAAAAAAGAAAGAAAGAAAGAAAGGAACCATCTTTATATTGTTCCATCTGTAAAAAAAAAAAAAAAATTGTTATCAATATTATCTTGGGATCTTGTCATAGATCTAAGTTTCTGTTTCGTCCTTTCAATTCTCAGAAATTGCGGTATATACATTCTTGAGATTGGATCTTTGATTCCGACCAATTTGTTGTTGAAATTTTCTGGTTGTTGCGTGAGTGATTTATTTTGAGAAAATCATTGAGAGAATTCCGAACAAGGGATTGTGAGATTGAGTTGTGAGGAACATTATTTTCTTGAGCGAAAAGACACGAGTGTGAGTGTCATTTGTTGAGTGAAAACACGTGAGGGAGCGAATTGTGAGGATTATTATTTTTCTTATTTGATTATTACTAACCAATTTTCTGCAGGTGTTAAGATATGGGTAGTGACGGAGAAAGTGATAAGATTGATATGAAATTGTTCGTCAAATCGATACAGGATCAGTTTAGGATGATGAATGCAAGGCTTGACAATATAGAATCCGCAAGTAAGACTAAGAGCAGTAGAGGAATGAGACGTAATGAAGAAGAGATTGATGAATCTGAGTCTGAAGGATCCGGAGTTATAAGAAGGTGGAGGAATGCTCCAAAACAAGATAATTCCTTAGGGAATATCAAATTAAAGATACCTCCTTTTCAAGGTAAGAATGACCCGGAATTGTTTTTAGAATGGGTGAGAAAGGTGGATCATGTCTTTGATTGCCACAATTACTCCGAAGACAAAAAGATCAAGTTGGCTTCTGTTGAGTTTTCCGACTATGCTAGTGTATGGTGGGATCAACTTGTGCGAAATAGGAGGAGAAATGAGGAGAGACCCATTAGTACTTGGGATGAAATGAAGGCGGTGATGCGAAAAAGATTTATCCCTGGTCACTATTATAGGGATTTACATAGAAAATTACAAGGTTTGACACAAGGGTCAAGAAGTGTAGAGGATTATTACAAGGAAATGGAAGTAGCTATGATCCGGGCTGATGTGAAAGAGGATGATGAAGCTACTATGGCTAGATTTCTCAATGGATTAAACCGTGAGATTGCTAATGTGGTAGAACTCCATCCTTATCTTGATATTGAGGAGTTGTTACACAATGCCATAAAAGTGGAGCAACAATTAAAGTTTAAAGGGTCTTCTCGATTTGGTTCTACTTCTAATTCTTCATGGAAGTCCACTTGGAAGAAGAACAATTCAGATTTGAAGTCCAAGGAGGATTCCAAGGCCAAAAGTCCGTTACTCCATACAAAGGTAAATCTGAAACTAAGACTTATGGTAAATCTCGTGATATTCAATGTTTCAAGTGTAAAGGATTTGGACATATTGCTTCTCAATGTCCGAATCAAAGGGCTATGGTTATTTTGGATAATGGCGATGTTGAAAGTGTGAGTTCAGGAGATGATCCTGATATGCCAGCTTTGGAAGACTGTAGTGATGATGTGGAAGGTCCTGTGAAAGGAGATTATTGGTTACTAGGCGAGTCCTTAGTACTCAACCTAAGGATGAGAGTGAAAGTGAAGAGGTACAGCGTGAGCATATTTTTCATACCCGGTGTCATGTGCAGAAGAAGGTATGTACACTGATTATTGATAGTGGTAGCTGCACTAACGCTGCGAGTACCTTGCTAGTTGATAAATTGAAGTTAAAATCTGTGAAACATCCAAAGCCCTACAGATTACAATGGTTGAATGAATGTGGGGAGATCAAGGTGACAAAACAGGTTCTTATTTCCTTTTCTATAGGAAATTATCATGATGAAGTTTTGTGTGACATAGTTCCCATGCAGGCTAGTCACTTACTGCTAGGCCGACCTTGGCAGTTTGATAGGAAAGTGACATATGATGGGTACAAGAACCAATATTCTTTTGTTCTAAATAAAAGAACTGTGATTCTCACTCCTCAGAAACCATGGGAAGCATGTGAAGATCAAGTGAGGGTAGCGAGAGAGTTTCGAGAGAAACACATGAGTGAACAAGATAAGAGTGGCAAGGAGAGAAAAAGTGAGAAACAAACACTTGTGAGTTATGATAGAGGAGAGTTAAACACATTGAGTGGAGAGGAAGTTGCAAGAAAAAGTGAGGTTAAAAGTGCAATCATGGCAAGGAAACAACTACTTGTACTCATGTACAAGGATGTTTATTTTACTACTTCTGACCTTAACTCTTCGTTGCCAAGTGTAGTGGTTTCTCTTTTGCAGGAATATGAGGATTTATTTCCTGAAGAAGTTCCAAGGGGATTGCCTCCACTAAGGGGGATTGAGCACCAAATTGACTTTATTCCAGGTGCTTCTATTCCTAACCGGCCAGCTTATAGGGCCAATCCCGAGGAGACAAAGGAGATTCAAAGGCAAGTTGATGATTTGTTAGAAAAGGGGTTTGTAAGGGAGAGCTAGTCCATGTTCAGTTCCTGTTATTTTGGTTTCAAAGAAAGATGGAACATGGAGAATGTGTGTTGACTGTCGAGCTATCAACAAGATTACAGTTAAGTATAGACATCCCATTCCTAGACTTGATGATATGCTTGATGAGTTGCATGGAGCTTGTTTGTTTTCCAAAATTGACTTGAAAAATGGCTATTACCAAATTCGTATGAAAGAGGGAGATGAGTGGAAAACTGCTTTTAAAACTAAATATGGTCTATATGAATGGATGGTAATGCCTTTTGGATTAACAAACGCGCCTAGCACGTTTATGCGATTAATGAACCATGTTCTTCGTGCTTTTATTGGAAAGTTTGTTGTTGTTTACTTTGATGACATCTTAGTTTACAGCAAAACATTGGATGAACATGTTCAGCATTTACAATCTGTTTTCACTGTCCTGAGAGAAAACAAATTGTATGCCAATTTGAAAAAGTGTACCTTTTGCACGGAAACTGTTGTTTTTCTTGGATTTGTTGTAGGTGCACATGGGATTTCCGTTGATGAAGACAAGGTGAAGGCAATTCGAGAATGGCCAACACCAAGGAATGCAAGTGAGGTAAGAAGCTTTCATGGTTTAGCAAGTTTTTATAGGAGATTTGTGAAAGACTTTAGTTCTATAGCTTCTCCTTTAAACGATCTTGTTAAAAAGAATTGTGAGTTTAGGTGGACAGAAGTGCATGAAAAAGCTTTTAATGATTTGAAAGATAAATTGACAAATGCACCATTACTTGTTTTACCTAATTTTGAGAAAGTTTTTGAAATAGAATGTGATGCTTCCGGGAAGGGTATTGGTGGTGTTTTGATGCAGGATTCGAAGCCAATCGCTTATTTTAGCGAGAAGCTCAGTGGAGCAGCATTGAATTACCCGTCTATGACAAGGAGCTTTATGCCTTGGTGAGAACTTTGCAAACGTGGCAACATTACCTATGGCCCAAGGAGTTCATCATTCATTCAGATCATGAAAGTCTGAAATTTCTCAAAACTCAAGGTAAGTTGAACAAAAGACATGCAAAGTGGCTTGAGTTCATTGAAACTTTCCCTTATGTGATAAAGTATAAGCAAGGAAAAGAGAATGTGGTTGCTGATGCACTCTCTCGAAGTATGTACTTTTGACTTCTTTACATACTAAGTTGCTTGGGTTTGAGCTTATTAAGGGATTGTATGAGACTGATTCTGATTTCAGTCAAATCTGGGCTGCTTGTGCTGTTTCTGGTTATGCTGATTATTATAGGCACGATGGTTATTTGTTTAAGAAAAGTAAATTGTGTGTACCTAGGAGTTCTGTGCGTGAGTTACTTGTTAGAGAAACTCATGGGGGTGGATTGATGGGACACTTTGGTGTTCAAAAGACATTGGATATTTTGCATGAGCATTTCTTTTGGCCTAAGATGAAACGTGATGTCCAAACTGTTTGTAACAAATGCATTGTATGTAAACAGGCTAAGTCTAAAATAATGCCTCATGGAGAATACATTCCTTTACCTGTGCCTAATCAACCTTGGACCGACATCTCTATGGATTTTGTATTAGGATTACCACGATCTCAGAGTGGTAAAGATAGCATATTTGTTGTTGTTGATAGGTTTAGTAAAATGGCTCATTTTATTGCTTGTTCTAAATCTAATGATGCACAACATATTGCTGATTTATTTTTTAAAGAGATTGTGCGTTTGCATGGGTTACCTAGATCCATTGTGAGCGATAGGGATGTCAAATTTTTAAGTCATTTCTGGCGTACTTTGTGGAACAAGTTAGGCACAAAATTGTTGTTTTCCACTGTTGCACACCCTCAAACGGATGGTCAGACGGAAGTAGTCAATAGGACTCTTTCAACTTTGTTACGTGCTGTGATTCCTAAGAACTTGAAGCAATGGGAAAAATGTTTACCCCATGTAGAATTTGCTTATAATAGAACTGTACATTCCACAACATCATATTCCCCATTTGAAATTGTCTATGGCTTTAATCCTTTGACTCCATTGGATATTTTGCCTTTACCTGCTAATGAGTTTATTGATGTTGCAGGTAAGAACAAGGCAGATTTTGTGAGGGAATTGCATGCTCAAGTTCGGGCCAATATTAAAAAGAAAAATGAACATTATGCACGTCAGGCCAATAAGGGTCGTGTGAAGGTTGTTTTCCAACCAGGAGATTGGGTGTGGGTGCACTTGCGAAAGGAGCGATTTGCTGCTCAAAGGAAAACTAAGCTACACCCTAGAGGCGATGGGCCATTCCAAGTGTTGGAGCGCATCAACGATAACGCTTACAAGATTGACTTACCAAGTCATTATGGTAATGTAAGCGCAACTTTTAATGTTTCTGATCTTTCTTTGCATGATGCAGGTGATTCGAGGACGAATCTATTCGAGGAAGGGGGGAATGATGAGGATCATCAAGCATCAATGGGTCCAAAGTTCAAATCCAACGATCCATTGCAAGATATTGGAGGTCCCATGACAAGAGCTAAGGCTAAACGAATGAGGGAGGCATTGCAAGGACTTGTTATGGAGTTGCAAGAGAAGGAATTGCATTTATCCACCAATAAAAATGAGTCAAAAGTGTTTAACATCATCAAAATAAGCTCCGGAGGGGCTCTAAATGGAAAACAAGTGAAATAGAGCAAAGAAGGAGCCAAGAAGTGCCCTGCAGGATTAATGGCCGCTAGCAGTTACTTATTTTTGTCAGTTACATGTCTTTAATTTCTTTGTCAGTTATGTCTTTAATTTCTTTGTCAGTTACAGTCAGCTATTTATGTTTGTCAGTTACATATCATTAATTTCTTTGTATGTAAAAGGCTATATATTAAGCCTTGGTTCTAAGGTTTGAAAACAAGACGATTTATATGAATGTTATTTTTTTCTCTTTGAGAGAAAACTCCATCTTGTTCCTTGTGAACGAATTTCCATTTGATTTTCTTGATCTAAACACTCAAGGAGGTCGACGTGATAACTAGGTTGCGATCAACAGGTTTGTTCGAGGTCTAGTTCCATTCCATTCATTGATAATTAGGTTGCAATCAACAGGTTTGATTGAGGTCTAATTCCATCCTACGACGACTTGTCTCAAGACGATCCTCGGGTTCCAATTCCAATCAACGATTTGGGGGTTCTAGGTTTAATATACCTAGGGTTACCATATCAATTTATTAAAAACAATACTTAGTCTTCTTGTTGAAAAATCCTATAATATACAGCAAAGTATTTTATAAAGAAGGGCAAAGGAATGTCATTTGTTAACTAAGGAGAGGGAAGTTTTGATCATTCCTAATAAATGAGATGTATAATAATCATCCCTCACATTAATGATGGTCAACAAGTCATAAAAAATAGTAAATCTTCAATAAATTATGATAAAGGGCAAAAGTTGTCATACGTTGAAAAATAAGAGGATTTTATGGTCCATCCTTATAAGTTTTATTTATTTGTATTATATAGAAGGCATATAATACATGAGGTGTCTTTTTGTTTCCTGTGCTGTTACGAGAATTGAAGGGTTTCGTGTCTTGTGCTATTACAAGAATTGAAGGATTTCTTGTCTTTTTGTTTCCAAAGTACTGTTATGGAAATTGAAGGGTTACAAAAGTTTATTTATATCTTTACCCTATTCCTCTTCTTTCTAAACCTAGAAACCTCTCTAAAAAGATATATTGTGAGTTTTTCATCAAAAGGAGATCAAGATTTTGGCTTAAGTAAGAAGACCTAATCATGACTTTTCAAGAATTCAAGAAATCTACATCTTTCTTAGGATTCTGCTTGTGGTTTTTGAAGGAGCTTTCAAGGAAGAACCCTATTCTGATTCAAGATCTGTTTTTTTAGATCTAATAGAATCTATGATCAATTAAAGGTAAGATCTATCTTAGAATTTGTAATTTCTCAAAAATAGCAAATTATAGGATTATGATCGTAGTTTATTATTTGTTTGAATTGAGGATCTGTTCAAGTGAGATTTGCACGTCTAGGTAAGTGTGGATCTAAACAAACCTTTGTGGTTCTAAAATTATAGTCTTTTCTAGTAATTGTTTTATTAATTGAGAATCTATATACTGAAGGAATTGTGGAGATAACTAAGAATTTTGGTGAAAGATGTGTTTAAAGGTTTTACTGAATTGTGAACAAAAAGAACAAGTGTGTTGATCTTTCATAGATCTGTGATTAGGAGTAAAATTTATGGAATTCAGGGTTATGATTTTATTATGTGCATGAAATCGAAATTGATTGAGATATGTTGTGGATAAGGAATTCTTGTAAGATTAAGAATTCTTTTTTGAAAGAAATTCTGTTGGTGAGATTGGAGTTGAAGCGAATCCAGGTACAACCAATCCCTGCTTGTTATTTTTCTTGTAAGATTAGTATTGCTTGATTGGTTGTAGGAATAGAACTTTATAATGAACTTAATTCTATTTGTGATGCGAGAACCTTCGCAATCACGCGTGAGAACCCTTTTGGATATTATGAACCCCCAGCATAGTAATAAGAAAACCCTCGAATTCTATTGGTAATCAATCCCTAAGATAGATTAGAAATAGGTTTGTCTTAGTGTTTGATCTAAATAGATAGAACAAGGTCAGCCCTATCTCCGAAACACTCCACAAAGAAGGCGATCAAGATCTCCTTTGAATGTTCCTTTAGCATGTATTCTAAATCAAGAACACAAAGAATTCAAGCAAAAGCTTTGGTTTTTCATTCAACAATAATCTTTCTTTTTTTCTCCATACAAAGCCCATAATATATACAAATGAAGAATAAACTGAAAAAGCCTAAAACAGTTATGTGCATTAACGCACACCTAAAACAGTTACACTATTTTGAAAAACACTTTAAACCTAAAACAGTTACAATATTTTAAAATATTCTATTTAACTTGAAACATTTAAACTATCAATAAATATCCCTAAAAATCCTTTAATCTCTTGTATCCCAAACTTTAACTTGTGATTTAATGATCATAACTCCCGTCAACAAGCCTTCTTGATGTGATCCGAGAAGCCTCAATTTTTAAGCCGTCCAATTTGAAGCTCAACAAGCCATCCAAATGGATGAGAGATGCGACTATGAAAGCTTCAAAAATTAAAACAAGTGCCAAGAGAACCAAAAGAGTTGATAGGATAGTTTGGGATTCAAAAGATTGAAGATTTTTAAGTCTTTTCATTAGGTCGCGTCTTTTCAAAAATTATCTTTTATTTTTAGGTCGTGTATTCATTAATTTTGAGTCGTGTCTTTTCATTTATTTTAGGCCGCGTCTTTTCATAATTTTAAATCTTTATGTAAGCCTATAAATAGAGGCTCCACTTTATGTATTGGGAGATTATCAAATTGAAAGAAAACAATTTTTTTAAGAGAACTCTCTCTATTGTTCTTTGCGAAAGAACTCCTTTTTGATTTCTTCAATCTAAACGCTTGGGGAAATCATCTAGATAACTTAGGTTTCAATCAACAGGTTTGGTTGGGGTCTAGTTCCTATTCATCACTTGTTCAAGACGATCCTTTGGGGATTTAATTTCCACAACGATCGTAGGGTTCTAGGTTTAATATACCTAAGGTTCTCATCATTTGGTATCAGAGCTTCGGCTTCTTGAATCAAGTAAATCCATATCTCAGTTCGATTAGAGGTAACATTTTGATCGTTCATATCCCTCGATCATGTCTTTTGATTTGTTAGATTTGTCTTATTAGGATTAGATAAAAAAAAAAAACAAAGATTTGATTTTGATTGGTCTGTTGTTAGGGTTCTTTTGTGAAAAGTTGTGATCTTTAGATCTAGGGTTAAAAAAAAAAGCTTTGATTTTTAGGGTTCGATTTGGATTTGGAAGAAAAAAAAAAGAGGATTTTGATTTGTTGTCGAGGGTTTGATTTTTGCTATCTAGGGTTTGAGTTGTCTAAAAAAAAAATTAATTATGAGCAAAGTGCAAGTGAGATCTAGTTTGTTGAGGCATGATGTTGATGAGATTTCTGGTGATCCTAAATTTTACACTAGATGCTATGTAAACCATGTAAAGGACAAAACATGTAGTTTGAGGATTGATGGTGGGTGTTATGCAAATTTTGTTAGTATCTTGGTGGTAGAAAAATTAAATTTGAAAACTAGCATGCATCGACACCTTATAAATTAAAGTTGTCAAAAGGGTATGAAGAAATTCAGGTGACTAAGCAGGTTCTAATTTCTTTTTCGATTGGCAAGTATAATGATGAAGTCTTGTGTGATGTAGTACCAATGGAAACTTGTCATATTCTTTTGGGGCAACCATGGCAATTTTAGAGGAAAGCTAGATATGATGAGGACAATAATCGATATTCTTTTGTTTTAAACAAAAGATGGCTGAAATTAGTCTCTCTCAATCCTTTGGAGGCTTGTATGGATCAAATGACAATAGCTCAAAGTTTTAGAGAGAGAGAAAAACACAAGCATGAGAGTGAGGAAAAGTGTGATGAAAACACTTTGGTAAGCACTGAGGAAAAAGAATTAGAGTGTGAAACACTAGAGAGTAATATTTGTTTATCAACTAATGATTTTTCTTTTCCTAGTGAAATTGATTCCTCAATGCAGGGATTTAAAGAATTGAGTCCTCAAGAAGATTAAGATGAAATAGAATCTCAATCTAAATTCCTTCGTTGCAATTTAGAAGTGTTTAAAAACGAAGATTCGAGGACAAATCTTTTCGAAGAAGGAGGGAATGATGTGATCCTAGAAGCCTCAATTTTTAAGCCGTCCAATTTAAAGCTCAACAAGCCATCCGAATGGATGAGAGGTGCGATGATGAAAGGTTCAAAGATTAAAACAAGAGCCAAGAGAACCAAAAGAGTTGACAGGATAGTTTGGGATTCAAAAGATTGAAGATTTTTAAGTCTTTTCATTAGGTCGCGTCGTTTTATTTATTTTAGGTCGCGTCTTTTCAAAAATTATCTTTTATTTTTAGGTCGTGTATTCATTAATTTTGAGTCGTGTCTTTCCATTTATTTTAGGCCGCGTCTTTTCATTAATTTTAAATCTTTATGTAAGCCTATAAATAGAGGCTCCACTTTATGTATTGGGAGATTATCAAATTGAAAGAAAACACTTTTTTTGAGAGAACTCTCTCTTTTGTTTTTTGCGAAAGAACTCCTTTTTGATTTCTTCAATCTAAACGCTTGGGGAAATCATCTAGATAACTTAGGTTTCAATCAACAGGTTTGGTTGGGGTCTAGTTCCTATTCATCACTTGTTCAAGACGATCCTTTAGGGATTTGATTTCCACAACGATTGTAGGGTTCTAGGTTTAATATACCTAGGGTTCTCGTCACTTCTTTTCCTTTAACTGGATTATTGATCTTGAACTTGATGGGCTCAATTGATGATGCTATATGGATCACATCATTCCCCCTTTCCTCAAGAAGATTCATCCTCAAATCTAAAGGATAAAGAATCTGCAAGCTATGATCTATATCAAGTAATAACTTTGGCATCTTCAAATGAATAAACACCTGCAAAAACAAGTTAGAGATAAAAAGACAATAAATTCCCTCACAAGTGTGTTTATATCCTTTCAATACTCTCGTGTATCGCTCACACTCATGTTTAACATGTGTATCTCTCTTCACATAAGGATTATCATATGGAGCACAAAACACCCATCTCTTAACATAGTTCCAGTGAACACCATACAAGTAAGTCACATCCATTACATAATCACAAGATGCTTCACTCTTCATAGCAATTCCTGAATCATTCACACTTGAAAACAACCACCTCACCTCCCACTTGTAGGCCATCTCCTGCACAACTATAGTACCACCAAACAAAAGAACACTCCTCCAATACATGAATCAATCATAAATACTCCAATAAATCCCAACGTAGATAAAATATGATCTCATATGCATAATACAATCATGGTAATCAACTCCTCCTCCCAATCTCATCAACAGATTAGAATACAACAAATTAAATGATGGAATAAGGATATAGAAATACCGGTGTCTGTCATTAGCTCCTGGAGTTCGGGGAAGTGGCTCTAATGCTAGCATACAAGAATCAACACACGACTCCTCCACAAGAAAACTATGGCTATTCTCAGCAACAACCATCTCCTCCTTATCAACATCACCTATAATCTCCTCTACAAGGCTACTATTCTTACCATGTGTACCATCTGCTTGCTTCTTTTGATCACTCATTGGAATCTTTGCACGGATATCATTACTAGCTCTTTCAATCTCATAACCCTGATGAGTGTGAGTCACTACTGAAGAAGTTATTACTGTATCCCCAATGGATAGAGATATCTCAGCCCACAAAGCAGCTTGGATAGTTTCCTTTAAGGTCATGTAGCTATTACACCCAATACGTTTGACAATATCAGAATTTAATCCCCTCTTGAGCCTAAGAATAAGGCGCCTAGGTGATTCATCCAACTCACAACGTCTGACGATTGTTTCAAACTCTTGTGCATATTCCTTAACTTTCATACTCCCCTGCATTAACAATAACAATTTTTCATATAATTGATCTTGATAATATGGTGGCACGAGTTTTTCTCGCAAAACCCCTTTTATGTAATCCCATGAAACTCTATCACCATACCCATTTATCTTCATCCTCATTAGATGAGCTTTCCAGAAAATGCCGACCCGACCAACTAACTTCTTACCAATGATTGCCCCCAAACGAAGGCTAGAATATGGAAAATCATCAATAATATAATTCACATCAAATTCCCAATCTATATAATCCCCTGGCAGATCACCATCAAACTCAGGCAAGTCACACTCAATTTCATCCAGTGCACAGTCTATCAAATAAGCTTCATGATTATATCTATAACCCATAATTCAAGACTAAGATGATATGAGTGATACAATTGGAAATTTTCCCTCTCCCTCTTTTTTTTTTTTCAACTCAATTCACAAACTTGAAGATTTCAAAACCCTAACTTGTGTTTCCCTATAGATTTGAATAAATCACACCCAAAAAGAGATCAAAGAACAAATTTTTATGATGTAATATGAATAAAGATGCAAACTTTTTGTTCTCACAAGAATCAAGATGTGAGCTTTATGATCTAAAAGAAATAAAGATGTAATCTTTTTGATTGATTTTTTTTTTGAATTTGAATTTAAAGAAATCAAAAGATAGATAAAAAGAAGGATATCACCTGATCTAGAGCCAAAGCTCTGATACCAAATGATGCGAGAACCTTCGCAATCACGCGTGAGAACCCTTTTGGATATTATGAACCCCCAGCACAGTAATAAGAAAACCCATGAATTCTATTGGTAATCAATCCCTAAGATGGATTAGAAATAGGTTTGTCTTAGTGTTTGATCTAAATAGATAGAACAAGGTCAGCCCTATCTCCGAAACACTCCACAAAGAAGGCGATCAAGATCTCCTTTGAATGTTCCTTTAGCATGTGTTCTAAATCAAAAACACAAAGAATTCAAGGAAAAGCTTTGGTTTTTCATTCAACAATAATCTTTATTTTTTTCTCCATACAAAGCCCATAATATATACAAATGAAGAATAAACTGAAAAAGCCTAAAACAGTTACGTGCATTGAAGCACACCTAAAATAGTTACACTATTTTGAAAAACGCTTTAAACCTAAAACAGTTACAATATTTTGAAATATACTATTTAACTTAAAACATTTAAACTATCAATAAATATCCTTAAAAATCCTTTAATCTCTTGTATCCCAAACTTTAACTTGTGATTTAATGATCATAACTCCCGTCAACAAGCCTTCTTTTCCTTTAACTGGATTATTGATCTTGAACTTGATGGGCTTAATTGATGATGCTATATGGATCACATCAATTTGGCTTAATTTGTTTTTCTGGTTGTGCTTGGCTTTAACCACTAAAGACCTAGTAGACAGTGATACTGGTGAGGCATCCTGATGATCTATGTGTGAGGTTGTCCCTAGTAGACTCGTGCATAGAGATGATTCCGATAGAATTAGGGGGAAACGGGGATGTTTGGGGAGTACCTACTCATCCATATATGTATATAATTACCTTATTTTCAAAGAGTTAGTTGTTTTTAAAGAGGAGTCTGAGTTACTTCGAGTTCGGGACTAGAGTATATATAGTTCTGAATTGTGTTGATTTGCTGATTATAAAAAGATAACAAACTGATTGCTTGCATTAGACTAAGTTCATTTGATATATATATATATATATATGTTGCATGTACATTTGCATTTGCTTTAAAGGATTGGAGCTATCGTACTGGGCTTCGCAGCTCATTTTTTAAAATTTCAGGTATAGGTGATGAAAACATTGTATATGATCTTTCGGGTTATGATATGATCTTTGATCAGGGGGACGATGATGGTAGACCTGATTACCTAGTTGAAAGTTAGATTTGCAGTTTACAGGTTCATGGAAGGAGAGAAGTGTTTAGATATATTGAAGACTTGGAAATTATCTATTTATGTTTTATGTGAAAGCTTTAGGATGTTATATTGTAGGAAGTTCTAGGTTGTAAAGAAGGTTTTCATTATGAATTGGTGGTTTGGTTTAGTTGGCATGGTATTACCAACTTGTATGATTGTTTTAAATCATAAGTTTGTTCAGAAGCTGTATTTTAGGTTATACAGGTTGTGTTTAGTATCTTATGAGATATCTTATGTGTGTTTACAAGTAATATTTGAAAATTTGTGGATATTAGAGCCTTAGTGTAAACTACCAAATTTTTGGAAGCGGTTTAGCCTAAAACCTTAATCAGGAAGTCAACCGGAACTCTAAAGTCAACAAAACCCAGGTTAGACGTAATAGCTTAAGTCCGGCAATCCTGAATAAGTAACTCGGAGAAAGTAAGTAAGAGTTTAGAATGTACAATAGTGCGTAATTACCTGAGGAAGCTTAAAAAGATTAGATTAGTAAAACCGCAAATCGTCTTGAACTCGATCGGACACAGTTCTTGGAAAACGTGTCCCGGGGCTTGGAATAGTAAAAATATTTTGAATATACCATTAGACTCGTAAGAATATAAGGTTTTCAAAAATATCAGTTTTATAATTTTTCGGCAAGTAAAAATAACCGATATCGCAATTATATGCGTATTTTCTTACTACCGGTACTTTATTAGTCATATCTACTTTACATTATACTATTCACTACTATTCTACACTATTCTTTTATCTCTACTTTTTCTTACACCTACTCTTACAAGCACCATGACCTATAACCTTTATTTTTTACCTTTCCCATAACTTTATTTCACATCTAATTTACTTATTACTTCATTTAATCCACAGAATAAAATAAACTCTCTCTTCCCTCCTCTATCTCTATGGTCGGCACCCCCTCCCCCCCATGCCCTCTCAATTTGTTTTATTTTATCTTTATTTAAATCACTCAAAAATCACTCCACATTTTCCTATAAATACCCCTTCCGCTTTCACTTCTTTCACTCATTTACTACTTATAAGTTCTCTATAAAATCTCTCTTAAATTCTCCACTCAAAACTCTCTCCAAATATTCTCCCAAAACCCTCTCAAAATAATCACAAAGCCACTTTCTACCTACAACAAAACCCATAACCACATAACACTATCAAAGCCTTCTTTAGGTAAACTTTTCCAATTATTTTCTTCTCCTCATGTCATGTAACTTTACATGACCATAGTGTGAGTTTTCAAAGACTAAGTGTTATGGAAGCTACACTATGTTCATGTATTGTTCTTGTTCATAAAACTCCATTTATGTTTATATTGTTTTATTTTGTTCTTACATTGTTATTATATCTAAGTATTATTATCTATATATATACACACACATATTCTTTAGAGCATATAAGTTCACTTGCAATTTATTTATTTTCATGGAATTTATTTATTTATTTATTTCATTGCAATTTATTTATTCCTTATTATTTTAAGACTAGTATCTAGTCTTAGACTTGTCATCATCAAGTCAAAACAAAATTTTCTTTCTTTCATTTTATTTTTCTTTTGGGACTAGTCTATTTCTTAGTCCCAAGAGCCTTGAAAAAGCTAAGACTCCCAATACTTGACTTTATTTATTATTTATGTTATTGCTTGCTATTAATTCTCATAAATCATGTTCATTAAGATTGTTGTTCAAATTTTTCAAGATTTAAAAATAATTTATAAAAAGAAGGTTTTATCACTTAGGAATAAGTTTATATGAAATATAAAATCTATGGTTTAACAAAAATAAAGTCATTTCTTTCCAAGTTACTAAAAGAACCCCCTACAATTTTAGAAATTACTTTTGTTATGAAAGGCTTTTTAAATCATTTATTATCCCACTTTATTTTTCAAAAGAAAATGATTTTGGTTACAAAAATGATTTCTATGAAAAACATAACATGAGGAAAGGATGAGAAATTTTTAAATAAAGATCTTTCCAAACAAATTAACAAAGAAAAATTATATAGAAAATAAATAGGAAACATAACACCGAATGAAGAGAATTTAGGAAAGAAGAAAATTACTTTTCGAAAAAGGTCATCTAGGAAAAGTAATAAGTCAAACAAGAAGTGATTCTTTGAAAAACAAAGTATTCATTTAGAAGACCTACAAAAATAAATTTCTTGTAAACTATAGTTTTCTAAACTTTTAATTTGACATTGTTTTACTTAAAAACGTAAATGGACAACAAACATTTGAGCATGAATAAATATGAGCTAAGTAGCTATAAAAAGATAATTTTTCAATTATATAGATAACTAAGTATTTATCAAACAAATTTTGAATGATTTAAGATTTGAACCCAAAATTATTTTGAGTTGGAAAATTCGTGGTGAATTTTGTCGCAACTGTTTCGGAGCCTATATGACTTTGTTTGTTAAAAATAGTTTTATACATGGGCAGATCTTCTCGAGTAGGTAGAAATCGATATATTATATGCGCAATTCCGAGTTAAAATGACCAAGTTATGACCGTTTTAAATTGGAATTCTCCTTTATACGACTTTAACGTTCTCATGACATTGTTTTGTCAAAATTCAAGAAAATCATTAAGAAATACTCATCTTGGGAATTTTCTTTGGTTAGGTGATTCCGAGGAAGAATACCTATATCCCCAAAGACTATTTCGATTAAGTGGAGCGTGTGAGCGACTCATCCGCTAGAGAAATCGTCATTATGGCATCGTGAGTTTATTTCCTTAAAATGCTTTACTTGTTTGTGCTTGTAATTTAGTTGCATTAGAATTAAGGAAAGACAAATGGATATGTTTGAAAAGGTAATTCTTTGAAAGAATCCTAAGAATATCGAGGCCGGAATTGATTTAATGTTTGTTTTAATATAACGCTTGATTTGTATAAAGTTCCTTGATCACCTTAAAACTGGTAATAATAATGTTATGATATCATAAATAAACGGATTCATGCATACCATGAAATGAGTCACATTACATTGGATCATTATCCTTGGGTGAGAAGGATTGTAGTTCGGGTCGAAAGCAACACTTGGCGGAGTGATCGAAAGTGATTGCTTGGCGACATTAAGGAAATGCTTGGCGAAAGATCCGAAGCAAGACTCAATTCAAGTAGACTTCATATGCTTGGCGATATTGGTCGAAGGCATAAATCTTTTTAACAAAAACTACTTGTTTTGAGGATATGTATCACCAAATCTCGAATGGAGGGTGTAAATCCATTCAACATATAGTTCCTGGAAAACTATATGCTTTGTTTGCCCACGTGTATGTTGCGTTCTATTTGTTTGATTAATCGATTTATTTGAAATTTTGTTATAAGAAGTTATTTATGGAAATAGTTCTCACTAAACCTATTAGTTTATACCACTATAGATATCTTTTGCAGTTCCCTTATCTGTGGTTGAGGCCATGAGGACCCTGCAGTCAGGTATTTTCTTTTGAATAAGAAATTCTTAGATGAAGTTTAGTGTCGGATAAGATGTACAAATATTCTTGTAATAGATTAGTGAACAAGGGAAATGTCTCTAAGTTTGTAAGATCATTGTTATAAGTAAATGAATATTATGAATTCTCTTTTCTTAACATGTTATTATATCTTATTAAATTTGTGAGAGCACGCCTTATACTTAATATCAAAGCTTTTGGGAGTGGCTAGAGTTGTCATACTTAAGCTTTAATATTGAGTGTGACGGACTATTACGTTTAGGGTACTCTTTGGGGTGTGACACTTAGCGTGTCCTATTCAAGAGAGGTCACGTGGTGAGTTGTAATGCCTTATTTTAGGGCGTTACAAATCCTTTGTTGAGAAATCTAGTTCACTTTTCCTTGTTTAAGAAAGAACTCATTTTTATTTTTATTTAAGACAGCAACATCCTAATCATGTACTAATTTGATTATGTAGCAATGAAAAAGTAAGAATAATACATAATAAGATAGAAAGAAATACTCATAAGCAAATAAACGTAATAATATGGTCAAGCATTAGGAACCTAAGCTTCATCAAGGTATCCCGATCATGTATTGGAAGCCTTAGCTTCATCAAGGCAATCCGAGACTAAGAATAGACTAGTCCCAAAAAGAAAAAAAAAAAAAGAAAAGAAGGAAAAACGTTTCGACTTGATAACGACAAGTCTAAGACTAGAAAGACTAGTCTTAATAAATTGCTTGAAACAAGTAAATAAATAAATTGCAAGACATAAATAAATAAATAAATGTTATGTTAGTGAGCTCATATACTCTAGAAAATTCATATACATAAATATATTTACTAACATATAAGAGTTAGATTAGGATAATAACAATAACATAATAACATACCAATAACAATAAAACAACATAATAGTAAAATAAGATTTGCTCATAAACAAAAACAAAACATGAACATAGTATTGTTTCCATAACAATTATTTATTTAGGAAACATACACCATGGTCATGCTAAGTTGCATGACATGGTAAAGAGATATAGGCAGGATTTTACATAAGGTTTAATGGAGGATTTGAAAAGAGATGAATGGGTAGTGTATTTGTTATTTTTTCTTGAGGAGTAGCAAATGATAGAGAGTTTTTTGAGAGGGGATTGTTGGAGAGAGGATTTGAGAGGAAATTTTGGTAGAGTTTGGTTATGAAAAATGAATGTGTGAAAGAATGAAGAAGAGAGGTGGTATTTATAGAATTTTGGAGTATAAATTATATGTAATAAAATAAATTGACCAAAGAGAGAGGGAGGGCCGTGGCATCAAGGGGAGGAGAGAGAGGATTTTTTGTTTTTTTATTTTTATTTTTGTAATTTTTGTAAAGAAAAGTAATAATGTGTAAGGTTTGATGTGAATAAAGTTATGTTGAAAATATAAAAGTGTAAGAAATAGGTGTATAGGTAGTAAGAAATAGGTATAAGAAAAAGTAGAGATAGTGAAATAGTAATAAATAGTAGAAATAGTACTATAAATAGTAAACTAGACAAATAAAATACCGGTAGTAATAAAAATATGCATAAACGAGCTATATCTGACATTTTTAGTTACCGAAAAATTATGAACTAATATTTTTGAAATACTTGTATAATTACAAGTCTTTTGGTGTTATCGAAATATTTTTACCGTCCGGTGTTCCCGGGTACGATTTTCAAAAATTGATCCTATTCGGATCTGAAAGACACTTGAATTAGGCGAATATGATATTTTTATACCTCCTTATATTATTACAAACTCCTATGAGCCATTTATTCAATTCTATTGTCTAGGGTTTGAGAGTGCGGGTTTGCCGGAGTTGAAACTGTTAGATTGTCTTAATCTTTGTTGACTTTTGAAACTCCGGTTTAACTAGGGTTATGGTTTAATCCAACTTTACCCTAAAAATTGAGAGGTTTACATTAGAGATCAGATAGATGGACCTTCTCATGCTTGGATTTTTGAATCTAATGATTATTGAATTTTCTATTTTTTTTTGAAGATTCTTTTATGAAATCCCGTGATTGAAATTGTTTAAGGTTCGGTTTCAACTTGGATCAGTCTTTAGGGTTTCGATTAGGTATTCCAAAACCATTCTAAAAAAATTCGGGGGTTTACAACTTACCCCCCTTAAAGAAAGTTTTTTCCTCAAAACTTGGCTCATAATCTTGCTCATGATGCATACCCAAGCTCTTCAAAGGGTTTAATATTCCTCCAGTGGAATTTGTTCTTAATATCCTTATGATTCCCAATTTTAATTTCAAGAACTTGTCAGTTCTAATCCATCCAACTCCTTATCGGCCCTCGGCTTTTCCTTTCTTTTAGCTTAGAGCATTGGTTACTGCATTCATTTTCTTTCGCATAATAGCTCACTCCAGGATTGCGGTCTTTTATAAACTCTTAACCATTCCTTCTATCACATGTTCAATTCCTTTAACATGAACAAGTGCTCAAGGTTTCGGTGACCAATATATATTCCTTATCCTTGATTATTCAGACAACATCTCCATTTAAAAGCAAACTTTACCATGACTAACACTATACCATGTTGTTGAGCAATTTCGTTCTTATGGTCTTAACTGTCGAGAAGCATAAGCAATTACACATTCGAGACCATTTCCCTATGTGTTCCCATGTATTGTCTAGGACTCTTTTTAATCTTGGCAACATTACCATTATTGCGAAGATATCTTGTTACTTTAGTCCTTGGAAACTTTGTTCCCCTTTGTCCATTTATGCAATTCCTTATTCACTTCTGGGTTATCCGAGTACTTTGTTATTGACGATGACTTTATTGAACTTGCAATAGTCTATGTATAAACTCATTTATCCATTCTTTTCCTTTATAAAGAGTACCAGGCTTCTCAAGCCGAGACACTTAGCCTATCCATTTCTTAGCCCCAAAACTCTTGTAGTTACTTCCTTAGCTTTTTCTCAACTTGATGGGTGTGATATGGTATGGTGTTTAATCATAGGCTTAGTATTCCTCACCAAGTCAATTCTCAAAATCAACCTCTCACTTGGGAAGTGATCCAGGTAACTCATCTGGGAAAACTTTAGGGAAACTTGTTGACAATGGGGATGTTGTCTAGGTCGCATTTCTCCCTTTTTACTCCTTGCATTACTTGAATCTAGCTTCCAAGTCCTCATCATCGTTTTTTACCAACTTAACCGAACTCAGTCATGTCTCCTCAGGCTTGCAAATCTATCTACGGACGTTTCTTTCCTTCCTTGTCTCATAAATTCTACTTTCTTACTTTGGTAGCCAACCGTATTCTCATCGGAAGATAAACAACTTGTTCTTGTGGCTATTTCATATTTACGTACTTCTAATATTATAAGGTTTGCCGGGAGGAGGCACCCTTGAATTTTCCTAAGGGACAAGCTTTTTAAAATTTTCCTTATCGTCACTATTCGTGGAATTCTTTATTTCGCTTTCAGGGGTTTTACTTAATCATCCCATTATCATCTACCAATTTTTATACTTTTACGGAATTAAAGAAAACACTTGATTAAGGTTTAACACTAATTTGTGATCGGGTCATAGCCGTAGTTGTCCTCGTCCTCAAGAGTAGCTAACTCCACATCTCCATCATCTATCTCCCCACGTCTCCATTGACCTTGCAAGTTGTAGACCCTCATTCCATGCGTAGAAGTCCCAACACGACTTCCATTTCCATTTCCATTCCTCATTCTTGTTGGAGTAGGTCCTCTAGATGGTCTAGTTAATCCGATTGTAGCACTCTTCATTTGTGGGCATTCCTTAGCAAAGTGTTCGGTTTGTCTACTTACAAAGCAAATGGAGGATGCTTTCTTTGAGCACTCTGACACTTTGTGGTTGGGGTCCCCATAAAAGTAGCACTTATCTTACAATTCAGAACATCTTTTTGGGTAGTGGGTACCCTGACATTTCCAGCAAATTAGTTTCTTTGGTGCTTCTCTTCTTCCACTAACAATTTCTCCAAAAATGTTGTTTGGCTTGATCCTTTTTGATGGGTGGCCAAAACTTGGCCCTTGATGAAATCTCCTTCCAATAACATGGATTTTCCTTTCTGGTGCACGTGTCTTTCTCTTTTTTGCTCCTTCGACAATCCGATGTCTTTCTACCAATTCTCGAAATTCCTTATATCCAATTCTTCCAACTTCATTCAAAGCTCCTCATCTAGTCCATTCAAAAAGACTTGCCTCTTTAGCTCCTTGCTATACTTATACGAGTCAGGTACATACTGGAGTAGCCGACTGAACATGGTCTCATATTGTTCCACCGTTCTACCTTGTTGCGTAATATGTAAGAAGTCTGACCTATACTGAACTTGGAGGCTACCTGGGAAGTAGTTCTCCAGAAACTCATGGCGGAACATCTCCCAGGTGATTAGATGATTCAATTCTCTACTCTTAGATTCCCACCACACCCGAGCATTTAGGCAAAGCATATAGGTTCCATAGGTTATCTTTAGGTGTTGCGGCAACTCGAACGCACCGAATGACCTTTCTATTTGTGCAAGCCAATCTTCCGCCTTGTCAAGCTTGCCAAAGGCTCCATCAAAATATCTATTACTCTTGATGAATTCTAGTAAAATGCTTTGGTAGGGTCTTGTTGGTGGCGGTGGCGGCAGGGGCACGATATGGGTTTGCTCATTCTGTGGTGCAGGCACTTCCACGGATGCTTGATGTTCGTTTTGGGGTGGGGTCAAAGCAGGCGCGTGTGCAATTTGCTGCTGCACAAGAATATTCAACGATTGTGCTATCTGTACAAGAGTGGCCTGGTTGTCAACCGGTGGATTCGACGGTGGCATAGCTTACAGATTTGGAGGAGGAACTTCACGTTGATTTCCTTCCCTAACAGGTTGATTTGAAGAGTGTTGCTCGCAGTTTCATCCCTTTTTAGTACGACTATTTAAATATTTTAATTACATGAGTTCATTCTTTTCTCTTAACTTATTAAGTTTAATCGCGATATTTAACGGAAATCTTGGAAATCTAGAACAACCATAATTATCAGAATTAAATACAGAATTTTACGAAATCAAAACCATAATAAAATTCAAATAGCCATACAGAATTTTAGAAATATATGATTGAAAATCAAATTCATGTAAGTAAAACCATATAACGAACACTCAACAAAAGAGGACATCTTTTAAGAAATTTATCCAAGGAAAAACGCATAGCATGGATATTATAAAACGATACAAGGAATTTCTAAGGGATTCTTCAATTCACTATTTATCTTTAAAATTCTTAACTACTTCCTTTAATTAAATCTTTTTCGTTAACTAAGGTGCTATGCTTAGGGTGAATGCGATCTTTCTCCTTGACTCAAACTAAGGTGCTATGCTTGGGGTAAATGCGATCTTCCTCCTTAACTCAAAATCCTCTTCTTGTGCTCGCGAACTTGTGCTTGGTTACGACTTCTCTTCTTATAGCTCCTGCTTCACCTTTTGGCGATAGATGCAGGATCCTCGCCTTTTAGCACATCAACGAATGTACTCACGGTTAAAACTAGATCATATAGTTTTTTATTGGTTTGTTTATTCAAAAAGCAAGAAATTTTTTATTTCTTACAAAGGTGATATATATATATTTATTATTATTAAAAATGGTTTGGGTATTCACTCAAAGACAAAAACTAGTTCTATACTTATGTTTTTGGTGAGATTATAAAAACGCAATTTTCCAGCTTGGTACTATAATATCCCATTTGCTATGGTTCTAGGACTTCCTAAATTGTTTTTGCCTTATTAGTCAGGGTGGTCTCATAGGATTCTTAGGTTTTCCCTTCACTCCACTTACGGTTCCTTTATCCTATGATAAAAACCTATCTATCTTTTCCTCCACTAATCTTTCATCTAAATACTAATAACTTCACAAGAATTTCCCTATTACTCTCATGATTTATTCCTAAGTTATCATGTTTCTAAGAATTCTGTAAGCCCCGATTTTCCTTGTATTCAAGCTTGGCTTTGAGAGCCGAATCGGAAACCAAAACCCTAAACCGAAATAGCTAGGGTTAGCAAGAAACCTAGAAACCCTAAGTCCGGCACCACCGAGAATAAAACCATATATCTTTTGTGAGCAAGTTAATATAGATTATAGTTGTAAAGAATATATCGAAACATAAAAGATCAGTTTTTGAGAAATTATCTCTTTCAAACCCAACCGAGATCTGTTTCGGAAAACCGGCCCCCGGGACTCAAAATTAGAAAATATTCTGAAATACTCATTAAGACCGGAATCTAATAAGGAATTCAAAAATATATTTATTATAATTTTTCGGTTTATAAAAATTACAGTTATAGCTTTTATATCGTATTTTATTTACTAACCGGTAATTTAATGTCTAATCTACTATTCATTACTATTCACAAGTACAAGCCCATACCCTACTCACACTCACAAGCCATACCCCTACTCTTACATCCTTACAATCGAGTCTTACCTTATTACATCACATTCTTTACATTTACTTTTCCAATACTCTTTATTACATAAATTAGATTTGAAAAATTTGTAAAACTCATTTTCTCTCCCTCTCTTCCTTGTGGCCGACGTGAACCCCCTCCCTTTTCCCTCATTTGTTTTATTTTTATTCCTTTATTTTAATCACACAATCCCTAATTTCACTCCCTATATATATTCTATTATGCCTTTCCTTTCTCTTTCTTCATTTCACTTTTAGAAAATTTTTACAAAATCCTTTCTTTTCTCTCCTCCCTTACCGTGAACCACACACACACACACTCATATACTTTTATTTTCTTTAACTCCTCTTGTTCTACAAGCTTGCTAGGTATAGATCTAAACTTTTCTACCACAACAACATGTAATGGCGAGATCATCATGTGTGGATTCACAAAAATCCCCATGAGCTTCATGCTAGGGATATGAAATCACTGGAACATGAAGATCAAGCCATCACAAGTTGTGAATCTTGTGATTAAAGCTTGTGTTTTCCTCATAATCATAATATATGTTCGTATAGTGATGAGTTCATGTAGGAATCTTGCTACTACATCATTGTCATAAGTAGCATATTTCATTTCATGCATTTAACATGACCATTACACTTAGATCTAGCTTTTCAACATTTATTCTCTTACATGATATTGTAGATCTCATGCATTTATTATGTTTAAGAGTGAATGGTCATAAATATTTTGTCTTATATAAATGAATGTTTTATTACTTCTAAAGATTAGGATATTTATGAAGATAAGCCAAAAAGCTCAAGAACAAATTTGGTTTTATAAAAATAAACTTTTGTAAATTCGGATGGAAAATGAGTTACATTTTGAAAACCTATTTTTCAACTCCAAAACATGATTTTTATGTGAAAAATGAAGCGTTTATGGAATAGGTAATAATAGGAAATGATTTTTATAAGTTAATGGTAGATTTACTAAGAGAAATTTGTTAAACTAGAGATATTTACAAGATAGAAAATTTTGACTTTAGGATAGTTACATGAAATTCGCAACTAGGAAAAGAGGATATGTAAACACCTGCTTTTCAAACTCAAAATGGAAGTTTTATTAAGGAAATGAAGCCCTTAGAGGATAGTAATAATGGAGCCTTAAATTTTAAAGTATCAAATGAGTTTTCCTCAAAGAAACTACTCAAAAACTATTTTTACAAAATTCGGATTTAGGAATAGCTAATATATAAACACTTGTTTACAATGTGAAAAATGAGAATTTTGTTGAAAAACGAAGACCTTAAGGGGTAAATATGGTGAAGACTTAATTTTAGCAAGAATAAATAGATTTTATTAAGGAAAATCTCTAAAACAAGTGTGGTTGATCCACAACACAAAATTGAACTTACAAAGTTAATATTCATGATATCTTGTAAAATAGAAATTTTCAAAAATATTTTCTAATAGAAGATCATCATGAATATGCATATAGGAAGCTCATAACATATCATTCATGATAGTGTTTTGTTGTTATTGCATACATATTTGGCATGGATAGTAGAAATATCATAATTCCTCACAATACAATTTCGGAAATGAGAATTCAGTTACTGACCAGATCTGTTCAGACCTTTTCGAGACTTAAAAGTTTTCAAAATTTAGATATTACATTAGAATTAGATAGATCTTTTGAAGTAAATAGGAATCGGTATATAATTTGCAAAATTATGAGTTAAAATGACTAAGTTATGGCCATTTTACGATAGGAATTTCCACTAATGACGAGAATTATGAATTTAATAGTTTTTATGAAATAAAATGGATTAGATACGAGTTGAAATACTCATTTGGGTATTTCTTTCGTTTAGATGACTTGGATCCCGAGGATTTATTATCACCTGATTACTATTACTAAGAGACCGGCGACTAATGGCCAAATGAGTATTACTTCTTAATTTCATTTCTTGCTTGTGATTGTAGCAAATAATTGCACTAGAATATAAGGCAAACGATAAAATGGAATTACATGATGGGAATTATGGGGGATTATGTATGCTTATTGATTAGTGGAGAAATGGTATTAAGAATATTGGAATCGGGTGATTAACTTATGCTTGTTAGAATATTGTAGGAGTGTTTGTCTGCGAAATTTGTTGATCATCTAAGAAATTGGTATTAATGACTATTCGTATTTATAAATTAATACTGAAAAAGTCACTTCACGATGGGCATGGAGCATTATCATATAATGGTTACCAGTGATCCATAAACGGCTAAAAGTTGGTTGATCGTGATCCATAAATGACATAAATGATTTGGTTGATCATGATCCATAAACGACATAAGTTGGTTATCCGTGATCCATAAACGACATATTAATTCAACGATAGTACCGCAATATTCGTTAATCTAATAACCCTGAATGGAGGGCGTAAATCCATTCACATAAGATTTCCGGCTGATCATATGATTGTTTGTTCATGTGGTTGATGCATTCAATACGATTGAATAATTAACTTAATTGATTGATTTGTTATAAATGTCTTTATGGAAGTATTTACTCACTAAGGTAGTGTAGCTTACGCCCCCATAGCTTTTTCTTATTGCAGTGTATCTATATATGGTTAAGGCTGAGGCATCCTACCGAACAGGTACATAAATTAAGAGTTTTCATTAGAAGTTTACGTTTGATTTTGTGTAGACTTCCATAGGGAACCCTAGTACTTATTGAATGACTGTAAAATACTGTTATTAAACTCGATATTATTTTGCGGGGAATGCCCCTAAAACTTTTGTAATTAATTACGTGAACTCATGGTTTATATTCTAATGCTATAGTATGTCAAATTAAACTATTTATCTCCATTGGTTTATGTATTCTATTATTGTAAAGGTACGCCTTGCATCTATACGAGATTTTGGAATGATTGTGGTAGCAATTCCTAAGTCTCATATAGCTTGCAGCGGACTGTTAAGTTTAAACTACCCTTTGGGGTATGATAACTTTCATTCCTAAATTTATGTTTTCTTCCCTAACCTTGATGCTCTAATACCACTTAAATTGTTACGCTCCAAAGGGTACCTTAGACGTGGCAGTCCATCACATTCGATATTAAAACTTAAGAATGACTTCCCAAAATCATGTGAAAGCTTCAACACCATAAGTAAGGCGTCTATCACAACAATAGGCCACACCGGTGGGATGTATAGTTCGGGATAGTAAATACAGCATACAAGAAATCTAGATAACCATTTAATTTTAACATTATAAGAATATAATCCTTACATCATCTTAGGGGCTTTCCCCTATAAATCTCCAAACAATTATAATATCATCTTAGTCTTTCACATAAGGAAACAATACTAACATCAAAAGATATTAAAGGATATTTAGCCTAAGATCTTCAAAGGATTTCTAAAAGCTCCGCAAAACATAATCTCACTAGAGTATATGAAGTCCTCGAGCATAAGAGATATTGGTCCTCTTACAACAAAAGTCTATCGGAGTATAAGCATAACTAGCGTAGTGAGAATATTCCCGAATTAACGTACTCGTCTCAATAATTTCAAACAAGTTATTAAACAAGCATATGAATGCATCAAGCAACTGAACAAGCAATACATATGATCTACCGGAAATCATATGTTTTGAATAGATTTACCCCTCCATTCAGTGGTTAGGTGTTTCAGGCTCTTTAAAACACATATTAGAAATCCAACTTATGTAGTTTGTTTCTGGCTCCTATTCGCCCATCCTAAAATAGTTCTTTCTAGCTCCTATTCGCCCATCTTGTAGACTTATGGCTCCTGCAAACCCTACTACTATACTCTTCTCCCATAGAGTATAGTAGCTAATGAAATGAAACTAACTACGTGATATGCATGAATCAATTAATATATAACTTGAAATATGTAATTAAGGTACTTTAAAGCGATCATAGAATTGCAGACATTCTGGCATGGTAACAATAAAACACAATTTGATTTAACAACAGTTAATGTCCCAATAAGCTTAGTATTCTTTCAATCAATGTTATCATACAAATTCCTAAATCTTTTCCAACTTCTAGTGCTTCTAGCTACAAGCACAAACAAGTACGTAAAAGATAGGAAATAAACTACTCGATCATCCTTGCTAAGAACTCTTTACTCGTAATGGTCCTCCGAATATGGATCCTCCCAAACTTTATTACCTAAATGAAAGAAATACCTAAAATGAGTATTTCGTGGAATCTCTTCTTGAACTTTCTAATTGTATTCTAGTATTTGCATCAAAATTCGGATAAGAGGAAATTGCAACTTAAATAGCCATATCTAACTCATTTTAACTCGGAATTTTGCATATAATATAGCGTTCTTCCACCTACACGAAAAAATCTATCCATTTCTAAGGTTTTTTTTGTCATAAAAAGCCATTTCTGTTGCAAATTAATACGTGCAGAATAGTTACGAATTTCATAGTCCACAAAATATGATTTTCCAAACTTCTCTTTACTCAAGAATCTTTAAGCAAAATATATGGATATTTATATAGTTGAAAAATCCTTTGAACGTATATTTATATTCATATTATATGCATGATTTTTGTAGTGTTGTCTCAACATTGATATTTCGCAAACAATTTTGCCTTTAAGAGTTTTAAAAGATGAAACTTTGAAAAATTTTCCTTCCTAAATTACTAGAAGGAAACTTAAAAATTCTTGAGTTGTTATAAATGAGTATTTTTCCTATTATAATTTCATTTCCTATCTTTTCGAAAGTAAATAAATTCCCAAAAAATTGGTTCTTTAAGTTATCTACCAACTTTATTTCTAGTGATTAAAAAATAGGCTTTTCAAAATTTTTCTTAAGTTGTTGTTGTGGTCAAATATTTGGAGTTGTGTTAAATGTATCTTTTCCTCTCATTTTTATATCTTTTTTCTTCTTTAGAAAATAAGTTTACCTTTAAAACTTTACTTTCTTGGCAAATTTTACTTTTTTTTTTTTTTTAAGTTGGTTTCTAAAATAGTGAGTTGATTTTACCTTGATTTGAAAAACTTGGTTTATTCTTTATATTTGTCAAGTTGTGGAATGATTCTTTTAGATAAGTTTATAAGAAAAGCTTTTCCAATAAAGAATTATCAATATTAGAACTTAGCAAAAAAAAAATAATAATCTTAATTTTTGAAAAGAGAGTAACAGTGTAAAAAATTAAGTTTTGAAGAAACTTTCTTAGTACGTGATAGTCTCTCCTGGGCAAGTGGGTCATAAAGTAAATATTCTTCAACCCTAAAAAGAGGGCGTAAATCTTTTTTATGTTTGGATTCTATAGCTTGTATCTAAGCATATGTTTGAGTGATTGCATTACATATAATTTGTTAATAACTTGCTTGATGTGTAATATGTCTGGTTATTAACTGAGCCGTGGTTTTGCTCACACTCCAATAGTCCTTTCAGGTTTATACTTCGACCTTGGTTAGTTACTTATAGGAATATGTCTTCGTTAAGGGTTTAAAAGATGGAAGCCTATGGTTCTATTTGGGATACATGGTTTACATTTTCCCAGAATATATTAGCCAGTATTATCTTATCAATTATGTATGTGGAGAATTACAAAAAGACTACATGGTTTGTAATAAACTATGATACTATATTATTGAAATGACAGTTATTTACTAATTTATATCTTGCATGTAATTATCCTTACTTATCCAAGCAACTAAAAGATCATGTTATTTGGAAAATATGTCACTCTCCGAAGGTAATCTAGTGATAGTATTCAAGTGTGACTTGTTCATTAATACTAGGGTATCATTAGGGCGTGATAGGCGTTTCCTATTACCATGTTGTACGCCTTATAAATGATATCGAGACTTTTACGTGACTAAGGTAGTTATTCTTAAGTCTTAATATCGTATGCGGCGGATTGCGACGTTTAGGGTATCATTTGGGGCGTGACACAAGTGACTAAGGTAGTCATACTTAATATTTAATATCGTATATGATGTATTGTCAATTTAGGATACCCTTTGGGACATGACAATTCTTACCCTCGGCTTATTCCTTGAAGGTGTAGTGTGAGTCTATCTTCAAAAAGCTTGGTTATTTTGCTCCAAATCTGGTTTAAATCACTTTGTCTCTTCTTTTCTTGATTCCAAGAACTGAAAAACAGCATTTATATAATAATAGCGCAAATTTATAGGAATTTTGATGGTGGTATGTCTTGAAAATGGAGTATAGATCCACTTGAAATGCCACATGAACCAATTACATGAATCTGAGCTAAAAGATTTAAAGATGCATTTAATGGCTCAATCCAAGATGTCATGTGCATTACCCCAAAGATGAACAAAAAAAAAATCTACATCATCAAGGTTAACATGGAAGTGCACTGAGGTCAAGATAGACATTTTTAACCAATTCATATTTGAGCAAGTCTTGAAGAGTAGAAGGCAGATTCGACATGCATAACAAAGATCACAAATAATGTTGCCTTTTTGGATTCCTATCTTTATTTTATACTCTGATTTTCAAGACTTTTATTCTTATCTATTTATGGGCGTGAAACATAGGCTGATTTAGGCAAGTTTCCAATTTCTTGTATTCCTTAATAGGCACTTGATTAATGAGAATGTAATCAGATTATTCATAAAAAATTGAGAATTTAATTTCTCTATGGTTCTTGGAATTATTATGTCTTTCTTATATTTTCATAATTTTATGATTCATATTCATAATCATGCATGAATATATTGATTTTGTCTCAACAAGATAAATGAGGAAAGGTTTTCTTAAAATAGAGATTCTTTTCTAGAAATAAAAGTAGGAAGTAATTTTTCATTAAACTAATGATTTATCTTAACAAACTTTTCTAAGAAATCTAGAGGAGTTCATAGGAATTTTGCCAAACATACATAACATAGAAAGAACTTCTTGAGTAAACAAAAGTTTTACTAAAACTTCACTTTTTCATCAAGTACTAGTTTGACAAAAAGAAATTCTTTCCATAAAAATGGAATAATCTTAAGAAACAAGGAAATTATTTCTATGAATATAGAATTGTTATTATTTTCAGAAAGTATTAGAAACTAAGAAAATAAAATCATTCTTTGAAAATTTAAAGAACTAAGGAAATGAAATTCACTCATTTGAAATAACTTGAAATATTCTCTAGCTAAATAATCGGACTTTTTAAAAAAGTTTCACTTTTCTTTAGAAGACTTTACTTTTACAAAATTCATGTTTGAGACAACTTCATTAATTTCATACATTTAATATGAGTCAATAAATATATGTAAATACATTTCAAAGGTTTTACAAACTATTATAAGACTACTTCGATTAGGAGCTACCGACATGGAGTGAGTTAATCATTTACTAGTTACATTTCCGTGTTTGTGCTTGTAAGTAGTAGCACTAGAAATTAAGGAAAAGATAAATGAACAATTATTGTGTGATTTAAATTTATGATTGGTTGAATATAAGTTAAGAATATTGAAAGAGGAATTGATAAATAATTTATGATTTCTTGCAATGATATAATGAATATTGATTTGATCACCTTTAACTTCAACTTGACATTAATGGAATAACTTTATTTTATAAAGATTCATGCGTATCATATTTGTGAGTCATATTTATTCACTACTATTCTTCGTGAGGGGAAACGAGGAGTTGTAGTAGTGGCTAGTAAGAGCCAGAAAGTCTACATGGGCTAGTAGGAGTCGGAAAGTCTACAGGGGGAGTAGGAGTCAGAAAGTCTGCAAATATTGATGGTCGTATGGGCCTATAACCTCCCAACCCCCAACATAGAGGCGTAAAATCCATGCTACACATGATTTTCGGTTAATTTTGTGTATCTTTGATTGCTCATGTGATTGGTGCATTCCCATATGATTGTTTAAATACTTGTTTGATATATGGAAATGGTTTATAAATAGGAGTTATCTCACTAAGCTAGATTTGCTTATACCCTTATAGCTTTTTGTTATAGTATGATTACCTGTGGTTGGCACCAAGGAGCCCTGTATGCCAAGTATGAGCCAAAGCTACTATGAGTTTTTGGAAGAGGTTATATGTGTTTAGTTTTGAGTATAGACTTCTAAGAAAATCTATATAGTAGGCTTATATTTTAGTTATGTATGCCTTGTTAATGGTTTAGTTAAATAAGACTTTTTAAGACAGGGGAATACCCCCAATAAGTTGTAAGCGATTATTATTCAAATGAAGATTTCATGTTTATTTTTATAAGTTCTTACATGCTTTTATTATCTACTTAAATGTAATACCCATGTGAGTCTCTTACTATCTTGGAAACACGCCTTGCATATGATATCGAAGCTCCTGCATGACTAAGGTTGTCATCATTAGCTTTAATATTATATGCGGCAGACTGCCATGTTTAGAGTACCCTCTGGAGCACCACACTTTTGGCAATCCACTACAGCTTTAGCCTTACTTAACCAGTTCATGCCAAGTATAACTTCATACTTATTCATCTCCAATACTATCAAATCACTCCTTAGAGGTGTCATTGGATCTCTCTAATGGACAATCCTTTATCATTTCCCGGGTCGACACAACACTCCTTGTGGGTGTCTTAATTCTCAGATTAGTGGTAGTTGTGGCTATAGGTAACCTAAGTCGTCCAGCCAAACTAGTGGTGACGAACGAATGGGTCGCTCCCGTATCAAACAAAACATAAGCCTCACTTTCATTCACCTGTATGTGCCCTGTGTTCAATAAACGTCAATCACTATTCGATCCTAGATCGCTCACACAACTTATTTATCCTATGCTTAGAGTTTTAAATTTTCCTTTTTTTTTTTTAAATGAGTTTTTAAGTTTTACAAGAATTGGCAATATAAGGAAATTTTAACTTTTAAGAGGGTTTCACAGCTAACCTGTGACTAAGCTGACATCATCACTGCTACCGTAGTTCATGGCTGCCAGTTTCGCTTCCTCATCATCGTCTTCTTCCACCATCCACTAGCTCTCAAAATTGTAGAGTCTCATCTCGTGCATGGCTGATGCTGCACGACTTCCACTTTTACTTCCAAATCTCATAGTGCTTGCATTGCCTGGTGTTCCAAATGATCAGGCTGCCACGTTCTTCCTCTGCGAGCATTATGTGGCCAAATGCCCTTTTTCCTTACAGATAAAGCAGGTCACTGCCATCTTCTTTGGACATGGATAGACCATGTGGCCAAATTCGCCACAATAGTAACACTTATTTCTCAGCTGCGGATACTGCCTAAGGTAATGGACATCCTTACACTTCCAGCAAGTGATATTGGCCTTTAACTGATTTGGCCTCCCACTAATATTGTCCTAAATCCGTGATAGGGCTTGTACCTTTTTCCTTTAAATCCTTTTATCAGGTTCTTGGTATTTCCTCTTCATAGCTCCTTAAACTATCCGAGCTTTTTCTACCAACTCCGAGTAGGTTTCATCCCAAATTCCTTCAGCTTAATCCTTAGGTCCTCATCCAGACCTCCCAAAAATACTTTGTTCTTTAACTCTTCGCTATCCTTGAAAGATTCAAGTGCATACTGTAGCAGATGAGTGAACTCAGTCTCATAATGTTCTACTGTTCTACCTTTTTGCTTGACATGCAGGAAGTCCACACTGTACTTCACTCCCAGACTACAAGGAAAATAATTTTCCAAGAACTCCTGGCGGAACGACTCCCACGTGACGGGTGGAGTTAAGCTCCTTGTTTTAGATTCCCACCAAACTCTTGCATTATATCTTAGCATATAATATTCTAATTGTAGATAAGGTGGAGTCTCAAAAGCTGCAAAGGAGCGCTCAATTTGAGCCAGCCAGTCTTAGGCTTCATCGGGTTTGCCGAAAGCTCCATCAAAATACCGGTTGCTCTTTATAAAATCCGGTAGAGAGCTTTGGTGAAGTCTTCTATATGGTGGAGGTGGTGGTAAGGGTGTGTTATAAGAATGCTCCTCCTGCGGAGCTAGGGCCTTAGCAGTCACTTATCGGTGATCTACAGGTGGTGGTGGCAGCGGGGCAGAATCCTTTACACTTTGTCCTGGTTGCGGGTTTTGGTTCTGATTTTGATTTTGGATGAATGTGTTTAGAAGATTGGTCAATTGTCCAATCGCATTCACACCTCGTTTTGTGGATTTTGGGGTGCTACTCCCTGTTGGTTGGATTGAGGAATAGTGGGTTGGTTCTCATTGTTTGCTTTGTTCTGGAGAGGTTCTAGTTCTCAATCGTGAATCCGTCGATTTCGTTTGTTTGTACATTATTTCGTAAGTTTTAAGGTTTCACTTTGAGATTGTGTTATAAAGCTTAATTTTGAAATACAGAATTATAAAATCAATTAAATCTTCTCGAAATCAAGGCATTAAAAATAGGAATTTCAAATCATGGAATTTCAATAACAAATTCAAAGAAAACATTGAAGTATAATGCTCATGATAAAATCACCAAGCTAAAATCAATCATGACGATGCGATGAATGGGATGATGCTCATGCGTCCTAAAATCAGTTATTATCCTTTATGATTATTACATGAGTCGAGATTTTTACTTCTAGATACACAAAACTTGCCATATCGCTATTCTAGTCCTAATCCTTTTTCATCACTTTACTAACCGATTATAAGAAACAAACAATAAAAGGTAAAAGTTACACCATACTAAATCCATTAAAGAACCTAAGAGCAAATTGGCATCCCCCATTGCTTATAACAAAATTTCTATTGGACTATAAGGTTTAACCTTGCTTCCATCTCTCTTCTTCATCAATCAGAATCTTCAGGGGTCGGAATTGGAAGTTGAGCTCTACTAGATGAACTCCCGTTGTCCCTACGGATGAATTAGCTTAGGTAAGCTCTCACAGTCAATCTCCTCCTTCCAGGGGGTAGAGTCAATTCTTGTTCATGCTCCTCCTCCTCATCTTCTTCTCCTGTTATTTGTCTATCCTCATTAGTCTCTTCTATCTCTAACTCCCTTCTAGATTCCTCCCAAAATCGGCTCACATTGTCTCTTGCTTCCCTTAGTATGGCATCATTCTCATTTTCCACTTCCATAGGATCGTTGACTGTCTCATTAGTCATCCTCTCATTGGTTATCCTAGGATGTTCATTTACTTCATAAATATCGCTCCAAATGGTTAAGTCAGGATTGGCTTCTATCCTACCACAATCGGGAATCTCCAAGCCTCTGTCAAAATCCATATTTGGTGGGTTCGGCTAAGATTGAGTTCTCCCTCTAACATCATAGGTGGTAGGGTTCTAGCTTTGTTTTCATTAACCCAATTCGGATCCTCTTCCTCTTCTTGATATGGTAACCCTAGGTATATTAAACCTAGAACCCCCAAATCGTTGATTAGAATTGGAACCCGAGGATCGTCTTGAAACAAGTTGTCGTAGGATGGAATTAGACCTCAATCAAACCTGTTGATTGCAACCTAATTATCAATTAATGGAATGGAACTAGACCTCGAACAAACCTGTTGATCGCAACCTAGTTATCACGTCGACCTCCTTGAGTGTTTAGATCAAGAAAATCAAATGGAAATTCGTTCACAAGGAACAAGATGGAGTTTTCTCTCAAAGAGAAAATAACATTCATATAAATTCTTGTTTTCAAACCTTAGAACCAAGGCTTAATATATAGCCTTTTACATACAAAGAAATTAATGATATGTAACTGACAAACATAAATAGCTGACTGTAACTGACAAAGAAATTAAAGACATAACTGACAAAGAAATTAAAGACATGTAACTGACAAAAATAAGTAACTGCTAGCGGCCATTAATCCTGCAGGGCACTTCTTGGCTCCTTCTTTGCTCTATTTCACTTGTTTTCCATTTAGAGCCCCTCCGGAGCTTATTTTGATGATGTTAAACACTTTTGACTCATTTTTATTGGTGGATAAATGCAATTCCTTCTCTTGCAACTCCATAACAAGTCCTTGCAATGCCTCCCTCATTCGTTTAGCCTTAGCTCTTGTCATGGGACCTCCAATATCTTGCAATGGATCGTTGGATTTGAACTTTGGACCCATTGATGCTTGATGATCCTCATCATTCCCCCCTTCCTCGAATAGATTCGTCCTCGAATCACCTGCATCATACAAAGAAAGATCAGAAACATTAAAAGTTGCGCTTACATTACCATAATGACTTGGTAAGTCAATCTTGTAAGCGTTATCGTTGATGCGCTCCAACACTTGGAATGGCCCATCGCCTCTAGGGTGTAGCTTAGTTTTCCTTTGAGCAGCAAATCGCTCCTTTCGCAAGTGCACCCACACCCAATCTCCTGGTTGGAAAACAACCTTCACACGACCCTTATTGGCCTGACGTGCATAATGTTCATTTTTCTTTTTAATATTGGCCCGAACTTGAGCATGCAATTCCCTCACAAAATCTGCCTTGTTCTTACCTTCAACATCAATAAACTCATTAGCAGGTAAAGGCAAAATATCCAATGGAGTCAAAGGATTAAAGCCATAGACAATTTCAAATGGGGAATATGATGTTGTGGAATGTACAGTTCTATTAAGCAAATTCTACATGGGGTAAACATTTTTCCCATTGCTTCAAGTTCTTAGGAATCACAGCACGTAACAAAGTTGAAAGAGTCCTATTGACTACTTCCGTCTGACCATCCGTTTGAGGGTGTGCAACAGTGGAAAACAACAATTTTGTGCCTAACTTGTTCCACAAAGTACGCCAGAAATGACTTAAAAATTTGACATCCCTATCACTCACAATGGATCTAGGTAACCCATGCAAACGCACAATCTCTTTAAAGAATAAATCAGCAATATGTTGTGCATCATTAGATTTAGAACAAGCAATGAAATGAGCCATTTTACTAAACCTATCAACAACAACAAATATGCTATCTTTACCACTCTGAGATCGTGGTAATCCTAATACAAAATCCATAGAGATGTCGGTCCAAGGTTGATTAGGCACAGGTAAAGGAATATTCTCCATGAGGCATTATTTTAGACTTAGCCTGTTTACATACAATGCATTTGTTACAAACAGTTTGGACATCACGTTTCATCTTAGGCCAAAAGAAATGCTCATGCAAAATATCCAATGTCTTTTGAACACCAAAGTGTCCCATCAATCCACCCCCATGAGTTTCTCTAACAAGTAACTCACGCACAGAACTCCTAGGCACACACAATTTACTTTTCTTAAACAAATAACCATCGCCTATAATAATCAGCATAACCAGAAACAGCACAAGCAGCCCAGATTTGACTGAAATCAGAATCAGTCTCATACAATCCCTTAATAAGCTCAAACCCAAGCAACTTAGTATGTAAAGAAGTCAAAAGTACATACCTTCGAGAGAGTGCATCAGCAACCACATTCTCTTTTCCTTGCTTATACTTTATCACATAAGGGAAAGTTTCAATGAACTCAAGCCACTTTGCATGTCTTTTGTTCAACTTACCTTGAGTTTTGAGAAATTTCAGACTTTCATGATCTGAATGAATGATGAACTCCTTGGGCCATAGGTAATGTTGCCACGTTTGCAAAGTCTCACCAAGGCATAAAGCTCCTTGTCATAGACGGGGTAATTCAATGCTGCTCCACTGAGCTTCTCGCTAAAATAAGCGATTGGCTTCGAATCCTGCATCAAAACACCACCAATACCCTTCCCGGAAGCATCACATTCTATTTCAAAAACTTTCTCAAAATTAGGTAAAACAAGTAATGGTGCATTTGTCAATTTATCTTTCAAATCATTAAAAGCTTTTTCATGCACTTCTGTCCACCTAAACTCACAATTCTTTTTAACAAGATCGTTTAAAGGAGAAGCTATAGAACTAAAGTCTTTCACAAATCTCCTATAAAAACTTGCTAAACCATGAAAGCTTCTTACCTCACTTGCATTCCTTGGTGTTGGCCATTCTCGAATTGCCTTCACCTTGTCTTCATCAACGGAAATCCCATGTGCACCTACAACAAATCCAAGAAAAACAACAGTTTCCGTGCAAAAGGTACACTTTTTCAAATTGGCATACAATTTGTTTTCTCTCAGGACAGTGAAAACAGATTGTAAATGCTGAACATGTTCATCCAATGTTTTGCTGTAAACTAAGATGTCATCAAAGTAAACAACAACAAACTTTCCAATAAAAGCACGAAGAACATGGTTCATTAATCGCATAAACGTGCTAGGCGCGTTTGTTAATCCAAAAGGCATTACCATCCATTCATATAGACCATATTTTTTTAAAAGCAGTTTTCCACTCATCTCCCTCTTTCATACGAATTTGGTAATAGCCATTTTTCAAGTCAATTTTGGAAAACAAACAAGCTCCATGCAACTCATCAAGCATATCATCAAGTCTAGGAATGGGATGTCTATACTTAACTGTAATCTTGTTGATAGCTCGACAGTCAACACACATTCTCATGTTCCATCTTTCTTTGGAACCAAAATAACAGGAACTGAACATGGACTGAGGCTCTCCCTTACAAACCCCTTTTCTAACAAATCATCAACTTGCCTTTGAATCTCCTTTGTCTCCTCGGGATTGGCCCTATAAGCTGGCCGGTTAGGAATAGAAGCACCTGGAATAAAGTCAATTTGGTGCTCAATCCCCCTTAGTGGAGGCAATCCCCTTGGAACTTCTTCAGGAAATAAATCCTCATATTCCTGCAAAAGAGAAACCACCACACTTGGCAACGAAGAGTTAAGGTCAGAAGTAGTAAAATAAACATCCTTGTACATGAGTACAAGTAGTTGTTTCCTTGCCATGATTGCACTTTTAACCTCACTTTTTCTTGCAACTTCCTCTCCACTCAATGTGTTTAACTCTCCTCTATCATAACTCACAAGTGTTTGTTTCTCACTTTTTCTCTCCTTGCCACTCTTATCTTGTTCACTCATGTGTTTCTCTCGAAACTCTCTCGCTACCCTCACTTGATCTTCACATGCTTCCCATGGTTTCTGAGGAGTGAGAATCACAGTTCTTTTATTTAGAACAAAAGAATATTGGTTCTTGTACCCATCATATGTCACTTTCCTATCAAACTGCCAAGGTCGGCCTAGCAGTAAGTGACTAGCCTGCATGGGAACTATGTCACACAAAACTTCATCATGATAATTTCCTATAGAAAAGGAAATAAGAACCTGTTTTGTCACCTTGATCTCCCCACATTCATTCAACCATTGTAATCTGTAGGGCTTTGGATGTTTCACAGATTTTAACTTCAATTTATCAACTAGCAAGGTACTCGCAGCGTTAGTGCAGCTACCACTATCAATAATCAGTGTACATACCTTCTTCTGCACATGACACCGGGTATGAAAAATATGCTCACGCTGTACCTCTTCACTTTCACTCTCATCCTTAGGTTGAGTACTAAGGACTCGCCTAGTAACCAAAAATCTCCTTTCACAGGACCTTCCACATCTACATCACTACAGTCTTCCAAAGCTGGCATATCAGGATCATCTCCTGAACTCACACTTTCAACATCGCCATTATCCAAAATAACCATAGCCCTTTGATTCGGACATTGAGAAGCAATATGTCCAAATCCTTTACACTTGAAACAATGAATATCACGAGATTTACCATAAGTCTTAGTTTCAGATTTACCTTTGTATGGAGTAACAGGACTTTTGGCCTTGGAATCCTCCTTGGACTTCAAATCTGAATTGTTCTTCTTCCAAGTGGACTTCCATGAAGAATTAGAAGTAGAACCAAATCGAGAAGACCCTTTAAACTTTAATTGTTGCTCCACTTTTATGGCATTGTGCAACAACTCCTCAATATCAAGATAAGGATGGAGTTCTACCACATTAGCAATCTCACGGTTTAATCCATTGAGAAATCTAGCCATAGTAGCTTCATCATCCTCTTTCACATCAGCCCGGATCATAGCTACTTCCATTTGCTTGTAATAATCCTCTACACTTCTTGACCCTTGTATCAAACCTTGTAATTTTCTATGTAAATCCCTATAATAGTGACCAGGGATAAATCTTTTTCGCATCACCGCCTTCATTTCATCCCAAGTACTAATGGGTCTCTCCTCATTTCTCCTCCTAATTCGCACAAGTTGATCCCACCATACACTAGCATAGTCGGAAAACTCAATAGAAGCCAACTTGATCTTTTTGTCTTCGGAGTAATTGTGGCAATCAAAGATATGATCCACCTTTCTCACCCATTCTAAAAACAATTCCGGGTCATTCTTACCTTGAAAAGGAGGTATCTTTAATTTGATATTCCCTAAGGAATTATCTTGTTTTGGAGCATTCCTCCACCTTCTTATAACTCCGGATCCTTCAGACTCAGATTCATCAATCTCTTCTTCATTACGTCTCATTCCTCTACTGCTCTTAGTCTTACTTGCGGATTCTATATTGTCAAGCCTTGCATTCATCATCCTAAACTGATCCTGTATCGATTTGACGAACAATTTCATATCAATCTTATCACTTTCTCCGTCACTACCCATATCTTAACACCTGCAGAAAATTGGTTAGTAATAATCAAATAAGAAAAATAATCCTCACAATTCGCTCCCTCACGTGTTTTCACTCAACAAATGATACTCACACTCGTGTCTTTTCGCTCAAGAAAATAATGTTCCTCACAACTCAATCTCACAATCCCTTGTTCGGAATTCTCTTAATGATTTTCTCAAAATAAATCACTAAGGTGAACTCACGCAACAACTAGAAAATTTCAACAACAAATTGGTTGGAATCGAAGATGAAATTGAAAAAGAACAAGATCCAATCTTCAGAACGTATATACCACAAATTCTGAGAATTGAAAAGACGGAACAGAAACTTAGATCTATAACAAGATCCCAAGAGAAGATTGATAACAATTTCTTTTTCTTTTTTTTTTTGACAAATGGAACAATATAAAGATGGTTCTTTTCTTTCTTTTCTCTCTTTTTTTTTTTGACAAATGGAACAATATAAAGATGGTTCTTTTCTTTCTTTTTTCTCTTTTTTTTTTGACAAATGGAACAATATAAAGATGGTTCTCTTCTTTCTTTTTTCTCTTTTTTTTTTACTAAAGAACCCTAATCAAGAACAACAACAAATAGATTGCAAAATTAAATAAAGATAAAAGGATAAATTACTTGTGACAAGAAACTATAGCTCTGATACCAAATGATATGGTAACCCTAGGTATATTAAACCTAGAACCCCAAATCGTTGATTAGAATTGGAACCCGAGGATTGTCTTGAAACAAGTTGTCGTAGGATGGAATTAGACCTCAATCAAACCTGTTGATTGCAACCTAATTATCAATTAATGGAATGGAACTAGACCTCGAATAAACCTGTTGATCGCAACCTAGTTATCACGTTGACCTCCTTGAGTGTTTAGATCAAGAAAATCAAATGGCAATTCGTTCACAAGGAACAAGATGGAGTTTTCTCTCAAAGAGAATGAATAACATTCATATAAATTGTCTTGTTTTTAAAACCTTAGAACCAAGGCTTAATATATAGCCTTTTACATACAAAGAAATTAATGATATGTAACTGACAAAAATAAATAGCTGACTGTAACTGACAAAGAAATTAAAGACATAACTGACAAAGAAATTAAAGACATGTAACTGACAAAAATAAGTAACTGCTAGCGGCCATTAATCCTGCAGGGCACTTCTTGGCTCCTTCTTTGCTCTATTTCACTTGTTTTCCATTTAGAGCCCCTCCGGAGCTTATTTTGATGATGTTAAACACTTTTGACTCATTTTTATTGGTGGATAAATGCAATTCCTTCTCTTGCAATTCCATAACAAGTCCTTGCAATGCCTCCTTCATTCGTTTAGCCTTAGCTCTTGTCATGGGACCTCCAATATCTTGCAATGGATCGTCGGATTTGAACTTTGGACCCATTGATGCTTGATGATCCTCATCACTTCTTCTTCCTCCTCTTCATTCTCATTTTCATTCTCATTCTCATGATTATTCACATCACCATTATTTTCTTCCATAGGCTCCATCGATAATTGCATCCCAATCTCACTAGTATGAGGGGTTTGGATCCCTACAGTTGGTGGTATAATGTCCAAGTATATTCCCTACCAAATGAAATGGTTCCTAGCATCAACTATGTTCCACTCTCTATGATTCATAAGGTCATCATGGGCATAGACATACAAAGATCCAATGCTATTCCATACCCCAAAGCCTGGATGGGTAGGATTTCCTTCATTTTTCAAGATGAAAGTAGCCTCCCTCAACATCAGCTCACGTCCATATTCCACCATGATTCTTTCCATTGTATAGATAGTCTCCAACATAGTCCATCTCCTCCTCCTAATGGGATCATATCTAATCTAGTCTACCACTAACACCCATCGTGTATATCTAAGATCTTCTTTCCACATCCTATACATTTTAGTCATGGTCCAGGGTCATAAGGTCCTCAATCTTAAGTGGTATTCCACAAAAGTTTCTTCATGTCTCTTAACAAAGTTTCTTGCCCTTTCCCGAGTTTCCCCTAAAGAAACTTATACCAAGAAAAGGCTTCTAGTTAGCTCAAACTTTTAACTCCATTTTTATCCTATGGTTTAGTTACTTAAACTTTTAAGCCTTTTTGAGTTCTGTTGTCATGCTATATGAACTTATGCTCTGATACTAACTTAAACTGTTACGCCCCCAAAGAGTAGTCTAAACGTAACAATCCGCCGCAATCTACATAAGACTTAGGAAGTGCTACCACAACCGTTCCAAAGTCTCGTATAGATGCAAGGCATTACTTTACGACGATAGAATACATGAACCAAATGAGATAAATAGTTTAATTTGTCATATTATAAGCATCATAATATAAACCATGAGTCCACATAATTAATTACAAAAGTTCTAGGTGCATTCTCCCGCAAAATAATATCAAGTTTAATAACAGTGTTTTACAGTCATCCGATAATTAATAAGGTTTCCTATGGAAGTCTACACAAAATCGAACGTAAACTTTATAATGGAAACTCCTAATTTCTATACCTACTCGGTAAGATGTCTCGACCTTGACCATATAGAGGTATACTGCAATAAGAAAAAGCTGTGGGGCGTAAGCTACACTAGCTTAGTGAGTGAATACTTCCATAAAGACATTCATAACAAATCAATCAATCAAGTTAATTATTCATTCGTATGGAATGCATCAACCACATGAACAAACAATCGTATGATCAGCCAAAAATCATATGTGAATGAATTTACACCCTCTATTCGAGGTTGGCAGATTAACAAATACTGCGGTATTATCGTTGAATTAATAAGCCGTTTATGGATCATGGATAACCAACTTATGTCGTTTATAGATCATGATCAACCAACTCATTTACGTCATTTATGGATCACGATCAATCAACTTTTAGCCGTTTAAGGATAACGGGTAACCAACATATTTTAATGCTCCATCCCCATCGCGAAGTGATTATGTCCATATTAGTTTGTTAATTCGAATAGTCATTAATACCAATTTCTTAGGTGATCAACAAATTTCGCAGACAATCACTCCTATAATACTCTAAACAAGCATAAGTTAATTACCCAATTCCGATATTCTTAATACCATTTCTCAACTCATCAATAAGTATACATAATCCTCATCATGCAATTCCATTTTAACTTTTTGCCTTACAATCTATTGCAACTATTTGCTATAATCACAAGCAAGAAATAAAATTAGGAAGTAATACTCACTCCACCATTGGTCACCGGTCTCTTAGTAATAGTAATCCAGTGGTAATGAATCCTTGGGATCCAAGTTACCAAAATGAAATAAATATCCAAATGAGTATTTCAACTCATATCTAATCCATTTTATTTCATAAAAATGATTAAGTTCGTAATTCTCGTCATTAGTGGAAATTCCAACTTAAAATGACCATAAATTGGTCATTTAACTCGGAATTTTGCAAATCATATATCGATTCCTATCTACTTCGAAAGATCTATCTAATTCTAATATAATATTTAAATTTTGAAAAATTTAAGTCTTGAAAAGATCCGAATAGATCTGGTCAGTAACCGAGTTCTCATTTCCAAAATTGTATTGTGAGGAATTATGATATTTCTACCATCTATGCCAAATATGCATGCAATAATAACAAATCACTATCATGTATGGTATGTTATGAGCTTCCTATATGCATACTCATGATGATATTCTATTAGAAAATATTTTTGAAATTTTCTACTTTATAAGATATCATGAATAGTTAACCTAGTAAGTTCAATTTTGTGGTCTTGGCCTACCACACTTGTTTTAGAGATTTTCTTAATAAAATCTATTTATTCTTGCTAAAATTAAGTCTTTACTATATCTATTCCTTAAGGTCTTCATTTTTTAACATAAATCCTCATTTTACACATTGTAAACAAGTGTTTATATATTAGCTATTCCTAAAACCGAATTTTGTAAAAATAGTTTTTGAGTAATTTCTTTGAGGAAAACTCATTTGATACTTTAAAATTTAAGGCTCCATTATTACTATCTCCTAAGGACTTCATTTCCTTAATAAAACTTCCATTTTGAGTTTGAAAAATAGGTGTTTACATATCTTCTTTTCCTAGTTACGAATTTCATGTAACTATCCTAAGATCAAATTTTTCAATCTTGTAAATATTTTTTGTTTAACAAATTTCTCTTAGTAGATCTACCATTAACTTACAAAAATCATTTCTATTGTTACCTATTTCATAAGCTCTTCATTTTTCACATAAAAATCATGTTTTGGAGTTGAAAACTAGGTTTTCAAAATGCAACTCATTTTTCCATCCGAATTTACAAGAGTTTGTTTTTATAAAACTAACTTTGTTCCTGAGCTTTTTGGCTCATCTTCATAAATATCCTAACTTTTAGAAGTAATAAAACGTTCATTTACATAAGACAAGATATTTATGACCATTCACTTATCTTACACATAATAAATGCATGAGATCTATAATATCATGTAAGAGAATAAATGTTTAAGAGCTAGATCTAAATGTAATGGTCATGTCAAATGCATGAAATGAAGTATACTACTTATGACAATGATGTAGTAGTAAGATTCATACATGAACTCATCACTATATGAACACATATTATGATTATGAGGAAAACACAAGCTTTACTCACACGATCCATAACTTATGATGGCTTGATCTTCATCTTCTAATGGTTTCATGTCCTTAGCATGAAGCTCATAAGGATTTTTATGAATCCACGCATGAATGATATAGCTATTACATGTCCTTGTGGTAGTATAGTTTAGATCTATACCTATTTAGGCTTTGAAACAAGGAAGCTTTAAAAAAAAATTTGTTGTGTGAGTGTGTGTGTGGGAGGGAGTGTCACAGCAAAAAGAGAGAAAAGAGAGAGTGTTTATGAAATTTTGCAAAAGTGAAAAATGAAGAAAGAGAATGAAGGCATAAAAGAATATTTATAGTGAGGGTTATTAGGGTTTTGTATGATAACATAAATGAAGAAAAATAAAACAATTGAGAGGGAAAGGGAGGGGTGTGCGCCGGCCATTGAGGGAGAGAGAGGGAGAGAAAATAATTTTTGTACCATTTTTCAAGTTAAATGTGTAATAAAATGTGTTGGAAAAGTAAATATAAGAAATGTGATGTAATAAGGTAAGGCTTGATTGTAAGAGTAGGGTATGGGCTTGTACTTGTGAATAGTAAGGAATAGTAAATTAGACAATTAAATTACCGGTTAGTAAAGAAAATACGATGTAAGGACTATAACTGTAATTTTTATAAACCGAAAAATTGTAATAAATATATTTTTGAATTCCATATTAAATTCCAATCTTAATGAGTATTCCAAAATATTTTTCTAACTTTGAGTCCTGGGGCCGGTTTTCCAGAATGGATCTCGGTCGAGTTTGAAACAGATAATTTCCCGAAAACTGATCTTTTATGTTTTATTATATTCTTTAAGACTATAATCTAAGTCAAATTGCTCTCATAAGTTCTATGGTTTTATTCTCGGTGGAGCCGGACTTAGGGTTTCTAGATTTCATTCTAACCCTTGCTATTCCGGTTTAGGGTTTCGATTTCTGATTCGGCTTTCGAAGCCAAGCTTGAATACAAGGAAAGCCAGGGCTTACAGTATCCCAGGACTATGTCCCAAAAAGAAAAAGAAAAAGAAAAGGCAATAATAGCAAGTTAGAGAAAGTTCATGAGCATTAGGCTCTAAAAATATATATAGATATACATATACTTAATAATATATATAGAGTTAGATTAGAGCATAATTACAACAAGGTAATAACAATAATAGCATTAATAACATGTATAAAAGCATAATAATAAGATAATAATATAGGTATTACATGTGCAAGAAAAAAAACATGAACATATTGTTGCTTTTACTACTCATATGAGTTTCAAAACAATACCATGGTCATGCTCAGTTACATGACATAGTTAAAATGAATGGTTAGAAAGAAGTTCACCTAAAATGTTTTGTAGTGGGAAGAAGGTAATGAATATATGTTTTATGTGGTTGATGGTGGGTATGTGATAGATGGTTTTTTTATAGAGAGGGATTTTGTGAGTGTTTGGTGAAAGAGAATTTTGGTAGAGAAGAATTTTGTGGAGAGTATTTGTGAAGAGATTTTGAAAGAGTTTTGTTGTATGAAATGAAGGTGTGAAAGAAGTGATGTGAAAGAAGTGGAGGGAAAAGGGGATTTTATAGAATTTTTGGAGTGAAAATTAGAAGCAATGGGAAAAATGTTTACCCCTTGTCGAATTTGCATATAATAGAACTGTACATTCCACAACATCATATTCCCCATTTGAAATTGTATATAGCTTTAATCCTTTGACTCCATTGGATATTTTTCCTTTACCTACTAATGAGTTTGTTGATGTTGAAGGAAAGAACAAGGCGGATTTTGTGAGGGAATTGCATACTCAGGTTCGGGCCAATATTGAAAAGAAAAATGAACATTATGCACGTCAGGCCAATAAGGGTCGTGTGAAGGTTGTTTTCCAACCAGGAGATTGGGTGTGGGTGCACTTGCGAAAGGAGCGATTTGCTGCTTAAAGGAAAACTAAGCTACACACTAGAGGCGATGGGCCATTCCAAGTGTTGGAGCGCATCAACGATAACGCTTACAAAATTGACTTACCGAGTCATTATGGTAATGTAAGCGCAACTTTTAATGTTTCTGATCTTTCTTTGTATGATGCAGGTGATTCGAGGACGAATCTATTCGAGGAAGGGGAGAATGATGAGGATCATCAAGCATCAATGGGTCTAAAGTTTAAATCCAATGATCCATTGCAAGATATTGGAGGTCCCATGACAAGAGCTAAGGGTAAACGAATGAGGGAGGCATTGCAAGGACTTGTTATGGAGTTGCAAGAGAAGGAATTGCAAGGACTTGTTATGGAGTTGCAAGAGAAGGAATTGCATTTATCCACCAATAAAAATGAGTCAAAAGTGCTTAACATCATCAAAATAAGCTCCGGAGGGGATCCAAATGGAAAGCAAGTGAAATAGAGCAAAGAAGGAGCCAAGAAGTGCCCTGTAGGATTCATGGCTGCCGGCCATTAAATCTGCTCATTGCGAATTTTGAGTCCAGAACACTCAAGGCTGCCGGCCATCTTTTGTTGGCCGCCAGCCATCTTTTATGGACGTGATTTAATGTATTTTGACGTTTTGTTTTCCTTTCTTTGGCTATTAAAACCCTATTATGGTTATGTATCAAAAACAAGACGAATCATATGAATGTTATTCATTCTCTTTGAGAGAAAACTCCATCTTGTTCCTTGTGAACGAATTTCCATTTGATTTTCTTGATCTAAACACTCAAGGAGGTCGACGTGATAACTAGGTTGCGATCAACAGGTTTGTTTGAGGTCTAGTTCCATTCCATTCATTGATAATTAGGTTGCAATCAAAAGGTTTGATTGAGGTCTAATTCCATCCTACGACGACTTGCCTCAAGACGATCCTTGGGTTCCAATTCCAATCAACGATTTGGAGGATCTAGGTTTAATATACCTAGGGTTACCATATCAGTTCCTGAGCACGGTTTTCAAAAACTGATCCCGTTCCAATCCGATATATACTAGAAATCGACATATATGACATTTCTAAGCTCCCCAATGTTAATACGAACTATTACAATGTATCATCTCAATTCTGTTGCCTAGGGTTTAAGAACACATGATTGTCATATCTAAACTCTAAGGTTTTGGCATTGGTTTTTGTTAACTAGGGTTTCCGGTAGATTTCCGGTTCCAGGGTTTGAACTTAAAAACCATTGTAAAATCTAGGGGATTACACTAGTAGTGAAGATAGAAGAGATCTTCAGACCTAACTGCCCTAACCCTCGATATGGATGGTGTAAATCCGTTCAATGTATGGTTTCTAAATACCCATACATAATTATTTCTATGATATGATTATTGCATAGCATGAATAACATATGCGTGAAAAATTAATAAACTTATTTGAAATCATGATGCAAATGATAAGTAATACCTCATTAAGTTCGTTGTAAGTTACACCCCCATAGATCTTTATTGAAATAGGTATAATTGTGGCCCTATTCAAAGATGAGGGCATTAAGGAAATCATTGATGGATTCTTGAACTCTTATGGAAGCAATTGGAAAATAAGATGAATTTATTTTCTTGTAATTCCTTTATGAGCAAAATACGATATGTCAATAGTTAGAGATCACTAGACTATGTATTTATAGACTTGAAGACATTAGAGAGGGTATGGCCCTAAGAATCGTAATTGACCTTATTTATATTTTATGTTAAGTATTTCATTTTCCTTGTTACTTAATGGTTATTAAAGTAAATTGCATTACTCTGATGCGTTGTATGCTTGTACATAATATGAAAGTCTTTGCATGACTAAGGAAGTCATTCTTAGGCTTTACTATTGTGTATTACGGACTGCCACGTTTAAGGTACCTCTCGGAGCGTGGTAGACAAAGAGAGCTTTAAGTGCGCAAGTTAAGGAAAATGAAGAGGTGCAATGGGATAACATCTTTCACACTAGGTGTCACGTTCAAAACAAAGTATGTAGTAGATAATTGATCGTTGGAGTTGTATTATTGTTGCTAGCAAACCATGGTGGAGAAACTAGGGCTTCCAATAAGCAAGCATCCTCGATCTTATAAATTGCAATGGTTGAATGATAGCGGTGAGGTGAGGATGAATAAACAAGTGTTAGTTTCTTTTCGCATTGGAAAATATGAAGATTAAGTTTTGTGTGATGTTGTTTTGATGCAAGCCGGACACTTGTTATTAGGTAAACCATAGTAATTTGATCGAAGAGTTAAGCATGATAGTTTCACCAACAAGTACTCGTTTGCGCATAATCATATGACAATCACTCTTGTCCCTTTGACGCCAAGTCAGGTTTATGAAGATCAAGTGAGGTTGCAAAAAAAGAGTGACAAAAATAAATTGAGTGAAATTTCAAGTGAAAAAGAGCAAGAGACCGAGAATAATGAGAGAAAAAAGATGGTAGAATTTAATGATAAAAGACAAATAGAGAGAAAAACAAAATTTTATGTAAGGGCAAGAGAGACTAAGAGAGCATTATTCTTAAAGAAGCCTATGGTTGTACTTTTGTAGGAAGAGACACTTTTTATGTAAGACCCGGAAAATTTCGGTAAATAATTTCAAAATAAATATCGAAAATAAACTCTAAAAATGACTCCAAATTAAAATCGAACTTTGACTAATCCTAAATCACGAACGAATCTTGAAATTCTTAATCTTGAGAAAATGAATATCCTTAAAAATAAAATAAGAGCTCAACAGTTTTTAAATTCAAAACCACTACGTATGACAAATTCTATATTTAACTCTTACTTGAAAAATCGAGTAATATAGAACCTAAAAACAAATTATTAAAAGTTAAATAACGATTAACCTTCGGAAATAAAACCCAATTCGAGAATTTCAGAAACGTTAAGAGATATTAAATACTTACAAAAATAAAATTTAAAATAAATTTCTCAAATGTGTTGTATAAATAGAAACCCTCAGTTTCCAAGTTGGTAAAGATCTAAACCAAGAAAATATCCGGGAACCCTAAGAGGAATATAGCAGTTTTAGTCCAGCAATCCCACACTCTTAGCCGTAGAGGCCGAGGTGTAGTTTAAGTGTGTGGAGTAGCTCGTAGTAATATAAGGTCACTTAAAAATATAAGATTGATAAATTTTTTACCTATTTCGAATTCGTTCGGATACAGACTTTGAAAAGCATGTCCTGGGGCTCGAGATATAAAAAATATACCATTAATACCGTTAGACACGTATTTTCATAAGGATTTCAAAAATATTAGTTTTATAATTTTTCAATAAATAAAAATATCTGATTTTGTAATTATATTCATATTTCTTTATTACTGGTAATTAACTAGTCTTTTGCATTATTCACTGCTATTCATTTCACAATTTACTATTCTCGTAAACCCTTTTATTTTTAAATAAATATTTTTATATATCACAGAAAATTTCATTTTTCCAAAATTTAGTTCATTTCGGGTTTTTATAGGATCAGTTTCTGTTAAAGACCCGATACTAAAAATAAAATAAATTAATTCAATAATTGAAAAATATTTAAAAAATATTTTTATTTTCATAAAATAATTTTTTATAATTTTTCGAGTTATAAAAATATCAGTTATAGCTCATATTCGCTTATTTTTATCATACCGGTAACTTATACTCTTACAAACCCATACATTTAAGTATACCTTTCACACATTACTTCTTTTTCACTTCAATCTTTCTACACTTCATATACCACTTCATGGCAGATTTTTTTTTTTACCTCTTTGGCTGCCTTTGTCCTTTGAAACCCTTAGAAATTAATCAAAATAACCCTCTTTCAATCTTTCTTTAAGAAGCTACACATACAATTAACTACACATTATAATTTCAAGTCAAAAACCAACTAAATTCCCCTCCCTCTCTCCTCTATAATTCACGCCAGCTTTGTGGATGTCTTGGCTGCCCATTTATTTATTTTTTCTTTATTTAATGTGTCTTTAACTCATTCGATCTTTCTCTCTCATTCACACTTCAAACATTTACCATTCCTTACACTTTCCTCTCTTTCTCTCTTCATTTATTCTTGTTCTTGCAAGAACACTTGCTGTCCCTATTCCTTATTTGAGCTCCCACACATATTTCTTCAATATCCTTTGATAAAACTCTTGTCCAAAGCTTCCATAGTTGATGTAGGTAAAGTATAGTGAGAGTTTCATGCATCAAATGACCTTCCATAAGCTTAAAAGCTAAGGATGATGATGCCAAAATGAAACACTCCTCTTATCCATGATTATTCTCTTGTAATATTATTATTTTCTTTCTAGTAGTAGTTATATTTTGTAGATCTAACTTTTATCTAACTTTGCTTATGTTTTATGTTTAGATCTATGAGTTTACAATTTACTACCATGGATTTTTTTTATATTTATATTCATAGAAAGTATAGATCTTGGTTTTGAACTCAAACAAAAATGATGAAATTCGTATCTAAGCAAAACCCACATTTAAAAACCACTTTCCAAGTGTCAAAATGGAAGTTTGACTTGAAATAATGAAGGCTTAATGGGTATGTATCATCAAGACTTCATTTTATATGGTTTAAAGGTGATTTCTAAAGATTATTTTCAAAACAAAAATCCTATTTTTGGATTTAGGCCAAGGCATAATTTAAAAACATGTTTTCCAACTTAAAAATGAAGTTTTTATTTAAGATATGGAAGGCTCTTAAGATAAGATATGTAAAGGATGATTTTCCATAAGTTTAGATAGATTTTATCAAAAAATATGTTCAAAAACAAATTTTATAAATTCGGATCTCAACCAAGACCAATTTTGAAAACCCATTTTTCAACACCAAAATGAATGATTTGTTTAAAAATGAAAGGTTTATGGAATAGGTATCAATAGAAGATGTTTTTGATGAGTAAATGGTAGATCTACTAATAGATATTCTCAAAATAGGAAGAGATTACAAAGTATAAAATTTGAGTTTTATCCTCACTTTGTGAAATCCGAATGGTTTCAAGACCATGCCTTATAAACCTTCTTATCAACTCCAAAACTTGTGTTTTATATGAAAAATGAAGAGCATAGGTCATAGATATCATCAAGTAATGATTTTTATAAGTTGAGATAGGATTTTCTAAGATAAATATGTAGAACAAGGAGTAAAAATAAAGTAGGAAAATTTGAATTATTTATCATTTTAAGAAATTCGTAATAATAGAGTAATGGTATGAAAACCCCTATTTTTCAAACTCAAAATGAAAGTTTCATTAAAGAAATGAAGTCCTTAGTGACTAGGTATGGTTGAGCCTTAATTTTCTAAGTATCAAATGAGTTTACTTAAAGGAATCATCACAAAAATAATTTTTACAAAATTCGGATTTTGGGATGAACCATATTTGAAAACATGTTTACAAAGTGTAAAATGGGAATTTTTATTGAAAAACAAAGGCCTTAAGGAATATACATAATGAAGGCTTAATTTTAACAAAAATAAATAAATTTTATCAAGGAATTTTTCTAGAAACAAGTGGAAATTGTCAAGAATACTAGACTAGCCTTTCTAAGTTGATTTTTCATAAAGTTTTACAAGGAAAAAATTTTCTAAAAATTTCTTTTATTTAATATCATCAAGAACATGTACATATATATCTCATGACATATCATTTATGATAGTAACTTGTTCATATTGCATGAATACTTGCTTTGGATAGTAGAAATTTTATGAACTTTCACAAAAATCAATTTTCTAAATTGGATTTTGCTACTGATCTGAACTGATCAGATTTGTTCGAAGCTTAAGAATTTTCAAAACTTAAATATGATATTAGAATTAGATAGATCTTTCAAAGTAGATAGAAATCAATATATAATTTGCTAAATTCCGAGTTAAAACGACCATGGTTGTTTTATGTTGGAATTCTCGTGTAGGACGAGAATTACGAATTTTCTAGTTTTGATAAATAGTTTGGATTAGTTAAGTCATGAAATAGTTATTAAGGTATTTCTTCCTTTTTAGGTGACCCCAAAATCGATGATTCCCTATCATCGGATTACTTTTATTAAGAGATCGGTGATTCAATGGCCGAATGAATTTTCCTCTTATTTTGTTACCTTATTTGTGCTTGTAGCTAGTTGCATTAGAATTATATGAACAAGATAAAAACCGATATGAATGGGATGGGATAGATAATGAGACTTTGATGTATGTATGCCAAAAAATACTAAAGCATATCAAAACCATGATTCGATTGGATAACTACATTGTTCATATTATTTATGTTATGTGTATGATATTGGTTGGTCACTCTAAAGAATGTATGAATAATTTGACCTAAGCAAAAATAAATTAGTCATGCATCGCATCGAACAAGTTGCATTTGGTAGCGTGCAACTCCTACGCAGGTCAATCGGTATGGTCCGAGGACTCGTTTGGATAATGAGACCCGATATCAGAGCTCATTCATAGGAAACTAAGGCGCACTGGGGATGCATCCCATGCATGAGCCTAGCCGAGTCGAGTGCTATGAGCCTGGGGGGCTTCAGGGACTAGCAGCGTTCATGTAGACTTTCAATACCATCCCTAACCCTTGATATGAAGGGCGTAAATTCGTTTTGTGTATGGGTTCCGGATACCCATACATAATTGTCTGCTCACATGTTTGTTCATGCATAGTATATGGATGATTTATAACTTGTTTGATATGGTTCGAAATTAAGGGAAATTTCACTAAGCTAGTATAGCTTATACCCCAATAGATGTTTGATTAAATAGGTTAACTTAAAATGCTATGTGGAGACCGAGATGGTTGGAGCCAAGTATGACTTCGGAATTCTGGCAGGAAGTAAGAATACTTGAAGATATTAGCTAGGTCTGGTGAATTGCTTTATAATAGTTTTATGTAGTGAAATCTTTTGATGAATTGTAATTGAAGTATAGTGAATTGTATTTCCTTTATATTGTCACTCAAGTTGTACCAATATAAAATGTATTACTCCGATGTGTCTCCTCCATGTGTTAAATGCTTTGTACATAGTATGAAAGCCTTCGCGTGACTAAGGTGGTCTTTCCTAGGCTTTAATATTGTATACGACAGACTACCACATATAGAGTACCCTTCGGGGTATAACATTTTAACATTGACCAACTTGACGCTTCTTTGCCTAGTTGTATTGTCTCTCTTTTGCAGGAATTTGAGAATGTCTTTCTTGAGGAAATCCTAAAGGATTAAGGAGGGTTTGACCATCAAATTGATTTTGTACCCGGTGTATCCATTCTAAACTGACCTGCTTATAGGATAATCTCAAGGAGACAAAGGAAACTCCAAAGGCAAGTTAGTGAATTGATGGAAAAAGGGTACGTCGTTATAGGGAATTGTGGCTACCCATTTCCTTTTTTTTTTTTTCATTTCATTAAAGTGTCTTTAACTCATTTTATCTCTCTCTCTTATTTACACCTTCAACCCTTTACTATTCCTTACCTTTTTCTCTCTATTTTTCCTCTCTTTCTCTCTTCATTTCCTCTTGTTCTTACATGAAAACCTTGCTGCCCCTATTCCTTATTTGAGCACCCACATATATTTCTTCAATATCCTTTAATAAAACTTTTGTCCAAAGCTTCCATAGATGATATAGGTAAAGTATAGTGAGAGTTTCATGCATCAAAATGACCTTCCATAAGCTTAAAAGCTAAGGATGATGATGCCAAAATGAAACACTCCTCTTATCCATGAGTACTCTCTTGTAATATTATTATTTTATTATTAGAAGTAGTTATACTTTGTAGATCTAGCTTTTTATGTAGCGTTGATTATGTTTATGTTTAGATCTGAGTTTATGATTTAATACCATGGATTTCTTTTATATTTATGTTCATAGAAAGTGTAGATCTTGGTTTTGAGCCCAAACAAAAATGGTGAAATTCGTATCTAGGCAAGACCCATTTTTAAAAACCACTTTCCAAGTGTCAAAATGAAATTTTTACTTGAGATGATGAAGGATTAATGTATATATATCATCAATACTTCATTTTATATGGTTCAAAAATGATTTTCAAAGATTATTTTTCCTAACAAAACTCTATTTTGGGATTTAGGCCAAGGCATAGTTTAAAAACATGTTTTCCAACTCAAAAATAAAGTTTTTATTCAAAAAATGAAAAGCTCTTAAGATAGGATATGTAAAGGATGATTTTTCCCAACTTTAGTTGGATTTTATCAAAAGATATATCCAAAAATAAATTTGGCAAATTCGGATATCAACCAAGACCAATTTTGAAAACCCATTTTTCAACACCAAAATGAAATATTTGTTTAGAAAATAGAAAGCTTATGGAATAGATATCAATAGGAGATGTTTTTTTATAAGTAAATGGTAGATCTACTAGTAGAGATTCTCAAAAATAGGAAGAGATTACAAAACATGAAATTTGAGTTTTATCTAAATTTTGTAATTTGGATGGTTCCAAAACCATGCCTTAAAAACCCTTTTATCAACTTCAAAACTTGTGTTTCATATGAAAAATGAAGAGTTTAGGTTATAGATATCATCAAGTAATGATTTTTATAAATTAAGATGAGATTTACTAAGAAAAATATGTAGAATAAGGAGTATAAATAAAATAGGAAAATTTGAGTTGTTTGTCATTTTAAGAAAATCGTAATAATGGAGTAATGGCATGAAAACACTTACTTTCCAAACTCAAAATAGAAGTTTTATTAAAGAAATGAATTCCTTAGTGGCTAGGTATAGTTGAGCCTTAATTTTCTAAGTATCAAATGATTTTTACTTAAAAGAATCACTACAAAAATAATTTTTACAAAATTCGAATTTTGGGATGAACCATATATAAAAACATGTTTACAAAGTATAAAATGGAAATTTTTTTTTGAAAAACAAAGGCCTTAAGGAATATACATAATGAAGGCTTAATTTTAACAAAAATAAATAAATTTTATCAAGGAATTTTTCTAAAAACAAGTGGGGATTTTCAAGAATACAAGACTAGCCTTTCTAAGTTGATTTTTCAAAAAGTTTTACAAAGAAAAAGTTTTCTAAAAATTTATTTTATTCAATATCATCAAGAACATGTATATATATCCCATGACTTATCATTTATGATAGTAACTTGTTCATATTGCATGTATAATTGCTTTGGATAGTAGAACTTCATGAACTTTCATAAAATCAATTTATCCATTTGGATTTCACTATTGTTCTGATCTGATCAGATCCTTTCGAAGCTTCAAAGATTTCAAAACTTAAAGATGATATTATAATTAGATTGATCTTTCGAAGTAGATATAAATCGATATATAATTTGCTAAATTTCGAGTTAAAACGACTAAGTTATGGCCGTTTTAAGTTGGAATTCTCGCTTATGATGAGAATTACGAATTTGATAATTTGCATAAGATAGTTTGGATTAGTTAAGTAATGAAATACTTATCATGGTATTTCTTCCTTTTTAGGTGTCCCCGAAATTGACAATTCCCTACCACTGGATTACTTGTACTAAGAGACCGATGATCCAATGGCCGAGTGAGTTTCCTTCTTATTTTGTTATCTTGTTTGTGCTTGTAGCTAGGTGCATTAGAATTATAGGAACAAGATAAAAACCAATTTGAATGGGGATGGGATAGATAATGAGACTTTGAAGTATGTATGCCAAAGAATACTAAAGTATATCGAAACCATGATTCAATTAGATAACTGCACTGTTCATATTATTTTCTGTTTATGTGTATGATATTGGTTGGTCACTCTAAAAAATGTATGAATAATTTGACCTAAGCAAAAATTAAATTGATCATGCATCGCATCAGACATGTTGCATTTGGTAGCGTGCTACTCCTACGCAGGTCGATCGGTATAGTCCGATGACTTGTTTGGATAATGTGACCCGGTATCAAAGCTCATTCATAGGGAACTAAGGCGCACCGAGGATGCATTCCATGTGTGAGCCTAGTCAAGTCAAGTGCTATGAGTCGAGGGGTTGGGGACTAGCAGCGATCGTGTAGACTTTCAATACAATCCCTAACCTAAGTTACGAAGGGCGTAAATCTGTTCTATGTATAGGTTCCGGATACCCATACATAATTGTCTGCTCATGTGTTTGTTCATGCATAACATACGGATGACTTATAACTTGCTTGTTATGGTACGGAATTAAGGGAATTCTCACTAAGCTAGTGTAGCTTATACCCCAATAGATGTTTGATTAAACAGGTTAACTCAAAATGCTACGTGGAGACCGAGATGGTTGGAGCTGAGTATGACTTCGAGATTCTGGCCAAAGTAAGAATGCTTGAAGATATTAACTAGGTTTTATGAATTGCTTTGTAATAGTTCTATATAGTAAAATCTTTTGATAAATTGAAATTGAAGTATAGTGATTTGTATTTGAAGTATAGTGAATTGTATTTCCTTATTACTCAAGTTGTATCAATATAAAATGTATCACTCCGATGTGTCTCCTCCATATGTTAGACGCCTTATACATACTATGGAAGCCTTCGCGTGACTGAGGCGATAATTCCTAGGCTTTAATATTGGTACAGTGGACTACTACGTTTAGGGTAACCTTCGGGGCGTAACAAATCCTCTTTGTTGATACTTTTAAAAATCCAGGATAAACTTGTCTAAGTTTTTTAAAGAATTTATTAAAAACAATTTCCAAGTCTTTGATCTTAGTCTCATTTTTCCTTATTTAAGAAAATCTCCTCTTCATTTTTGTTGAGACAAGAATCAATATGATCATGCATGAATATGAATATGTACTTAGGAGAAAGAGAAAAATATCACATAAGAATATATGAAAGATATAAGAAACAATAATAAGCAAAATAATAAAATCAAGTATTGAGAACCTTGGCTTCATCAATGTATCCTGGTCAAGTATTGGAAGCCTTAGCTTTATCAAGACTTCCTAGGACTAAGAATAGATTGATCCCAAAAACAAAAGAAAAGAAGGAAAGGAAAAATCATAATAATAAGAGCATGTTAGTGAAAAGTTAGTGAGCAATTTAAGCCCTAAAAAATATAAATATACATATACATAAAATATATAAAGTTAGATTAAAGCAATAGTAATATAACAACATAATAACAATAATATAATAGGAGTTTAAGCATGAACAAGAATAAAACATAAATATATTGTTGCTTTCATAACCTTATAGGATTAGAAAACATACACTATGACCATGTTAAGTTATATGATATGAAGGATACATATTAGAAATTTTACCTAAGATTTATGTATTTGTTGAAGAAGAAGAAAGGTAGTTGTAGTAATATATGGGTAGTAGTTTTGTGGAGAGAAAAGAGAATTCGGAAGAGAAATTTTGAGAGCGAATTTGGTAGGAAAAATGAGAAGTGTGAAAAAAGTTGAGGGAAATGGGGTTTTATAGAATTTTGGAGTTAAAATTAGATATAATAAAATAAATTTTAAAAAAAAAATATTTGGGGTTGGGGGGGGGGGGTGGGGTGGGGGAGGGGGGTGGGTTGCGACGGGGCGGGGGCAGCGGGACGACACAAATCAAGAGAGAGAATGATATGGTAACCCTAGGTATATTAAACCTAGAACCCCCAAATCGTTGATTGGAATTGGAACCCGAGGATCGTCTTGAAACAAGTTGTCGTAGGATGGAATTAGACCTCAATCAAACCTGTTGATTGCAACCTAATTATCAATGAATGGAATGGAACTAAACCTCGAACAAACCTGTTGATCGCAACCTAGTTATCACGTTTACCTCCTTGAGTGTTTAGATCAAGAAAATCAAATGGAAATTCGTTCACAAGGAACAAGATGGAGTTTTCTCTCAAAGAGAATGAATAACATTCATATAAATCGTCTTGTTTTTTTTTTTTTTTTATACAAAGCCCATAATATATACAAATGAAGAATAAACTGGAAAAAAAAAAAACCTAAAACAGTTACACTATTTTGAAAAACACTTTAAACCTAAAACAGTTACAATATTAAAAATACTTTAAACCTAAAACAATTACAATATTTTGAAATATACTATTTAACTTGAAACATTTAAACTATCAATAAATATCCCTAAAAATCCTTTAATCTCTTGTATCCTAAACTTTGACTTGTGATTTAATGATCATAACTCCCGTCAACAAGCCTTCTTTTCCTTTAACTGGATTATTGATCTTGAACTTGATGGGCTCAATTAATGATGCTATATGGATCACATCAGAGAAGGAGAGAGTTTTGTTTTGTTTCGTATTTTTGTTATTGAAAAGTAATAATGTGTAAGGTATTATTTGAATAAAGTTGTGCGGGAAAGGTAAATTCTAAAAGATAGGTATAGTAGAGTATAAGAATAGGTTGTAAGAAAAAGTAAAGATAGTGAAATACTAATGAATCGTAGAAATAGTATTATGAATAGTAGGCTAGATAATTAAAATACCAGTACTAAAGAAAATACGCGTAAAAATGCGATATCTGATATTTTTAGCTATCGAAAAATTATAAAACTAATATTTTTGAAACATACTAAAATTTAGAGAATTGATTCCGTTCGGGTTCGAAACATACTAAAATTTAATGAATCTGATATTTTTAAGCTTTCCTATATTATTACAAACTATTATCCATAATTATCTCAATTTCATTGCTTAGGGTTAAGAGCGCGGGATTGTCAGATCTAAACACTAGGGTTTGTTGTAGACTTTGTTGACTTTTAAGGTTCCTGTTTGACTTCGACTTTTTGATTTATTCGTAAGATCATAAAATTTTTGGGTTTTTTATTGTGTTATATTTTTTGTTCAAAATTTACGTTTTATTTTATTTTTCTATGATTTATTGAATATTTTTCTCAGTTCCTTGGATTGTTTAACCGAGTCTAGGGTTTATGGATTAACTCTGTTTGACTTTTGGTGGTCATTGAAATTTTTTATTCTAAAATTCACCGAAGGATTTAAGGTTTTACTATTTTGTCGTCGAGTGTTATTTAAATATATCATCTTGATTTACGTGTTATGGATCAAATAGATTATTTGGTTGGCGTACGGATATTGAATCAAATGATTGTTGGATTTTCCATTTTGTTTTAAAGGTTCTCTTTTTCTCAAGGTTAAGAATTTTCATATTTTATCTTATTTAGAATTCGATTTTAACTTGGGTCGGTTTTCAGGATCTTTGTTTTGGTATTTAACTCTATAATTATTTTCTAAGAATTATAAAAAATTTAGGGGTTTACAAATCTAATTTCTTAGAAAAACAAGAAATAGAACATAGTATCTCGCTCAAGTACGGAATATAAGGCAATGGCACAATCAGTGTATGAAATAATGTAGATTCGTTAACTCTTGGCTGAACTTGGTTTCAAGATACCGATGCCTCCTCAGTTATGGTGTGATAATCAGAAACTCTCCATATTGCATCTAATCTCCTTTTCCATGAGCTAACAAGCATATTGAGATTGACTTTCATTTTATCCACGAAAAGATATAACGTAAATTGATCTCCATAAGACATGTCAAGACTGGAGCACAATTATTAGATACCATTACTAAAGCTTTGAATGGGGTTAGAATCAATTATATATAACAAATTGGGATGATTAATACCTATGCTCCAACTTGAGGGGAAGTGTTAAAAAATGTAAATTAGTATATAATATATTTTATTTACATAATGTAGCTATTAGTGCAGCAATTAGTGTCAATTAGTGCAAATAGCAATTAGTGCAATAATTAGTGTAAATTAATGTAAATTGAGATTTTCTTTCCTAAAATAGTTCTACTAAACGTATATATATTAACACTTTGCTTATGAATGAAATACAAGAAAATACCTACTTTGTCATATATGTCTTGAATGAATAAGATAAATATTCCTTAGCATTATCACTTCTCAAAATCCGTACATCACTATTATACTCAGTTTTAACTTTAGCAATGAAAGCAATGAAATGGGGAACAACTCAAAATGATATTTCATTAAATAAAGCCAAGTCATTCGAGAAAAGTCATCAATAGAAGTAACAAAGAAGCAAAACCCAGTTTTGGAAATGACTAGACAAAGACCTCAAACATCAAAATAAACTAATTCCAAAGGAGAGCTAGCTCTCTTATTGATATGAGGATTGTAAGACTGATGATGCTATTTTCAAATTGACAAGACTTACAGTCTAAAGACGACATATTTGGAATTGAGGGCATAACTTCTTTAAGACAAAGAGGGAGGGATGGCTAAGTTGATTGTAAATGTCACGCCCCGAGGGTACCTTAGTAGCAGCAGATAAGTTTCACTTGAATACTATCACTAGATTACCTTCAGAGAATGACATATTTTCAAAATAATATGATCTTTTTAGTTGCTTGATAAGAAATGACAAATACATGAAAGAAATAAATTAGTGAATAAACATTATAGAACTATTACAAACTAAATAATCTTCCTGAAGTACATAACTGATACATTAGCACTAATTAATCTATTCTAATAAAACATAACCATTAATCCAAAGTACAGTCTTAGACTTCTAGCTCCTAAGCTCTTACCAGAGCCATACTCCTGGAAGTGACTAACCAGGGTCGTAGGGTAAACCTGAAAAAACTGTCGGAGTATGAGCGAAACCACAGCTCAGTGAATAACCAGACATATCATACATCACATAAGTTATTAGCAAATCATATGCAATGCAATGCAAGCACTCAACCATATGCACAGATACAAGCTTGGATGATCTAGAATCCAAACAGGAAAAAGATTCACACCCTCTTTTTAGGGGTTAAAGAAGCATTACTCCATGACCCACCTGCCCAGGAGAGACTAAGTTTACAGGAGAATTAACGATTTCTCGTTTTAGGGTTATCTATTTGAATTGATATGGTAACCCTAGGTATATTAAACCTAGAACCCCCAAATCGTTGATTGGAATTGGAACCCGAGGATCGTCTTGAGACAAGTCGTCGTAGGATGGAATTAGACCTCAATCAAACCTGTTGATTGCAACCTAATTATCAATGAATGGAATGGAACTAGACCTCGAACAAACCTGTTGATCGCAACCTAGTTATCATGTCGACCTCCTTGAGTGTTTAGATCAAGAAAATCAAATGGAAATTCGTTCACAAGGAACAAGATGGAGTTTTCTCTCAAAGAGAAAAAAATAACATTCATATAAATCGTCTTGTTTTTCAAACCTTAGAACCAAGGCTTAATATATAGCCTTTTACATACAAAGAAATTAATGATATGTAACTGACAAACATAAATAGCTGACTGTAACTGACAAAGAAATTAAAGACATAACTGACAAAGAAATTAAAGACATGTAACTGACAAAAATAAGTAACTGCTAGCGGCCATTAATCCTGCAGGGCACTTCTTGGCTCCTTCTTTGCTCTATTTCACTTGTTTTCCATTTAGAGCCCCTTCGGAGCTTATTTTGATGATGTTAAACACTTTTGACTCATTTTTATTGGTGGATAAATGCAATTCCTTCTCTTGCAACTCTATAACAAGTCCTTGCAATGCCTCCCTCATTCGTTTAGCCTTAGCTCTTGTCATGGGACCTCCAATATCTTGCAATGGATCGTTGGATTTGAACTTTGGACCCATTGATGCTTGATGATCCTCATAAACCTAGGGTTACCATATCATTTGGTATCAGAGCTACGGTTTCTTGTCACAAGTAATCTATCCTTTTATCTTTATTTAATCTTGCTATCTATTTGTTGTTGTTCTTGATTAGGGTTCTTGAGTCAAAAAAAAAGAAAAAAAAAAGAAAGAAAGAAAGGAACCATCTTTATATTGTTCCATCTGAAAAAAAAAAAAAAAAAAAAAGACGATTTATATGAATGTTATTTTTTTCTCTTTGAGAGAAAACTCCATCTTATTCCTTGTGAACGAATTTCCATTTGATTTTCTTGATCTAAACACTCAAGGAGGTCGACGTGATAACTAGGTTGCGATCAACAGGTTTGTTCGAGGTCTAGTTCCATTCCATTCATTGATAATTAGGTTGCAATCAACAGGTTTGATTGAGGTCTAATTCCATCCTACGACGACTTGTCTCAAGACGATCCTCGGGTTCCAATTCCAATCAACGATTTGGGGGTTCTAGGTTTAATATACCTAGGGTTACCATATCATTTGGTATCAGAGCTTAAACTGACCATCTCCTGCATCCACCTTAGAAACTCCCTAAGTATTAATCATTTCAAAGCGATACTACGGGCGGCGTTCTTTGGTGCCACTTAGTTCTCGTAGAACCGACGGAACAAAGAAAGCCTTGGAAGAACTAACACATTAGAACAACCAAGCACTAATAGAGAACCCAAATATTAATACGTAGTAGGCTGTCATCCCAATTTATATGCAATAATGCAGTTCGTGCAATTCATGATCCAATTATTTCATTAAGTCAATAATTCTTATTCAATTTCATAGTGATCATACATTACACACAATCACCATCATACTACTTCACAACATCAAATCATTGTATTATCACTTTTGTAAGGATAGATTGCAATCATACAATCAGATCACAACATACTTTCAACAAAACATTCATTTGATTATCTTTGCATTATATATTCAACTACTTACAAGCACAAACAGTACAATATGACTGAATTACTCACCTGCTCATACTGACTCAATCGTAATAATCAGCTGGAAGGTCTTCTAGTGTTTTAAAGTCACCTAATAAGATGATTAAAGTATTCATCAATAAAATATAGATTGTATAACTAAATTCCTATATGTGACTAGTGTCCTAGACTCGATATTTATCAAGTTTTGTAGTGACTAATGCTAATTCTATGTTATTCTATACTGAGCTCAATATAGAAAATCATACTTATTTATTATTACTTAGTGTCGTCGTGTTTCTCTTAATTTATCTCGTATAATTATTTTGTTATTTTTAGAAGTCACATTACTCGAAAATTTAGCTTATTTCAATTTCCATTCTTACCTATTTTATCTATTTAGAACAAATATTTGACTATTTATATCTTTTATTAACTCTAAATATTTTCTCTTGATTCTAAGGATTTAAAAATTATCAACTAATAATCATCATAGTCTAAATATTTGTATTTGCTTATCTATCAAATAAATTCTATATTAATATATATAATAAATATTCAATAGGTTTATTGTATATATATATATATATATATATGTATGTATTCTGTTTGTTTCAAAACTAGCTTTCGTTGAAGAAAAATGGATGTACGCCGGCTTTGTAACCCAGGTGTCGGTGTTGACTTAGTTTTGCAAAATATTTCAAATTGATTGCACCGGTTTTGAAAGCTGTCGGCTTTCAACGTACGCCGGCCCTACGTCGTCGACGTATATTCCCAGGTAGCCGGCTTATACTCATCTTTACATGAAAATAATTTTTACGTAGCTTCTGTTTAGTGTGAGCCGTCCCTACACCGCCGCCCTATCCATGTAAGCCGCCGGCATTGAGCGATTACACTGCCAGCTTTTAGACAGTGTTGGCATTGTTCATCATCTTCCTCGATGATCCGATTCATATTTGTTAAATTTTCCACGTTAAAAACATTACTAAACTGTTTCTAAGTATTTATATATCTTATATATAGTTCTACAACAACTCTTAACACTTCTACATACATATAATCTTAGATCTCGATCTTATGGAAATAACACTAGGGTTTCAAGTTTTTTCCTCGGTTGAGCTTGTCCGATGAAACTCAAAGCTTGTAGTTATGTTTATTACGTTCCTATGATTATCAGAAGTCAGTCCTAATGCTTAGAATTGAAAGGAAATCATTCGAATTACATCAACTTACCTTTGAACTCGTATCCTAGGGTTTTTCGTATTGTTTTTCTTTTGATCCGAACTTGAGTGTTTTGATCTGTTTGTTTTCTGTTTTTAGTTCATTTTGATGGCTACGTAGGAGTAGGAGTAGTTTCGTTGTGAAAAAGTTTGAGAGAAGTGAGAGTTGTTTGTTTCCTCATTCATGCACTTAATCATATATATTATATAGAAGGAAGAAAGAAGAGGTTGCGGCTGCGTATTTCCTTCGAGTTTCCTCCGAATTTCCCTCCTCATTTGGTTGCATTTAGTCTGTAGTTTTCATGCCATTAATGAATGGCTTACTTGGCAATTAATGGTTGGTTATAAAGTTGATTTTTGTTGACTAATTTGGGTGCATTATTTGATCAAATCCGGCTCTCTTTCTCCCCATAACTTTCCTACCGAATTGCAATCGAAACTTATACATATATATTAATTAATTATTTTAATTTAGTTTTAGGATAATTTAACAAGTTATACGGGTACAAATTAGCTAATATTTGAGAGTTTTGTACAAAAATATATTTATAGGGTTATACAAAATATTTAGATTATCAAATAATACAGTTCTAAGTTTTATATATACGTGATTAATTGGTTGTATAATTTTATCTCCCACGATTAAAGTTTCCTGAACTCCTTAGGTCAACTTTTATTTTAGGCTTCAATAACTAAAGAAAATCCGAGTTAGAACAAAAGCGTGAGTCGATTATTTATTTGAAGCTCACATCTTGAGTTATACAACAGTTTATGTTTTCGTTGTGTATTTACAATCCTAACAGTTTATCTTTGAGTTGTCGTTTTCTATCTATAAGCATAGTTACTTGATTTCTTGGTATCGCACTTGATATGGAGGCTAAACTATATATATATATATATATATATATATATTTAGTTTTGATACCCTTCATGAAATCTTATTAGTAGTGTTTAATACTATCTAAGAATCTTAAATTTAGGGTTTAAATCTAAGTACAGGCTCATTACTACTCATTGTTCTAATCTCGAATCATTGTTAAGTTCAAAAAATATCATTTAATCTCTATATTTATATATTTCTATTTAAATCTAATTTTAAAACAAATTTCGGGTTTAAATTTTAGATTTTCTTTTAATCATATCTTGAATTATGCATTCAAGATACGAAATCTCGTTTTTGGTATCAGTTAGGGTTAAAGAAATTCTTTATTCAATTTCTAAATTCTTTATCTAATCGAATTCTAGGTATTGATCTATTCTTAGACTTTGATTAGAATCTAAATCTATTATCTTAGTTCATACAATCTATTGTAAAATTGTATACTAATATGAAAAATTTTCGGGGTTCACAGTAACCCTGGTTTCTTAGTAACCAAGTAGACTTCAGGAACCAGAAACCAAAACCCTAAACCGGATTAGCTTGAGCTTGGGAGTGAAACCTAAGAACCTTGAATCCGGCTTTCCTTCGATTTCAAGCTAAAGAACTTTTGTTAAATAATTTAATATGGAATATTGTTCTAAAGTATATTTTAAAACATAAAAAGATTTTATTTCAAAAAATTTTCCATTCCAAGCCTTCCCAAGATCCATTACGGAAAAGTGGGCCCGGAACTCGAAATTTGAAAAATATTCTGGAATACTCTTTAGGACCAAAATTTAATAAGGATTTCAAAAATATATATTTTTTATAATTTTTCAATTTATAAAAATTACAGATATAGCACTTTTTCTTGTATTTTCTTTATTACCGATAAATTAATTGTCTTGATTACTATTTATTACTATTCACAAGTACAAGCCCATAGTCTACTCACACTCACAAACCATACCCTATTCTCACATCCTTATAAAACAATCCATTATATTTTCTTTTCCAAGAATTTTTTGCTCTTAAGAAATTATTACATTTTGAGACTTATTATTACACAAATTAAATCAAACAAAACAAATTCAAACCCTCTCTCTCTCCTTCCTAGCAAATCGACGCACCACCCACAACGCCCCGCCCCCCCCCCCCCCCCCGCGCGCGCGCTTTCCTTTACCCTCTTTTGTTTTTTTTATTTAATTTATTAAGCCATTAACCCTAATTTACTTCTATATATATATATATATATATCCATTTAGACTCTCTCTCCTCATTTTTACTCTTTCAATTTTTCACTCAAGTAAAAACTATCTCTCTTTTCTTCTTTGGTGTCATGACCCCTATCACACTCACACAAATTTATTTTCTTTCTTCATTTTTCCTCTTGATTCAAGCTTTAGGTGATGAATCTTTAACCTTTCTACCACTAAACCTTGTAATGGCAAGACCATTCTTGAGTATTTTCGTATTTAAATCCCTATGAGCTCTTGTTAGGGACAAGAAAATACTACTACATGAATGTCAAACAATCACAAGAGTAGATCTTGTATTTGAATGTGCTTTTGTATGATGATCTTCATGCTCATGCATTTAGAAGTAGAGTAAAGTAAAGATCTTGCACAAAAACCTATTTTTATACTTTCAAACTCCATTTCATGCATCCTAAGTAGTAGATCTAGTATTTACAAGCTCATATTATACTTGACATTCATGATATTATAGATTTTTATGTTTTTGTACATTAATGACCATAAAAGGCCTTTGTCTTGTGTATATAAATATTGTAGTTCCTAGCTGCGTTCAATGCTCCTGTGGGGATAGGATTTGCTTTTGAAGTTGAATTATCTGCAGTCATCATTGCAATGTCTAAGATAAATATTTTTTTGCCAGCTCCTATTTGGTTTGAAAGTGATTCAACATATGTGGTTCATTTGCTCAGGATGCATAGCTTAGAAGTTCCATGGAAATTTAGAGATCAATGGGAAAATCGTCTGCATATTCTAAGTAATTGTCAGGTGCATATTAGTCATATCTATAGGGAAGGAAATTCAATTGCAGGTCATTTATCCACGAAAGCTCTTAGTCTTTTTTATACCATCTGGTGGAATCTTGTTCCTAGTTCTTGTAATAGTTTTATCTATAATGATTTTATAGGAAAGGAAAGTTATAGATTTAATTAGCTTTCTTTGTGTAACTTGCCCTGTTCTGGGTTGAACTTTCTTTGTATCTTTTCTTTTTGTTAATAAATCTTGACTTTATTGAAAGAAAAAAATATAAATATTGTAGTTTGTAGATCTTTAAGTAGATGAGACAAGAAACTCAAAAAGGAAAATTATTTGTTTGAAATGGTCAAATGAAAATTCAAATGGTTTCAAGACCATATTTTAAAAACTCTTTTATCAACTCTAAAACTTGTGTTTTATATGAAAAATAAAGAGCATAAGTAATATGTATCATTAAGTGATGATTTTTATAAGTTAAGATGGGATTTGCTAAGAAAAATATGTAAAACAAGAAGTAGAAATAAAAGTAGGAAATTATGAGTTGCTTGTCATTTTAAGAAATTCGTAATAAAGGAGTAATGGCATGAAAACACTTACTTTCCAAACTCAAAATAGAAGTTTTATTAAAGAAACGAAGTCCTTAAGGGATAGGTATAATAGACACTTAAATTTTAAAGTATTAAACAAGTTTTTCTCAAAGAAATCACTCAAAAACTAATTTTACAAAAATTCGGATTTAGAAATAACCCCTATTTGAAAACATACTTACAAAGTATAAAATGGGGATTTTTATGAAGAAATAAAGGTCTGAAGGAATAGATATAATAAAAACTCAATTTTAGCAAGGATAACTATATTTTCCTAAGAAATAATTCCAAAACAAAAGAGAATGATCAAAGTCATGAAACTAGTCTTCTTAAGAGTAAGTATTCATACAGTCTTACAAAATAAAGTGTTTCTAAAATTTCCTTTTAGTGAATATCATCAAAAGCATGCACACATCAAGCTCATAACATGCCATTCATGATAGGAAATCATTAATATTGCATGAATATTTGACCTATATAGTAGAAACATTACAAACATTCACAAAACTATTTTTCAGAATTGGATTTCGCTACTGATCAGAAGTGATCAGAATGTTTTGAAACCTAAACATTTTCAAAACTTGTAAATAATATTAGAATTAGATAGATCTTTCGAAGTAGATAGAAATCGATATATAATTTGCAAAATTCCGAGCTAAAATAACCAAGTTACGGTTGTTTTAAGTCGGAACTTCCACAAATGACGAGTATTTCTTCCTTTTTAGGTGACCCTGAGATTGACGATTCCCTTCTACCGGACTATTATTACTAGAGGACCGGTGTTCCAATGGCTGAGTGAGTATTTTTCTCGATTCCATTTATTGTATGTAATTGTAATGATAGTTGCATTAGATTTTAAACAAAGATAAATGGATATGTATGGTGGGGATAAATGGGAATTATGTATGTTTGTTGATGATATGAGAAAACGATTATAAGAATATGGAGGCTGGGTGATTAACTAATGATTGTATAGATGAATTAAGATTGATTGTCTGCAATTGTTGATTGATCACCTAAGGAATTGGCATAATTGACTATTCGTAATTGATAAGTAATATGGACTCATTCATATCACAAACGGGATGAAGCATTAGCATTAGTTGGTTGCCCATGATCTAAAAACAGAGTAAAAGTTGGTTAATCGTGATCCATAAACGAAATAATGAGTTGGTTAATCATGATCCACAAACGAAATTATAAGTTGGTTAACCGAGATCCAAAACGACATACTTTTAGTAGTCCCACAGTATTCGTTAATGTACTAACTAGGGATGGAGGGTGAAATTCCATTCACATATAATTTCCAGCTAGTCATATTTCTATTGATTCCATATGTTTGATGCATATCATTTGTCTGATTAATCACTTACTTGTATGATGTGTTATGAATGTGATCTTGGAAGTTCTCACTCACTAAGCTAGTGTAGCTTACGTCCCTATAGTTTTTATTTGTTGCAACATTCGTTTGTCTAGCTTAGACATAGGCACCCTATAGCTCAGGTACAGGAGCTAGATATTTCCTTTAGAAGTTATATTCATTTCTGTTTAGACTTCCGTAGGAAACCGAAGGACTCGAGATGACTGTAATAGAGCTCTTAACAATATTCTTTTGCGAGTGAATGCCACTTAGTATTTGTAACTATATATATATATATATGTATTTTGATTATATTCTAATGCTATTGAATGTCGATTTAAACTCTTTATCTCCATCGGTTCAAGTATTCTATTATCGTAAAGGTATGCCTTACATTTATACAAGACTCCCCAAAGACTAAGGTAGTAATTCGTGGGTCTTATATGGCATGTGGTAGATTGTTACGTTTAGGGTACCCTATTGGGTGTAACAATTTAAGTTGATATCAAAGCACTAGGTTATAAAAGCATGACAATAGAACTAAAAATTGAACCTAGAAGTTAAACAGATAGGTTAAAATGGTGTTAAAGTTTTAGGCTTATTAGAAGTCTTTTCTTGTTGTAAGTCTCCCTGGGAGAGACCCGTGAGCATGCTAGGAATTTTACAAAGGGGACGAATGAGACTTTTGTGGAATATCGGTTAAGGTTAAAAGAGTTATGCGAAGATTTTGCTTTGGCAAGTAGTCCCCGGACTTTTGGAAGAAATGTTTAGACTTTGGAAAGAAAGGTTAAGGTATACTAGATGGGCATCAGTTGTGGACCAAATGAGGTATGATCCCATGAGGAGAAAAAGATGGACCAAGTTAGAAACCATCTACACCATGGAGAGGATCATGGTGGAATACGGGTGTGAACCCATGATAAGGGATGCCAACTTCATCCTGAAAAACGAAGGGAACCTAACCCTTCCTGTCACGCCCCAAAGGGTACCCTAAAAGTGGCAGTTCGCCACATACAGTATAAAACTTAAGAATGACTTCTCGAAGTCATGTGAAAGTTTTTAACACCATATGTAAGGCGTCTATCACAACAATAGGAGACACCAGTGGGATGTATAGTTCGAGATAGTAAATACAACATACAAGAAACTAAATAATCATCCAATTTATCATTAAGAGAATTAATCCATACATCATCTTAGGGGTTTTGCCCTATAATTCTCCAAATAATCATGATGTCAACTTATCTTTCTCACAACAAAAATAATACTAACACCAAAAGATATTAAAGGATAATTAACCTAAGGTCTTCAAAAGATATGTAGTTCTTGTTCATGAAAGATATTGGTCCTGTAGAACAAAGGTCTATCGGAGTGTAAGCATAATTAGTTTAGTGAGAATATTCTTGAATCAACGTACTTGTATATATAATTTCAAGCAAGTTATTAACAAGCATATGAATGCATCAAGCAAGTGATCAAGCAATACATATGATCTACCAGAAATCATATGTTTGAATGGATTTATCCCTCCATTCAGGGTTAGGTGTTCCAGGCTCTTTAAAACCCATCTTTAAATCCAACTCATGTAGTTTATTTTAGATTCCTACTCGCCCATCATAACATAGTTCTTTTAGGCTCCTAATCGTCCATCTTGCAAATTTCTGGCTACTACACACCTGGCTACTAAACTATTATCCCATCGAGAATAGCAGCTCATGCAATGAAACTAACTACGTGATATAAATGAATCAATTAATATAATTCGTAGTACATGATTAGAGTAATTTAAAAGTGATCACAGAATTTGCACACACTCCAATAGTATAATGGTAAAACATAAGTTAATTAACAATGATTCATGCCTTGGTATGCTTAACATTATTTTAACCAATATTATCATACATAATTCATTTTCATCTTTTCCTACTTCTAGTGCCTCTAGCTACAAGCACAACCAAGTACGTAAAAAGTAGGAAATAAACTCACTTGGCCATGAGGATCTATCTTTCTTATGGATGAGTCGATCTGTAAATCCACTAATCAAAATAATCCTCCGGGTATCAATACCCCTCCTCGGGATTACCTAATCAAGAAGAATACCCATAATGAGTATTTCTTATTGATTCTATGATACTTATCAAAAATTATTTCATAAGATCGTTAAAATTCGTATAGAAGGTAATTCCAACTTAAAATGGCCATAATTTGGTCATTTTAACTCGGAATGACACAAATAATATACCGTTTTCTACCTACTTGAAAAGATCTACCCATTTCTAAGGTTATTTTTGTTATAAAAAGCCATTTGGGTTGGAAAATACTCTACCGTTTTCTAACTATAATTACGAATTTATATTCACAAAATATGATTTTTCCAAACTTTGCTTTACTAAAAAATCCTTAAGAAAAATATGGATATGTATATAGTTGAAAAATCCTTTGAACATATATTTATACTCATATTGTATGTATGATTTTTGTAGTGTTGTCTCAATATTGATATTTCATAAACAAATTGTCTTTGATGGTTTTAAAAGGTAAAACTTTTGAGAATTTCTCCTTTTTAATTTGTTAGAAAGAAAACAAAAATATATTTGAGTTGTTATGAGTAAATGTTTTATTATTATTTCATTTCTCACCTTTCAAAAGTAAATTCATTTTTAAAAATTTTGGTTCTTTAAGTTATCTACTAACTTTATTTTTAGTGATTGAAAATACGTTTTTCAAAATATTCTTTAAGTTTCAAATATTTGAAGTTGTGTATGTTTTCCTCTTATTTTTTTTATATTATTTTTCTTCTTTAGGAAATAGGTGTACCTTTAAAACTTTACTTTTGTGGCAAATTTTATTTTTCTAAGTTAGTTTCCAAAATAGTGAGTTGATTTTATCTTGGTTTGAAAACCTTGTTTTTATTCTTAATATTTGTTAAGTGATAGAATAATTGCTTTAGATAAGTTTAGAAGAAAAGCTTTCTTAATAAAGAATTTTTAACATTTAGAACTTAGTAAAAATTTTATTTTAATTTTGAAAAGAGTAGTAATTATAAAATTGAAGTTTTTAAGATACTTTCATAGTATGTGATTTTCAAAGTCTATAATGAATCTATTTAAGTTTTATAAAAGATATGGTTAAGTTGAATATTAAGTTTAATACTAAAAATTCTATCTTTATGAAGTATTTAGTTTTGATTCATAAAAGAAATGAGTTTTTTTTATTTGAAGAAATCTTGTGCACTATTACTTAAAAACTTATGATCAATTTGTCTAAGCTTTTGAAAAACAAAATTTAGACTTCCTTGTAGAAAACTAATTTATTGAGAAATCTAGTTCACTTTTCCTAGTTTTAAAAACCCATTTTTATTTTTACTTAAGACAACAATATTATAATCATGCATGAATATGATCATGTAGCTATATAAAAGTAAAATAATACATAATAAGATAGAAAGAAATAATTATAAGTAAATAAACATAATAAAATAGTCAAGCATTGGGAACCTTAGTTTCATCAAGGTATCCCGGTCATGTATTGGGAGCCTTAGCTTCATCAAAGCAACCTGGGACTAAGAATAGAATAGTCCCAAAAGAAAAGAAAGAAAATTGTTTTGACTTGATATGGATAAGTCTAAGATTAGAAAGACTAATCTTAATTAAATTGCATAAAACAAGTAAATAAATAAATTGCAAGACATGAAAATAAATAAATAACAATGAGCTTATATGCTCTAAATAAATATATATACTTAGTATACATAATATTATATGAGTTAGATTAGAGCAAAAATAATAATAACAATAATAACAAAATAACAACGTAATGTAAAATAGGAACATGAACAAAACAAAACATGAACATATTGTTGCTTCTTTAACTCATATGAGTCTAAGAAATATACACTAAGCTCATGCTAAGTTGTATGAACATGATGAAGAAATTTAAGTAGGATTTTACCTAAGTTTAATGGAAGGTTTGAAAAGAGATGAATGGGTAGTATGTTTTTGTTGCTCTTCTTGAAGAATAGAAATTGGTAGAGAGTGTTTTGAGAGAGTATTTTGGTAGAGTTTTGTTATATAAAATGGATGTGTGAAAGAATGAAGGAGAAATGGGGTATTTATAGAATTTTTGGAGTGAATTTTGGATGTAATAAAATAAATTGAAAAGAAAATAATAATAAGAAAGGGAGAGGGAGGCCGGTGCATGATGGAGGAGGAAGAGAGAGAGTTTTGATTAATTTTTGTATTTTTGTAATGAAAAAAAGTAATGTGAAGGTTTTATGTGAATAAAGTTGTATTAAAAATATAAAAAGTAAGAAAATTAGTATGTAGGTAGTAAGAAATAGGTGTAAGAAATAGTAGAAATAGTAAAATAGTAATGAATAGTAGGAATAGTACTATGAATAGTAGACTAGACATATAAAATACCGGTAGTAATAAATATACGCGTAAACGAGCTATATCTGTTATTTTTAGTTACCAAAAAATTCTAAAACTAATATTTTTGAAATCCTTGTTTAATTACGAGTCTTTTGGTGTTATTGGAATATTTTATTATTTCGAGCTCCAGGACACGCTTTTCGAGAACTGATCCCGTTTGAGTCCGAAGGACACTCGAAATTCGCGAATATGATGTTTTTATGTTACCTTATATTATTACGAACTATTATAAGCCATTAACTTAATTTCGTTTTCTAGGGTTCGAGAACGCGGGATTGCCGGAGTTGAAATTATTTAATCGTCTTGGTCTTTGTTGACTTTTAGAAATTTTGGTTTGAAAGGGTTAAGGTTTAACCCAACTTTACCCTAGAAATTGAGGAGTTTATACTCGGGATCGGATAGGTGGATCTTTTCATATTCGGGTTTTCAAATCGAACGATCATTGGACTTTCTATTTTTGTTTTTGAAAATTCTCTCATGAAATCCCGTGATTGAAATTGATTAAGATTTGGTTTCAACTTGGGTCAAACTCTAGGGTTTCGATTTAGTATTCCAAAACCATTCTTGAAAAATTCGGGGGCTTGCACCTCCAGACTTTCGAGTATAGACTAGCATAGGACTCCTCTATGTTTATGCACATGATGACCTCTTTGACCATCAAGAGTAGAATATAGCAGACGCACAAAATCACATAGTTTGGCATGCTGTGTACTTAGACATTCTTCCCCTACATATAGGCATCAAGCCTTCAACAGCTAGAGATGTCAGTATGCAATTGATTAATGCACCTGTACCAGGAGGAAATAATGAGATTAAGGAGGTTGAAGAGGAAGTAGAGGAAGAGGAGGAGGAGGAGGATGCCGAAGAGGACCCGAATTGGGTAGAAGATGTAATGCCAAGGACCCCTACCCCTCTCATAGGGATGGAGGAAGATGTAAACCATGAGCGTAACCAATCTCCTTAGGATTTTGATCGAGATCTAGATATCCCTGATTGTGGTAGAAGGGAACCCGAGATAGATCCCATAGTTTGGAGAGACATCTATGTTGAGAATGAGTACCTTCTAGTGACTAATGAAGTGATTCATGAACCCGTGGTCCCTGAACCAATGGAAGTAGAGAATGAGGATGAGAGAAGCTCGGGAAACAGTAAATCGAGTGTGGGGAGAGAGTTAGGGATAGAAGAAAACCATGTTGATGAATAAGGAATGAGAGTTGGGGAGGAAGAAGTAAACCATGAGGAAGAACAAGAAGAGAGAGGAAATGAGGAGGATGAGGAGCATGATCACGAGATTTTGGTTCGACCTACTAGGAGAAGAAGGCTAACGGTGAGAGAACATCTAAGCCAGTTCATCCATCAGGATGATGGCAGATCTTCTCGTAGAGAACGGCTCCCTAGGCCGACCCCCGACAACTCAAGTGAAGATTGAGGAGAAGGAAGTAAGTTTGACTCATAGATTCCAAGTAAAACGTTTTGGTATAAAGCAATGCGAGATGCCAATTTGCCTTAGGTTTCCTTTAACGGCTTAGTATGCTGTTTCTTTTCTTTTATTGTATCTTTTGTTGTTGTCGGCTAGAATGTGATGTCTAGGACTAAAGTTAGATTAGTGGCTTGCCAAGTTTTGCAAACTTAAAATTTCAATGTAAATCCTTGTATGGCTCGCTCAATTAATGAAGTACTATGTTTTGTTTCAAAGGAAAGAAAATGCTATTCTTTTATATTACAAAGGTTCATAGATTTTGAACAATCATGTTATGCATTAGCCATAAATGACATTAACCACTTCATTCATATCATCATTATGAACTTGTGATTTTATTACTATATATGAATTCTTTTGTTTTATGGCTTTCTTATGGTAATATGAAGATTTATAAGATTGATTTCCTATTTTGAAATTTTATGATTTCTCGAATGTTTCTTAAGTCACGAACCTTGTATGATTAATTAACTCTTACAAATTAAAACTTCAAGAAGACACTAAAACTTACCAAATAATGTGTAACAAACATAATCGAAGGAACCATAATCGGGAGCAGGATTCCCTCCCAAATGAGGTTAGTAATGAGAATCTACCCAACTACCCATAACCTAATCAACATGAGGCAGCACCCCTAAATCCTCAAACAGCGATGATGAATGCGATAGGACAGCTAACAAACTTGCTAAATGCATTCATCCAAACACAAAACCTTCACCAACAGCCTAATCCTGAGTAGAGCGTGAGGGATTCAACACCACCACCACCTGCAGCTCATAGAGGGATGACTATAGAAATTTCTCTACCCTCAGAAGAGTAATCTTACAATGCACCTTTTTTACCCCCTCCACCTTATAGGAGGTATCAAATGAGCTCTTTACCGAACTTTATCAAAAGTAATCGTTATTTTGACGAGGCGTTTGGAAATCCCGATGAGGCAGAAGACTAGTTAGTGCAAGTTGAGCGCTCTTTCACTGCATATGAGATTCCGCCATACCTCTAGTTGGAGTATGGAACTTACATGCCAAGGTATAATGCCAGAGTGTGGTGGGAATCCAAGAGAAGAAGCTTGGCTCCACCTGTGACATGGGAAACCTTCCGTAAGGAGTTTTTGGAAAAATACTTCCCCTCTAGCCTCAGAGTACGGTATAGCACCGACTTCTTGCATGTCAAGCAGCGAGAGAGATCCATTGAGCAATATGAAACAGAGTTCAATCATTGATTTTAGTATGCACCAGAATCATTCCGAGATAATGAAGAGCTGAAAAAATAAGTCTTCTTGGAAGGTCTAGATGAGGACTTAAGAATTAAATTAGAGGAATCTGGGCTAAAGACTTATCTGGAATTAATTGAAAAAGCCCGTGTGATTGAAGGGGCTAAGAAAAGGAAGTACAATGAACCAAAAAGTGAGTATTTGGAAAGAGGTAATTTGACACCTCAAGTTCTGGCTACAAGGGTAAGAGATATAGGCCCTATCAAGGATTTAAGGACAACACAAGTGGTAAGCCCACTCAATCTAAGGCCAACATTACTTGTTCGAAGTAGAAGGAGAGCCATTACCAAAGGCAATGTCCATAGTTAAGAACAAGTGCTTCTTTTGTGGCGAGTCTGGTCACATGGTTTATGCTTGCCCAAAGAAAACGATTGTAACTTGTTTCATCTGCAAATAGAAAGGGCACTTGGCTTCTGAATGCTCACAAAGGAAAAGTGTGGCAACCCAACTTTTTGGGGCTTCAGGCAACGCTAACACCATGCGGTCAGGAAGCAAAGGGGGAAGCCGTGCAACATCTGCCATGCACGGGATGCAACTCCACAATTTCGAAGGACAATGGATGGTCGAGGAGGATGATGAATATATGGAGTTGGCCACGTTGGATCAAGGAGATAGCGGGGACAACGGCCTAGTAACAGGTAAGTAGCAAAAACCTCTTAAGTTACAAGTTCTTTATTTAACAGTTTTCTTTTAAGGAATTAAAACTTGTGAAAAGGAAAGCTAGAACCTCAAATCTCAGAATAGGTAATCATGAGAGTGATGTCTGTTGACTACAGGACGCATAAGGGTGAATAAGTGTGAAGCCTATGTATTGTTTAACACGGGAGCAACTCACTCATTTATTACTACCAGTCTGGCTAGACGGCTTGGATTACCGATAGCCGCGACTATCACCAGCTTAAGGATTAAGACACCCACCAGAAGCGTCGTGTCAACACGTGAGATAATAAGAGACCGCTTGTTGGAAATCCAAGGACATATTTCTACGAGTAATAATAGTCTTGGAAATGACTAAATATGAAGTTATCCTTAGCATGAATTGGCTAAGCATAGTTAAGGCCGTATTGGATTGCCAACAAAAGATGATAAGCTTTGACGATCAGAGGAAGGAAAGAGTGGATTTCTTTGGAGAAACCACAATTCAGAGAGAGTTTGGGCTAAGTTCTTTTGAGTTAATGATGGAAGATGAGGAAGTAATCCCTATAGTGAATGAATATGAAGATGTATTCCCTGAAGTACTACCCAGATTGCCACCGAAGCGAGATATTGACTTCGAGATCACCTTAGCTCCAAACACAGAACCAATATCAAAAGCACCCTACCGGATGGCTCCGGCGGAATTAGAAGAGTTGAAAACCCAGCTATCAGAGTTGTTGGATCAAAAATTCATAAGACCTAGTATGTCACCATGGGGCACACCTATCCCATTTGTGAAGAAGAAGGATAGATCCATGAGGTTGTGTATCGATTATAGAGAATTAAATAAGGTCACAATCAAGAATCAATACCCTCTTCCAAGAATAGATGATCTGTTCGATCAACTCCAAGGGGTGAGTGTATTCTCACACATAGATTTGCACTCAGGTTATCACCAGTTAAGGATTAAACCTGAGGATGTGCCAAAGACAGCATTTCGTACTCGGTATGAACATTATGAGTTTTTAGTGTTGCCATTTGGATTAACTAATGCACCGGCTGCATTTATGGACCTCATGAACCGCGTCTATAAACCCCTTTTGGATAAGTGTGTCATCATGTTCATCAATGATATTTTGATCTATTCGAAAACTAAGGAGCAACATGAGGAACATCTCCGGATGGCGTTGCAAACCTTGAGGGAAAATAAACTATATGCCAAGTTATCCAAGTGTGACTCCTAGTTGGATAAAATATCTTTCCTTGGACATGTATTGATGGGAAAAGGAATATTTGTTGATTGTGAAAAGATTAAAGTGGTGGTAGACTGGAAACAGCCGTAAACAGTGACTGAAGTGAGAAACTTCCTAGGATTGGCTGGGCACTATCGCAAGTTTGTAAAGGACTTCTCTAAGATTGCCAAGCCTTTGACTTAACTAACACAAAAGAATGAGAAATTTGTGTGGATAGATAAAAGGGAACAGAGTTTTCAGAAACTAAAACAACAGCTTGTGTCAGCACCGATTCTAGTGTTACCCAACCTAGAAAAACCCTATACAGTACATAGCGATGCTTCGAGGAATGGCGTTGGATGCGTGCTAATGCAAGAGGGAAAAGTCATTGCCTATGCTTCCAAACAGCTAAGGCCCATGAGCAAAACTACCTTACACATGATTTGGAATTAGCTGCTTTGGTTTTTGCTTTAAAGCTTTGGAGACACTATTTGTATGGGCAAAGATGTAACGTGTATATGGACCATAAGAGCCTTAAGTATTTGTTTACACAAAAAGAGCTAGACATGAGGTAGAGAAGGTGGTTGGAGCTTATCAAGCATTATGACTTAGGAATAAATTAATGCCCGAGAAAAGTGAACGCCGTTGCCAATGCTTTGAGCCGGAAAAGTTATGGAGAGGTGGCAGCCCTAATTATTGATAAAAAGGAATTAATAAGAGAGTTTGAGAAGTTAAGAATTGAATTCATAGGGCAAAGCATGAAAATGGAAATAGCGAACTTAGTTTTGGAACCTACCTTGTTGACTTCACCATCGATGATGAAGAGGTAGTCAAAATGAAAGGGAGATTATGTATCCCCGAAGACGAAGAGTTGAGAAGAGAAATTATGAGTAAGGCTCATAACTCTAGCTATATTATACACCTGGGAGGCACCAAAATATACCAAGACCTAAAGAGCCATTACTGGTGGAATGGAATGAAGAGAGATGTGGCAGATTATGTGATGAAGTGTGCCGTCTGTCAACAGGTAAAGGTAGAGCATCAAAGACCAGGAGGAATATTAAAACCTTTACCTATCACAAAGTGGAAATGGGATCAGATCTCTATGGATTTCGTATATGGTTTTCCAAGAATATCGGCAGGTTGTGATGCGGTTTGGGTAATATTGGATCGGTTAACTAAGTCAACACACTTCCTATAGATTAATATGACATAATCACTGGATAGGTTGGCCAAGATCTACATTTGGGAAATAGTGTGAATACATGGTATACTGGCAGGGATTATCTCAGATTGAGACATGAGGTTTGTGTCAAAGTTTGGATGAGCTTACAAAAGAGCTTAGGTACCAAATTGCACTTCAGCATCGCTTATCATCCCCAGACAGATAGACAGTTTGAGCGGACAATCCAAACCTTAAAGGATATGTTAAGAGCTTATGTTTTGGAGTTCAAAGGAAATTAGGATAATGATACGGAAAACCTTAGGTATATTATACCTAAGACCCAACGTTCGTCAAATGCAATTGAACCCCAAGGATCGTCTAAGAAAGCTGGTGGAAACCACGACCCATTGCCTATATGGAGGCAAGAACCTTGGTATAGTGGTAGACGCCACAACCGGTGATGGCAAACCGATTGATAAGTCAAAGAGGTTGAACGCCATGGAAAACTCCCGATAAGTTCATAAATAAGTTCTTTTTAGAACTCAAAGAGAAGAAAATTTCATTTTTTCATTATCAAAGATATATATCATATATGTTACATCTCATAGATTTATATAGGCTTTTAATTAGCCTAAAAACTAAGCTACAATAAATAAGGAAAAATAACCTATTGATGACTCATAGGAATATGTAAAGACAAACTTGACAATAAACAACCTATTAATGACTCCTAGAAATATGTAAAGACAAACTTGACAATTAAACAAGAAAATATGAAAAGACATAAAAAGAGATCCGAAAAGACACAAAAACTTATATATCCCTAATAAATACAATAAATATCCCTAAGGAAATAATAAATATCCTAAAAAAACATAAACTTAAATATGATATGATGCCATCTGATTCTTATCAGATAACCACATACATCTTGTCGAGTTTTCTTACAACCATAGTTACCACTCGACTATTCAGATGCCACCCTACGAAGCCTTATATAGACGGCGTTGTAGGTCCCCTCTATTGTGGGATTATGTGGAAAAGCTTGCTATCGGGCCAGAATTGGTACAAAAGGCGGCCGATGAAGTGAGGGCGATCCAACAGAAAATGAAAGAAGCTCAAGACAAACAAAAGAGTTGGGCGAATTTAAAAAGGAGAGGGCTCGAATTCCAAGCGGGTGACCACGTGTATCTAAAGATAAATCCAATTAAGCGCATAAGAAGGGTACGAACTCAAGGGAAACTAAGCTCGAGGTATATTGAACCATTTGAAATCTTGGAAAGAGTTGGAGACTTAGCTTACCGACTAGCTCTACCACCAAACTATCAGGAGTTCATAATGTATTCATGTGTCGGTACTAAGGAAATATGTACCCAACCCCAAAAGGATTTTGGAATTGGAACCCATCCAGCTAAAGGAAAATCTGACCTATGAAGAGCATCCGTAAGGATTTTGGATAAGAAAACTTAGAAGCTACGGAGCAAGGAAATCCAGTATGTTAAGGTGTTGTGGAGAAACCATACTTCCAAGGAAGCAACTTGGTAAGTCGAGGAGGAAATTTGGAGGAAGTACCCCGAGTTGTTTGAGAAACAAGGTACGTCAGTTCAGTTTTGAGGATAAACTCTATTTAGGGTGGGTAGGTTGTAAACCTCGGTTTTCCTAGTAACCAAGTAGACTTCGGGAACCAGAAAACAAAACCCTAAACCGGATTAGCTTGAGCTTGGGAGTGAAACCTAAGAATCCTAGATCCGACTTTCCTTCGATTTCATACTAAAGAACTTTTGTAAAATAATTTAATATGGAATATTGTTATAAAGTATATTTCAAACCATAAAAAGATCTGATTTCCAAAAAATTTCCATTCTGAGCCTTCCCAAGATCCATTACAAAAAAGAGGGCCCCGGAACTTGAAATTTGAAAAATATTCCAGAATACTTTTTAGGACTGAAATTTAATAAGGATTTCAAAAATATAATTTTTATAATTTTTCAGTTTATAAAAATTATAGATATAGTCCTTTTTATCGTATTTTCTTTACTATCAGTAAATTAATTATCTTGATTGCTATTTATTACTATTCACAGGTACAAGCTCATACCTTACTAAAACTCACAAACCATACCCTATTCTTACATTCTTACAAAACACTCAATTATATTTTCTTTTCCAAGAATTTTTGGCTTTTAAGAAATTATTACATTTTGAGACTTATTATTACGTAAATTAAATTAAACAAAACAAATTCAAACCCTCTCTCTCTCCCTCCTAGCAAACCGGCACAACCCCTCTCCCCCTTTCCTTTACCCTCTTTTGTTTTTTTTTATTTAATTTATTAAGTTATTAGCCCTAATTTACTTCCATATATATATTATATATATTCATTTATACTCTCTCTCCTCATTTTTACTCTTTCAATTTTTCACTCAAGTAAAAACTATCTCTCTCTTTTTTTCCTTGGTGTTGTGACCCCTATCACACTCACACACTCACACAAATTTATTTTCTTTCTTCATTTTTTCTCTTGATTCAAGCTTTAGGTGATGAACCTTTAACTTTTCTACCACTAAATTTCATATTTAAGTTCCCATGAGCTCTTGCTAGGGACAAGATGACATGCCCCGAAGGGTACCTTAAACGAGGTAGCCCGCTATATATAATATCAAAACTTAAGAATGACTACCTTAATCCCACGAAAGGCCTTAGTATTACATGTAAGGCGTCTAGCACGGTAATAGGAGATGCTTTTGGAAAGCATAGTCTAAGCAAGTAAAATGAACGTACAAGAATCCAGAAATAAAATATATTATAGCATAAATAACCAAAGGTCTATTACATGATTTCTTAGGAGCATACCCCTGCTAATCCCAAAGATCGAAATAGTCTTTGCAATATTTAAATACTAGATTGAAGATTTCAAAGGAATTCTAATCTAATTCTTCAAGTATATTTCCTCCAAAAGCTTCAAAAGAAAACTTACACAGATATGAGGAGACCTCGGGTACAAAAATAGGTGTTCCTGAGAATACAAATACCTATAGGGCGTAAGCTTATGGGCTTAGTGAGTAAATCCAAAAAATTCATACTCAAAATAATTTATCAACCAAGTTTATTAGTCAAGCAAATGGGATGCAATAATCATATGAGCATACAAGACATACAACTTTCTGAAAATCATATGTTGAATGAATTACGCCCTTCATTCGGGGTTAGGTATTCAAGCAAATCACAGCCACAACTTTTAAAACACTTTTATAGATTTTACCGGCTCCTATACGCCATAAAAAACTTGTAGTTATTACAGGCTCCTACTAGCTACCAATTTATGTAGTTCTTACCGGCTCCTACTCGCCACCTACATGATATATCGGTTATGCCTACCACCACTATTATACACTTTCTCACCAATTGTATGGTAGTGAACGCAATGTGACTCAACATATGAAGTGCATGTATAAATTCTTAATTAAAGTCTAGTAGTTATACTTAACTTCTTTCAAGTGAGCAACCAATTTCAAACACTTCAAGATATTAATGTACATGCAACTTTATTACAAACAAATCATGTTTCGATATACTTAATATTCTTTCAACATATTATCATACAACTTCCATTTGATTTTGCCTAAATTCTAATGCAGCTAAATTTACAAGCACAATCGTAAGTATGAAAAATAACGGGGAGTAAACTCACTCAGCCATGATAACAATTTTCTTGAAATGGATGAGTCGTTCGAGATTTCCACTAATCATAGTAATCTTCGGGATATGAACAATGCTCCTCGAGATTACCTAATCAAGAAGAATACCCAAAATGAGTATTTCTTTTTTATTCTATGGTACTAATAAGGAATTATGTTAAAAATTCGTATAGAAAGAAATTCTAGCTTAAAATGGCCATAACTTGATCATTTTAACTCGGAATTACGCGTATAATATACAGTTTTCTACCTATTCGAAAAGATCTATCCAATTCTAAAATTATTTTCATCAAACTAAGTCATTTGAGTTTCAAAATAGTGGTGATCAGATTCACCACGAATTTTTACAAAACTTGAATTCTTTCTTTTAACAAAAACTCATATCAAAGAGATAGATATTATAATAGTTTGGAAAACCTTTGAAATGTATTTACATATATTTGTTGACTCATATCAAATGTATGAAACTAATGAAGTTGTCTCAAATCATAATAGTAAAGTTTTGGAAAAGTGAAACTTTTGGAAATTTCTCTTATTTTTGCTAAAGAACATCTCAAGTTATTTTAAATAAGTATTTTTCTTTTCTTTAATTTCATTTCCTTAGTCTTTTTATATTTCCAAAGAATGATTTTATTTTCTAAGCTCAGTTTCTAATGCTTTTTGAAAATAATAACAATTCTATATTTGTAGAAATAATTTCCTTGTTTCTTAAGATCATTCCATTTTTATGAAAAGAAACTCTTGGTATTTGTCAACTAGTATTTGATGAAAAAATGAAGTTTAGTAAAACTTTTGTTTACTCAAGAAGTTCTTTCCATGTTATGTATGTTTTGTAAAAATTCCTATGAGCTCTTCTAGATTCTTAGGAAAGTTTGTTAAGATAAATTCCTAAGTTTTTATGAAAAATTACGTCCTACTTTTATTTTTAGAGAAGAATCTCTATTTTAAGAAAACCTTTCCTTATTTATCTTGTTGAGACAAAATCAATATGCTCATGCATGATTTATGAATCATAAAATGATAAGAACATAAGAAAGATATAATAATTAAAGGAATAAGCTAGTAAAGAATATATCAAGTATTGGAACCTTAGCTTCATCAAGGTATCCTAGGACTAAGAAAAGACTAGTCCCAAAAAGAAAAAGAAAACGTTTTGACTTAATGAGGACAAGTCTAAGACTAGAAAGACTAGTCTTAAAACAACATAAAAGTATAAATTGCAAGGTAATAAATAAATTGCAAACAAAGGAGCCTATATGCTCTAAAAGATATATATAGCTACATAAATATACTTAGTTAAATATATATAGAAGCAACATAAAAGAAATTAGATTCATGAACAAAAACAGAGTATGAACTTATTTTTGCTTTCTTTAACCTTCATGGTTTAGAAAACACACACTAAGCTCATACTAAGTAAATGAACACTTTAGAAAGCTAAAATTATTACCTATAGAAGCAGTAGAAACTAGAGAGAACTTGAGAGAGTTTATGGAGAGATTTTTAGAGAGTAAGTTTAGTGTATGGAAGGTGTGAAAGAAGTGGAAGGAAGAGAGGGTATTTATAGGAAAATGTGGAAAAAAAATTTGTGTTGATTAAATAAATGAAAAATAAAACAAATAGAAAAGAGGAAGAGAGGGGGCCGGCGCAACTTTGAAGAAAAGGGAGGAGAAGATTTTTTTTTTTTTTTTTTATATTTTTGTGAATGAAAAGTAAGATATAATATATGTGAAGTTGTATTGGAAATGAAAATTGTAAGAGAATAAGGTATGGTTTGTAAGAGTAGGTTGTAAAAAAAAGTAGAGATAGATGAATAGTGTAAAATAGTAGTAAATAATGTAATGTAAAGTAGACATGACAATTTAAGTACCGGTAGTAAGAAAATACGCGTATAATTGTGATATCTGATATTTTTAATTACTGAAAAATTATGAAACTGATATTTTTGAAATCCTTATATTAAATCGGTCCTATCGATGTTATCAGAATATTTTTATTATTCTGAGCTCCGGGACACAATTTTCGAGAACTGATCTCGTTTGAGTCCGAAGGATACTCGGATTTCGCAAATATGATATTTTTATATAACCTAAAGCCATTACGAACTATTACCACTAATTATTCCAACTTCGTTTTCTAGGACTAAAGAAAACGGGAATGCTGGATCTACAATCTAGGGTTTGTACTAGACTTTTGTTGACCTTTAAGGTTTCAGTTGACTTTTAATTCTAATATCAAACTTAAAATTAACCGAAAATTTTAGGGGTTTACACAAGAAAATACTACTACATGAATATCAAACAATCACAAGGGTAGATCTTGTATTGGAATGTGTTTTTCTATGATGATCATCATGTTCATGTATTTAGTAGTAGAGTAAAGTAAAGATCTTGCACAAAAATCTATTTTGATACTTTCAAACTCCATTTCATGCACCCTAAGTAGTAGATCTAGTATTTAAAAGCTCATATTACACTTGACATTCATGATATTATAGATATTTTGTGTTTTGGTACATTAATGATCATAAAGGCCTTTGTCTTGAGTATATAAATATTGTAGTTTCTAGCTACGTTCAGTGCTCCTGTGGGGATAGGATTTGCTTTTGAAGCTAAATTATCTGCTGTCATGATTGCAATGTCTAAGATAAATATTTTTTTTTGCCAGCTCCTATTTGGTGTGAAAGTTATTCAACATATGTGGTTCATTTGATCAGGATGCATATCTTAGAAGTTCCATGGAAATTTAGAGATCAATGGGAAATTGGCTGCATATTCTAAGTAATTGCCAGGTACATATTAGTCATATCTATAAGGAAGGAAATTCAGTCGCAGATCATTTATCCATGAAAGCTCCTAGTCTTTTTGATACCATATGGTGTAATCCTACTCCTAGTTCTTGTAATAGTTTTATCTATAATGATTTTATAGGAAAGGAAAGTTATAGATTTAATTAGCTTTCTTTGTGTAACTTGCCCTGTTCTGGGTTGAACTTTCTTTGTATCTTTTCTTTCTGTTAATAAATCTTGACTTTATTGGAAAAAAAAATATAAAATATTGTAGTTTGTAGATCTTTAAGTAGATGAGACAAGAAACTCAAAAAGGAAAATTATTTGTTTGAAATGGTCAAATGAAAATTCGGATGGTTTCAAGACCATGTTTTTAGAAACCCTTTTATCAGCTCTAAAACTTGTGTTTTATATGAAAAATGAAGAGCATGGGTAATAGATATCATTAAGTGATGATTTTTATAAGTTGAGATGGGATTTGCTAAGAAAAATATGTAAAACAAGGAGTAGAAATAAAGTAGGAAATTTTGAGTTGCTTGTCATTTTAAGAAATTCGTAATAAAGGAGTAATGGCATGAAAACGCTTACTTTCCAAACTCAAAATAGAAGTTTTATTAAAGAAATGAAGTCCTTAAGGGATAAGTATAATAGAGCCTTAAATTTTAAAGTATTAAATAAGTTTTTCACAAAGAAATCACTCAAAAACTAATTTTACAAAAATTCGGATTTAGGAATAGCCCCTATTTGAAAACATTCTTACAAAGTATAAAATGGGGATTTTTATGAAGAAATGAATGCCTTAAGGAATAGATATAATAAAGACTCAATTTTAGCAAGGATAACTAGATATTCCTAACAAATAATTCCAAAATAAAAGAAAATGATCAAAGTCATGAAACTAATCTTCTTAAGAGTAAGTATTCATGGAGTCTTACAAAATAAAGAGTTTCTAAAATTTCCTTTTAGTTAATATCGTCAAGAGCATGCATACATCAAGCTCATAACATGCCATTCATGATAGGAAATCATCAATATTGCATGATTATTTGACCTATATAGTAGAAACATTACAAACATTCACAAAACTATTTTTCGAAATTGGATTTCGCTACTGATCAGAATGTTTCGAAACCTAAACATTTTCAAAACTTGTAAATAATATTAGAATTAGATAGATCTTTCGAAGTAGATAGAAATCGATATATAATTTGCGAAATTCTGAGTTAAAATGACCAAGTTACGGCCGTTTTAAGTCGGGACTTCCGCAAATGACGAGAATTACGGAAATGATAGTTTTATTTAATAGTTTGGGTTAGTTAAGTGATGAAATACTCATTAGGGTATTTCTTCCTTTTTAGGTGACCCTGAGATCGATGATTCCCTTCCACCGGATTATTATTACTAGAGGACCGGTGTTCCAATGACTGAGTGAGTATTCTTCCTTATTCCATTTATTGTATGTGATTGTAATGATAGTTGCATTAGATTTTAGACAAAGATAAATGGATATGTATGGTGGAGATAAATGGGAATTATGTATGTTTGTTGATGATATGAGAAAATGAATATAAGAATATGGAGGCTGGGTGATTAACTAATGATTGTATAGATGAATTAAGATTGATTGTCTACAATTGTTGATTGATCACCTAAGGAATTGGCATAACTGACTGTTCGGAATTGATAAGTAATAGGGACTCATTCATATCACAAATGGGGATGGTGCATTAGCATTGGTTGGTTGCCCATGATCCAAAATGGAGTAAAAGTTGGTTAATCATGATCCATAAACGAAATAATGAGTTGGTTAATTGTGATCCACAAACGAAATTATAAGTTGGTTGACCGTGATCCAAAACGGCATATTTTTAGTTAATCTGCTAACTCGGGATGGAGGGCGAAATTCCATTCACATATGATTTTCGGCTAGTCATATGTCCATTGAGTCCATATGTTTAATGAATATCATTTGCCTGATTAATCATTTGCTTGTATGATGTGTTGTGAATGTGATCTTGGAAGTTCTCACTCACTAAGCCAGTGTAGCTTACGTCCCTACAGTTTTTATTTGTTGCAGCACTCGTTTGTCTAGCTTAGATAGAGGCACCTTATAGCTCAGGTGCAGGAGCTAGGCATTTCCTTTAGAAGTTATATTCATTTCTGTTTAGACTTCTATAAGAAACCGAAGTACTCTGGATGACTGTAATGGACCTCTTAACAATATTCTTTTGAGGGGGAATGCCCTTTAGTATTGGTAACTATTTATATATGTGTTTTGATTTATATTCTAATGCTATTGAATGTCGATTTAAACTCTTTTTCTCCATCAGTTCAAGTATTCTATTATCATAAAGGTACGCCTTACATCTATACAAGGCTCTCGAAGGACTAAGGTAGTAATTCGTGGGTCTTATATAGCATATGGCAGACTATTACATTTAGTGTACCCTATGGAGCGTGACATTGATAATGTGCTTCAAAGGGACTCAAAGATACTTGAGCATGCAATGGGTTTTAGAACATCTAACTGAGTATCCAAAACATGCAGACATCCTAAAACACGACCTTTGCTAATAACCCACTTCGTCATAAGATTCTGAAACAAACAGTAATTAGGAAAGAATGAGACACAACAATTTAGGCTACCAGTAATTTGGTTTGCCGATATTAGATTAAAAGAAAATTTTGGTAGATTTAAAAAGAAGTCAAGGAAAGTAAAGGAGTAAGATGAATGGAGCCAGGACCAATGACAAACAATGTAAACCCATATGCCAAAGTAACAGTAGAAGACGAGGTATGTGGCTTAAAGGTGGTGAAGAGACTAGAATTACCTATCATATGATTAGTAACACCTAAATCAATGGTCTACTGTGAAGTGGAGGATAGAAGGAACTTGCCTTGGTTAACTGATTCAGTAAGCATAATGATAGATTGAGATGAATGTTTTATTTTTTCTTGATACTGGCGATACTTAGCAAACTCATATGCAAATAGTGTAACAGTCTTTTTAGATGAACTTGAAGTAGCTGCTGTAATATGAGCTAAATGAGACTTTTGAGATTTATTCAACAATTTTAGACATGTACGCTTAGTGTAACCACACTCATAACAGTAAAAACATTCAACTCCCCTTGAATATTAACTCCTGTTATTTCTTATATTACAATTCTACTCGTTAGCTGTATATACCAATAACAACTTTCAATAATGCTAATTAACAAGAAATAACATCCAAAACAACACTTGAATCAAACCAACACCAAGAATTTAATGTAAGGCCACCGGTTAATCCCAAATAAAATATAAAAAAGAAAAAAATTGACCTTAAAAGAAATATTAATATTGCATTAACTTATAAACAATCACTAACAGAACCAAAAATCTAAAAGTCAAACCCATAGCTCACACACCTAACAACAAAAGAAGGCATACAAAAAAAACCTTTGGGAAGCTCCAACCAACGATCTAACAATAAAAGAGCTCATACCAGAGATTTTTGGAAGCTTCAACAAGTTTCATCACTAAAACATCGCCAGTAGCAAAGCTAATAAATCAGCAACCACCAAACGCGACTAGTAGCGAACCCAAAAACTCTAACTTTGACGAGAGCATCATGAACCCACCTACACACAACACCGACTAATAACCTAACCTATACGAATGTCACTAACACCTTAATGGATCCTAAATCTAGCACCACACAATGATGATGACTAGAGTCCTTACAAACCCAATCCAGGATTGGCAAAAGAAGACGAGAAACCCTAGGAATACAGGTAAATCGGAGGAAGCAAGAAAACCTAAAAAATTTGATTGCTCTGATATCATGTTAATAAAGTAATGTTAAGGTTAGTACTAAAGTTTCTAATTTTAAAGCTTAAGTTTATAAATATGATGTGGGCACTATATTTATTATTTAACACTCTCCCTCACTTGTAAACTGGATTTTAATTTTATCCAAGGCCCATCAAGTAGATGAATTAATCTGTAAAGGGTTTATAATGAGTACGCAAGGATTCGAACTCTTAATCTCCTACTCTGATACCATGTTAAGATCTAAAGTGTTAGTGTTAGGGTATTCAAGCCCCTAGCACAATATTATATATATATATCATAAATGTAAAATTACAAAATTTGTGCTTGACTAATTTAATTAATTCCTTTTATTAACAACGTAATTGTAAAATAATTTTCTTATTAACATGGTGTTAGAGCATAACCTTTAGCCACAAGATGGGCCTTTAGTCGAGCAACGGAGCCATCAGGATTAACCTTAACAGCAAACACTTACTTACAACCAATTGCCTTTTTACCTATGGATAAGTCCACTAAATCTTAAGTACTATTAGTATGTAAGGCATTCATCTCTTCTATAATAGCATCACACTAGCCAGGATGATAGAGAGCACCGTGACTCATCTTGGGAAGTGCCATGGTATCAAGTGATGCAATAAATGAAGAGAATGATGACAACAAGTGATTATACGAAACAAAAGAAGAAATAGAATATGTATATTGATGTTTACCTTTCCTAAGTGCAATTGGAAGATCAATGTTACTTAGATTAGGATCTATAGAAGAAGAAGAGGATAACTGAAGACATGAAGCAGGTGGGTCATGGGGTCTAGAATACACATGTCGAATAAGAGGCCTTGGTAGAGGTGGTGGTAGTGGCGATGGCGGCATTGATGGAGTTACTTGTGCACCTAGAGATTGATAGGCGATATGATAAACCAACATGTTGTCATTCTTATCTTGTATTGAATTTCCAATTGATGGAAAAAATGGAATGCTTTCTACAAAAGTAACATTAGTTGACACAAGCTACATATCAAGATGAGGACAGTAGCATCGATATCCCTTTTGAACTCGAGAATAACCCGAAAGGACACATTTAAGAGATTTGGGATCTAATTTGGTATCAGAGCTCTTATCGAATTAAGGTTTTGTTTCCACATTTAGTTGCCCTAGTGATAAATGCTATAACACCCTCGATTCTAGCATGATTTGGATCCTTTTTAGTTGATATTCTAAGTAAAAATCATCTAGAAATACTCTTAATTGATTAATTTGTTGATTCTAGGTAATACGGAACTCATCGAGAGGAAATCAAATGAATCTGGCAAGAAAAAAAATCAATTTTCAAGAAGTTTGGAACCATACGCCCCTTGAAACAACCCATATCAAAGGCTGTATAGTTCCAGAGAAGCCAAAAAATGAAATACCCCTCCATACGGCCCGTATCAAAGGCTGTATGGATCCAGGACAAGTTAAAGCAAATGAAACACCCTTTGACATGGGCTATATCAACTCCTATTTCAACTCAAAAAGCACATCCAGCCAGTGAAATGACCTCTCATATAGGTCGATTCAACCAGCGCATCCTATTGTTATTTCTCTTATTTTGAGGATCTTGTGTACTTATATAAATACCCCTTGGAGAGAGAGTTACAAGGGGATCGGAGTGACACAATATTCTAGATCTAATTTTCTCTGTGAGTTTTTGAGAGTTTTTTTTAGTAATTTATAATTTTATTATCTAGGAGAGACTTAAAATATTATGTTTTACCACTATTATAAGTAGGGAGAATCTAACTTGATCATCTCGTTAAACGAAGATCAGTTTTCACATCATCAAATTACAAGTGTGTATTTAAATAAACAAAAAAGAAAGAAAGGATGACACTTTCATGCTATCTATAAACATCTTTGCCTTTTGCTGATTTGTTACTTTATCTTCGTTTGTCCATCTTAAGTGGGGTCTTTCAATCTTCATTTCATGGCATGTGCCTTCTTTTTATATTCCACATCGAAGATGCAGCTTTTCCCACCTTATTATATATTCTTTATTTCGCTCCGCGAAATCCATGTAGATAATTCCCAGTATTAAAGCTAAAAGATACTCGTCTATCCCCATGTTCTTGCTTTGTCAGTGTGCTTTCACTTTCCAAGGAGCTGATGAATCTCATTGCCATATTAACTTTACTCATTAGGCACACCATCGAACTTCATCCGTGTATTTCATGCCAAACTCATATGTCGCTGCTATATAGAAGATCATAACCGTCCAAGTAGGATGGATGAGGCCTGGAACCCTAACTTCTCCATATAATAACTGGGAAAAAAAAAAGAGAAAAAAAAAAAAACAAAAGGACATAACGTGTATCTTCTAATGCCATTTTTTGACTACTTTTACTTTTTAATACCTATGATATAGATAACTGTATAAAAAATATATTATATTAAAATTTAGGAAAAGTACATATTTAGTCTAGTGCTTATTGTTTTCAACATTCACAAGACAGGACATTTGATGCTGTAAAGTTTTCCAATCACAATTGACAAGTGGTGATGCAAGAATCGTGAAAGCAATTAATTCTAATAAATAGCAAAATTAAATGCAAATAATAAAAAAATATGGGAAAGCTAAAAAAAATGGAAAAGGAGAAAAAGTTGGCATATTATGGGTATGTTTGGATGGTCTGTTTTTTATTAGTATCTTTAATTGTATCAAAATGATATGTGTAAATATATTCGATTTTTACTTATATTTTATCTATTTTGATCTATTTGATCTTTTCACCAGAATTATCAATTTTTCTTTATCTATATCTATTTTTAATAAATGATTTGTTAAAAAACACAAATGCCTACTCTAAATTACGAAAACCTTCTTCTTTGTGGTATCCATTCATGAAGCTATCGATGTACATTGAAACCCCAGCCTCCTTAACATCAACAACCTTATTGACCATCCCTTCCCACTCTCAAATTCTTTAATTTTTTGGGATTCAGAAACTGGGAAATAGCGGTTGTTTTGATTATCTTCTTATACCACGTATTCCACATCAGAATTTAAATCAATCACAATTGCTTGTAAACCTTCAAATCGCTAGACCTCACCTTTGCTAAATACGTAACATGGGGGTTTTAGATCACTACAAAAATTTCAAGTTATAGGGACGCCAAATTGTGTCCTTATATAAGAGCCTTTGGGACACGAAAGATATTGGGACGTAGAACAGGATCCTCTTCATGAAAATGAGGTTTGGAATGAAGCTTTGCTCTCTCTCTCTCTCTCTCTCTCTTTTTCTCTCTCCTTATATCCTAATAGTTGTCCTCCATCATTGTAAGGTGCTTTCTCTTCATGTACATTATTATCACTATTATATACATAGATTAATTCTTTCAGTTATCGAAGAAAGAGATTTTAAACAATTAAATGCAACCCCTTCATGGTGAACGATTTTATTTTGTAGGAATTTTTTTTCGATTTTCTATAATTTTTGGATTTCTCATTTATTTATATTATTAATTTAGTTTATACATATTGAATTGTGCTATTTATTTAAATTGACTGTTTCAGTAAATCGTGCTCAAAAGTTCTAATTTCTAAACATTGGAAAATATTACGTATCCAAATAAAAATAATAATAATAAGGTTAAGATCTCAAGTAAAAAAGTGAGCAAGATAATAACTAAAAATGTACTTCATCCCTTAAATTTTCGGTGAAAGTATATTCATGTTTGTGTATAGCTCGTCCAAATATATGGATAATTTCAACACCAATTTACGAAAACGAAAAAAACTTTTACAAAAGATCCCAATACAACACTTGTATCCCTTAGTAAATATCGTCACCAAGGGTCAAATTAATCAGCAATTTATTCGAATTGATTCATGAATGGATTGGTGCGTTTCTTGATTAAAGTTAATATATGTCACTTAATACAAGTTGGATTGGAATATATATATATATATATATATATGACTTGCAAATCTCTTTTAATATAAAAATTGGCTTAAAAACCTTATTGGAAGAAAAAAATTTCCAATATTAATTTTTTTTAAGAGATATAGTGTAGTAAAACATGAAATATTTATGTAATTTCAATAATTTTCATTTCATGAGGTAATGCCATAATTTGCCTTTATTATCTTTTGATCCACACCGTGTGTATCTCACAATTACAAATACATAGATCTATATGTCGAGCAAATCGGGGCCACGTGCACTATTAATAAATATTTGTTAAGTAAAACATTTACAAGAATATTAATTTAATCCAATCGTGTTGTAGTCTGTTGGTCTCTCTAATGAAATATACTAGATTCAATTTCTCCTTCCCTTGTAATAGAAAAAAAAAATATTTTTATATATATATATATATTAATTTAAAATGCATGTTTTATAATGAAAACCCTCATGCGTGTATATTCCTTTTGTTATTTTATTTTATTTTATTTTCTGCCTTTTCTTTTCGGGAGATTTCAAGGGTTTACAAAAGGTTGAAAAGTATATTCACTTATTAATAGGTCAGGGTCTAGTCATCACCAAGAGATATGTTGGTGTGTGGGTCAGTGTGATGGGAAGAAAAGTGGTGAAGAATCTCTTTGTAATTTGCCTTGCAAAACTTTAACTTTGCTCATCTTTCCTTCGCACCAATGAAGCTGTTCTTCACTTATATCTGCCATCCTCAAAACCCTAGACACCACCTTAAGATCAATTAGGCCCATCAAGATGTCCATCTCTTCATCCACGTTTAGTCTTTTTTTCCTAATGCATTTCCCTGCTCGGCGTAGATCCTTTAGTTGCATCTTCTTCTGCTCATCCATTTCAAGAAATATATACATTAATAAATATTCAGAAATGATATCCGATCCTGTTAATTTTTTATACATAATAATAATACGGAATCAGAATATGGAAATGAGTTGCATCCTATTCATTAAAATAAAAAATTATACACAGGTGCTCTATATTTACTAACATACAGTTTTTTTAAATTTCTAATTTCTTATGATATAATCATAATAACATAATTTTCTTTATAATCATAACTATTAGTCACACATGATAATATTAGAAAAGAAAATTTGATACAATTTAAAAATAACAAAACAATTGGGAGGATTTAGGCTTCTTCGCTTGAAAAGTATACCGCGGCAATTATCGACACTCTCTTTTTAAATTAAAAACAACAGAGTCATGGCAAAAAAATAAAAAATAAAAAAAAGTAAAAAATAAAAAATAAAATAAAACAGCACATGTTGAACTCATAGGCAAAGAAAAAAGGGGTTAGCAGAAAATTCATAAATACACCTAAGTTTCATAGGTCATGCGCATAATAAAAAAGCTAAAAGCTACGAGTAAGCACCCTGTACACGGTACGCTAAATTTCTAATTTTTTCTAAGCCACCACCTAAAAAAATTTGCAATTCACTTAGAAACTATATAAAATATATATTTTTTTCCTTTCCATCTTCTACTTCTGTTCTTATAAATAAAGTTTATTTACAGGTCGTCCGCTTCAGATAAAATCCTGCTTGTACATATATGTTCCTAGTGAAAAATTCTCGGTTTAGCCTATAAACTACCGTATACAATTTTATAGAGTTACTGCTAGTGGGTATCTTAATTCCACTTCTTATATTCATGTTTTCCTTTTTGCTGTTTAATTACAAAATTTATAAAAGGCTAAGAGTTTCTTTAATTTTTATCACTTGTTAACATGTTCCTCACAATAACTCTTGAATAGATAATTTGAGTAAAAGGTATTTTCCACTTACTTTATTATTAACTTTCTTCATCAGCGTAAGAAGAGCAGGATCAACGGACAGCGCCCTTCGGTTTCTTCTAAAGAATGCCGCAAGTATTTGGCAAGGTTTCTCTTTATCAGCCTTGAGGAAATTCATAAACGTCCTTATACCGTCTTCCATTATCATTAGAAACGCTGGAGATGAAATTCTTGATCCAAATCCTTCATCCTTCTCTTCTTCTTCTGAATCTATTTACAATTTATAAGTTGTGATATAAAAATGAACTTAGAAGTTAATCATAGTATCTCATTACGATATAAAATAAATAAAGTAGGATTTAAAAATTTTCCATAAATGATTTTATTAGCAAGTCCCTTTTGGCTGCTTCCTTAACCATAGTTATGAAGATTTTGTCGGCACTTATTTGTCTATTAAATGTATGCGTTATTTTTTGGGGGAAAAAAATTTACTCTATATGAAAGCATAAAATATTTTTTTTAAAAAAAATATTGCTATCAAATACATAAAATTGTTCAACAAACGGAAATGTAAGGGGCATTTTCGGAAAGAGAAAAATAGTTGATAATTTGGGAAAGCGAACTGCGTACTAAAAAGATTTTACATACACTACTTTGCCCTCAAAAGCAGCATTTTCCTTGAGATCATAACAACAAATCATTCTTCTTCCTTTATATATAATGTTAACCGAAATGGAGGAGTTTGACCACCACATATATAAAAATAAGGTTCATTTGCTAAAAATGAAAATGAAAATGAAAATAATTACTTTCCTTGTTATTTCATATTAGTTTAGGCTCTCGCTTATATAGTACGTGCATGTATGTTCAAATTTCGTGATAGCCAACGTGCAAACTATTAAACATTGGTAGACATCCAATTAAACAACCGACATTCATATAGAAACAGTCAATGATCCTATGAATTCATCCTCTAATGAAGACAGGTGTTTTTGAGACAAAGCGTAGATCCTTAGTAATGTGTACGGAAAAAAGATGTGTGAGAAAAATAAATTAATAAATAAGTGACTTAGCCTAATAAAAGAAAAAAATTAGGACTATGGAAGAGAAATTAAGGAAAGGGAATGATTCAATTTAAGTGAATTGTTAGGCAGGTAATACATATGACCTAGCTATAGATTACAAGGTTATTGGCTTTGAAAATTGTACCTTGAAAGCAACAATTAAGTGCTAATTGCACACATTAACATTATTGACCTCACAAGAAAAGGTTTCTGAGCACAAATGCTGTCATTTTTTACATCATGTGGTGTTTTTGCTTCAGAATGTTTTTTTTCCGCCTATGATAGTTGGATATATTTTCATATGAATTTTACATGAATAAGAATTAATACCTCAGTGAATATTAAATTTAAAGAAAATATGTCCCAAAGTTTCAGAAATAACAATAGGAATATTATCATATTCTTTATATATATATATATATATATATTAACCTTTTCTAGTGTATACAAGTGAATCAGCTATTTTTTGGGAAAAAATGCTAATAGATGCCTGTTTAAAGCATTTGTCAAAGATTAAGAGAGGAAATTTAACTCACTTTCATACATTTAATTTTTTTTTTACTAAGTGCTTAATCAGTTTTTAAATTTATAGAAAAAAAATATATTTTTAAATTCTTAACTAAGTGCGCAGAAAACTGTAAAGTATGTTCAAAATCGAATAGTTTAGTCCACATAAAGATTAAGCTGCCCGTACCTCGATATTCTGGAACTTGAAGTAATTTTGGTGCCAAAAGTCTCATTCGGGCATAAACCTCAATCCTACGACCCTGTTCATAAGGCTCATTCTCATTGTAACGTTGCAATAGAACTTGAAATTGTTGAAATTGCTGGGCAATTCGGGCAGGACAACCTGCATCAAAATCACGTCTGGATGCTCTTTTGGTCTGGAAATTTTTGTAATTCCAATTTAATGCTTCCCATGTCAAGCAAATTTGAGCTACATAAGCAGCTTCCAATTCACTATATGGGTTATTATGGCGCATGTCTTTTGGTTTTTTGTTGATAGTTGCTATTTTGTGTATGATTCTCTCTGATGTTGACCGAGGGCGCACTTTGATTGATTTCAAAGACTCTGCCAAAAGATGAAAAAATATTGACTCAATGGACTGAAACCATATACTATTAAGAAGATAAAAAGGTATAGAATTTCATTATAAAACATACATATTTAAAAAAGAAAAACAACTGATTAAAAATTGTTCATCAATGACATATTCATAAGCAGTTTTTATCATGGACTAGTTAATTGGTATACGTTAAATAGTTTGTAGTTAGATCTATAAAATATCCCTTTACAAGTTCCCTTACTTTAGCTAAGTTGCTTTTAAGTAAATGAATGCTTGCTTTGTAGGGTGACATTGAACTTTAATGGAGTGAGGAAAACTTTTTTCTAGAAATATTAAGTGGAAAGTAAATAAGCAATATTTGTATAAAAATAGAAATTGGATGGGTGTCTTTTCTTGAAAAATAATTTTAAAGTTTAAGAAATTGTTAAATAATTAATAATATTCAAAAAAATTGAAATTTTTGTTTTATTATGTAAGCAAACAAGAAAAAAATAGGAATACCTCATCTTACATAATATACGTCTTTTAAACTGCAAAGTTGTAACACAAGAGTTTCAAAATCGATCAATTTAAACATATAATAAATTATCACCACCCTACATCTTCAACAGTTTCCCAATATTAGCTATAGATTTTCATTACCCACAGAACATATATTTAATAGTGACTTTTGCAATTTTATTTCACACTCGTATAAATTTCTACAAAAAGAAATACATGCATTCTGAATACTTGTTCATTTGTATATAACTTCAGCTCATTGAAGTACATCTTCTTTTATTTATATATATATATGTTTTTTTTTCAATTACTATATATTGAAATGTGCAAAGTGGATAATTTTTAGGCTAAACCTAGATGAAAAATATTAACATTTTCTTTTCGATAACAATCAATATGGAAGATGACAGGGTGCAGACTAAACATTATCTTCATTTTGTGTGACGGCGTAATGCTCATATCCACATCCTATTTCGATTTCAGGAATATAAAATTGACGAAAGATTTCAAATTATATACGTATATATGGGTTTTTAAGATTTTAGTTAGCAAAATTAAATTTGTTTTCCTTTTTTTATATTTTCCAAACTCAACATACATTTTACAAAAAGAAATATATAAAAATTTTATTTCTTTAGAATTTTCCAGTATGTAATTGAAAAATACCCGTTTCGTGCAACTTTTCGGCAGAGATTCTATCGAGGAACATCATTTCTTCATCGTATTTTTGGAAAACAGTGTAGGACTCCCACTTAGGACAGCTTCGCCTTGACGAGGACGAAAACGGATCGTCCGTACCGGAATCTCTGCAATTAATAGAGCTTCTCCACTCCGATGAACTCTTTGAAGTGGACCCCACTGTGCATGAATCCTCATAAATTATCAGTTCTTCCTCTTCTCTCCCTACACTTCCTTCTACGTGTAATTTCTTTGTCATGGCCTCGTCCTCTCTCTCTGTTTTCTGGCTCTCGTTATCCCATAATCTATGACTTTCCAGCATGCTTGCTTTCGTTTTCCTTTCATGTCCAGTTCCTTGATTTGCACAGTCCTCTGTCATGAAAATGGAATGCAACAAAGAGCTCATGATTAAATATTTTCTTCTTACTGTAATTATGTTCTGTTTTTTATGGCATTTTTTTTATCATTTTAGCTTTATGTTTTTATCATTTTCAAATAAATTAATTATCCAAAACAGATACCGATAAAAAATATTTTACTCATAAACCGATAAAAAAGATTTAGTTCTGATATGAAACAGATTTGATATAGATATCAATAAAAAACAAATTATCTAAACAAACGCTTAAATTGAGACAATATGAGAATTCATCCAAAAATCCAATAAACTATAAAATAACTACTATTATATTTTTTTCATATGTGATAAGCTTCTACAATTAAAATTGAAAAAAATTAAACCCCTAAATCATTGAAATATGCTTTCAAATCATTATATAGTCGGTTTGTCATAACAAAATAAAAGGTGCAAAAAAAAGTATATTATAAAAGTAATAAATAAAAGAGAGTTTTTTCTTTTTCTCCCTTCACATCATGTATTTTTTTTGTTTTCACAATTCTTTTCTTTTTTTTATATCTATTTGCTTTGCAAAATTTAGGATCCAAGTGTTTATAAATCTAAGAAAACGAAAATTTATATGCAGCTAATAAGCTGAGATATCATTGCAGGATTTATATGATTGAATCATGCAAAAAAATGCTTAAAAATTAGAAACAACGAATCCCAGTTTAATAAAAGGATTAAAATAAGAAGACGCTTCCAACAAGATATTATAGGAGAAACGATGATAAGAATAGATAATAAGATTGATGGATTAGAAGAAGAACTGCAAGAAATAAAAGAAAGACTTGTAAGCTTAGAAAATGGAAAGAATAAAAGATATACCCAGAGAAAGTAATAATAAAAGAACATGAAAATAGCACAACAAGTTATATAGGAACAGTTAATGTCCTGATTAACCGAAAAACATGTATATATTTTCAGCCCACTTTACAGATATACATTAGTTACTTGTTCTTATAAGATTATAAAGAAAAGTTTTATCCAAGAATATCCCATATATTACAATTTAAGCACAATAAAAATTTAAAATATGCATACAATTTGAAAGAAACAAATAAAAAGAAAAAAGAAAAAAGGAAAAAAAAAATACCATCTTGAGTGTTGGCATCATTCACCAACTCATTTTTTTCATGCAAGTACTGGTGGATGGACACTTTTGGCACACACTCATCTTGAAGCGGAGCAGAATTTTGATGGGAATAATTCGTGTCTTCTTCTTCTACTTCTTGTGTTGGAGTATCTTCATCAACACTCTCTTCTCTTTCACTTTTACTTTCACTTTCCAGCTCTTGACTATGTGATGAATCTTGCGCAGAGTATTGCTCTGTCGTGTAGCTATCCTCTTCAACCTCTTCAACAACAATGGGCTTTTGATAATAACTCGTCACTTTTTCCAAAAATGGAGTCTGGTACCTTTGAGGACTGTTTGGCTGCACAAAAAATAGTCCTTCGCCACCTTGAATTATGTCGGCCACCAAATCTTTTTCCTCGAGATGATACCTATTATCATGTTCATATTCATGATCAATTCTTCCTCCTTCTTCCTCCTCTTCTTCATCCCAACAATACTCGTAGTCAGCTTGATTTCTACAAAAGGGAAAAAAATGATAATAAACGGTAAGAAAAATTTGAATTAGATATATTATGAACTTTTCAATATAGAAATAAAATTATTAATAAATCGGTTATTATATGGAAATGAATTTTATGAAAAAAAAAAAATTGAGGATAGACCTTTGGAAAAGAGTGAAGCTGCCAATGAACTGGAGGATAGTTGCAAGTAGTAATGAGGAGAAGTAGAATAAGATGAGGAGAAGTTGTATGGAGCTTGAGATGTTATAGAAAAACCTAACAAGGGCTTCTTCTTTAGAGCAATATGGCATTTTCTTTTAGGTCGCTCCAATGAAAGGAGTTGCTAATGAGCAAAGCAATATACATGAAGCAAAAGGCTCACAAAGTAAAAGTAATAAGCTTTGGTGGATCTCTTATGTCCTCCTTTAGTCTATTCATTTGAGGAAAGCTCACTTCAAATAAGTATTAAATGGCCATTATGTCCACCTCTGTTGTTATTATCCTCATTTGAAACAAAACAGATAACAAGGGCAACCTTGTCATGAAAATTTGAGTCGGTTGCTATACCTACTGGACTGTTGATTTTGTGTATTTCTTTTATAAAAATAAATATAATATATACATGATTAATATAATATAATATTTTATTAAAAAAATTTACCAGGGAATATACAGCTTTGAAAATTTTACATTTAGTTTTTCCATTTCGAGCTTTTTGAACTTATACATAAATCTTGAAATGAAGTGCATTCAAGCCCCTTTCTGCTATCTTACTCTTAAATGAAATAATAAAAAATATAAAAATAAAAAAGCATAAATTAAAGGGCAAAAGTCAAAATCAAAATGCACATTTCTTTTAAGAATTGGGATCTAAATGCACAATTTAAAAATAAAATGGTTAAGTACACATGAGATTAAACAAGCATAAATGAGTATTTTCAAAATCAAGTGCATCTACAAATAATGGAGAATATTTCTTGAAAAGTAAAAATTAAATAAAAAATAAAACATAAAAAGTAAGGGGCAAAAAAAAAAAAACTTATACCGGTTAACAAAATTTGTTATTTCCATGGGCTTTCACGTCCCATCAGCTTCAACCAAAGACGTGGACAAATGTTTCGTCTTTCTGCATTTTCATGCCGTTATGAGATGTTGATATAAGTTCATAGACAATGGAGACTTTTGACACAATTTAATATTTTACGGACTTTTTTTTTGTAAGATTTTTATTTTTAGTAAGATTGTTATAAAATTTGCAAGTTATTTTTTTAAAATTTATTATAAATGTCAAAATAAATCAATTAAATAATAAGAAAATTATATATAAGATATTAAAAATGACAACAATAAATTAAATCCCATTACAATAAATGTTGGAATAAACTAATAGAAAAAATAAATAAATTATATCTAAGATATTCAATGGCACCTTAGAAACCTAAAATTTAAAAGCAAAACAGAAAAGCTGATATAAAGTAAAAAGATAAAGAAATTTTTAAAGAGGTGACGTACCTAGGGACCTTATATATATTATACTTACCATTATATATGTGTTAATAGGAAACCCCCAGCTACTAAATTCAGGGTCATAGAAATAAATTTCAATTAATGTGAAAAAGTTCAACTCTATATACTATCCAGATCTAAAATAATAGGTAAAAATAAAAATAAAAAGAAGAGACCAAAACCTACGTCCATGCTTTCATAAACATGTGTTTGCTTATCTTTTTAAAAGATGCACTGACCATTAAATTTTAATTTATATGTTGAAGATACTAAAATTGATTATTTAATTATTAGCATAGAATCTTAGTTGGAGTAAATATTTTGTGTTGTGTTGTGGGTGTAGTCAGCTTGGTGGAGAGACTTCAGCGTATTCCTTGCGTCCTCATGGCATAAAGAGCCTTTACATAAAGTTAGTGTCTCATATTTGTCATTTAGGACTCTTAATTACTTGTTTATTAAGGTTTCCAGGCAAAAAGGCTGCTGCAGTGCGGTCAATTCAGAGAGATGTTGCCATTCTGCCAAATTTAAAATGTTTTTGAAGACGTTAATGGGTGTACGAGCGAACCTCGCATGCCTACGTATTCTATAGGAAAGTCTGAAAAGCATGTAAACCTCGGAGCGTTTATTCAAGAGGCGGCAATAATAATAATTAAAAAATCACTTACAATCCGCTGTATTTTGCGTTAGGGAATGGTGCGTAGAGGGGAAAAAATTGGGTGGAAATATTATATATATATATATATTGCGATAAACCTCCTACATTTTAAGATAATTATAAGTAAATCTTAAGAACTGAAAATCATCGGAACCCTAAAACCAACATGGTTCTATATTAAGTTTAGTGAATCTGCATCTGGCAATCCCACGTGCAAAATCTAGAAACAATAAAATGAGACAATCTAGGAGTATATTCCGAAATAATGTTATAACTTAAAAATATCATATTCACCAAAAATTTGATCGTTTCATAACCAAACGGGATCAGTTTTCAAAAATAAGGTCTTGGCATGCAAGACAGTGAAAATATTTCGACAACATATCTAGGATCAAAATTTAATGAGAAATTATAAAATATTAGTTTTATAATTTTTCAGCTTTTAAAAATACCAGATATAGCTCATTTATGTGTATTTTTCTTACTATCGGTGTTTTATTTGTCTAGTCTACTATTCATTTATCTCTACTTTTTCTTACAACTTATAAACTTATTCTTACAATTTTCTTTTCCCATAAAAACTTTACACCACATATTACTAAATTTTTCTTACACTTTTATTCTAAAATCAATTTTTAATCACTCCCTCTCTCTCTCTCCTCTATATAGCCGGCGCCTCCCCGGCTCCCCCTTCTCTATCTATCTATTTTTTTCTTTTTTAATTTATTTTGTTAAATCTAATTTTCACTCTAAAATTCTATAAATACTTTATCCCTCCTTCATTCTTTACACACATTTTCATACTTAACAAAACTCTTGTAAACTTTCCTCTCAACTTCCCCTCTCCCTCTCTCAAACAATTTCCACAAATTTTCTTCTTCCATTCATCATCTACACATCATCATTCACTTTAGGTAAATGTTCTAAACCATACTCCATATTCATATTAACATAACATGATTATATTGTATGTTTGATTTCTAAACCCCATGAGCATTATGGTAGGGATGAAATCATGGAAACAACAATGTGCTCATGTCATTATTCAACATTATGTTTACTATTGCTAAGTTATTATGTTTTATTATTATTCTAACCTAACTTTGTATATGTATTAACTATAGCTATATATATAATCTTAGAGCATATAAGCTCATAACATAACTTTTATTCATGTTCTTACAATTTATTTATCTATTTCATGCAATTTATTAAGACCAGTCATTATAATCTTAGACTTGTTGTCACGTCCCAGAAGGTACCCTAGACGTGGTAGTCCATCACATACGGTGTTAAAACTTAAGAATGACTTTCCGAAGCCATGAAAAAGTTTCGACACCATATGTAATGCATCTATCACAACAATAGAAGACACCGATGAGATGAGTAATTTGAGAAAGTAAATATAGCATAAAAGAAATATACATAAAATTTTTTAACTTCAAAATTATAGTCATATGGTCTATACATCATCTTAGGAGTATTCCCCCGATAAATCTCTAAAGATCAAAATATAATCTTTGTCTTACACGAAAGAAAACAATATTAGAACCAAAAGATTTTAAAGAAAATCTATTTTAAGATCTTCAAAAGGATTTCCCCAAAAGCTTCCTAAAAACACAATTACACTCTAATATATGGAGTCCTATGTCAACAAAAGTCCGTTGGGGTGTAAGCTCAACTAACTTAGTGAGAGTATTCCAGGATTAACATACTCGTATTAAGAAAATCAAACAAGTTTTTGACAAGCATATGAAATGCATCAAACATGTGAGCAGGCAACACATATGAGCTACCGGAAATCATATGTTTGAATGGATTTACCTCTCTATTAGGAGTTAGGTGTTTCGGGCTCTTTAAAATTCACATTTGAAATTTGATTATGTAGTTTTATTTTGGGCTCCTACTTGCTCATGTCACGCTCTAAAGAGTACCCTAAACGTAACCATTTGCCACACTCAATATTAAAACTTAAGCATGACAACCTTAGTCATTCCCAAAAGCATCGATATTAAGTATAAGGCATGCTCTCACAAATTAGAGGACCATATTTTGAAATATGAAGCTTAACAAGATATAATAACAAATTAAGAAAGGAAAATCATAATATTCATTCATTCATAATAATTATCTTACAAGTCTTATGGGCATTCCCCAGCCAAAATAACTATAATCTATTACAAGAAATTTTCTATAAAGTCTACCTCTAAACTAATACTAAACTTCATCTAAAAAAAACTCCTTAATCGAAAAGGGGAATACCCGGCTGCAAGGTTTACGTGGGCTTAACCACAATTAACTAAACTACAAAATATATCTATAGAGGTATAAGCTAAGAGGCTTAGTGAGAATTATTTTCAAAGATAAATACTTGAGTCACAAAATCAAGCAAGTTTTTAGGCATCCAAGTGATATACAACAATCACGTGGGCAAGCAAGACATATAGTTTTCCGGAAACTATATGTTGAATGAATTTATGCCCTCTATTCGTGGTTTTAGAGAGGCTGATAAGATTTTGCTTCAAGCCAATGGATACTAAGCATTATTCTCTATTATTATACTTCTAGCTTAAAGCTGATAAGCATCGTCCCAGTATTTTGCTTCAAGCATAATACCGCTAAGTGTTTCTCTTTGTATTATGCTTCTAGCTTAAAGCCGATAGGCATTGTTTATGGCCTTATAACAATACCACTAACCTTTCCCTACAAGATTAGTGATCCCTATGCAATGTGACCCACTACGTGATATGCATAAACCAATTTATTTAGAATATCATAGCATAATTAATGTCAATTTATGGTGATCATAGAATTTCAGACATATCAAGTTCTATACTAAAACAAACGAATACTTACAATCAATTCTCGCCTCGACATTCTTAGAATCCCTTCAATAATTTTACATTCATATCCATTTGTCTTTCCTTAGTTCTAGTGTAACTAAACTACAAGCACAATCAAGTAAAGTAATTAAGGAAATAAACTCACATTGCCATGATGATACTTTCTTCTTATGAATGAGTCGATCGGTCAATCCACTAATCAAAATAATCCTCTAGGCATGGATACTCTTCCTAAGGATCACCTAATCAAGAAGAATACTTATAATGAGTATTTCTTATTGATTCTATTGTAGTTTGTCAGAACTATGTTATAAGATCGTCAAAATTCATATAGAAGATAATTCCAACTTAAAACGGTCATAACTTGGTCATTTTAACTCAAAATTGCACCTATAATATACCGTTTCCTACCTATTCAAAAAGATCTACCCATTTCTAAACAATTTTTATCAAACTAAGTCATTTGGACTCTAAAACAGTGGCGATCAAATTCACCACGAGATTTCCTACTCCTAAAACATTTGTTTTAATCATCAAATCATTCAAAAATTGTTTTGATAAATACTTAGTCATCTATATAGTTGAAAAAATTCCTTTTTATAGCTACATAGCTCATATTCTATGCATGCTCAAGTATTTGTTGTTCAACCAATAATTCTTTGGTCAAACAATGTTAGTTATAAGTTTAAAAAAATCATAATTTATAAGAAATCCTTTTTGTAAATCCTTTAAAATGGATATTTTGATTCTTTTGTTTAAAAAAAAAGTATTTTATGTCTATCTTACTATTTTCTTTGATGATTTTTTCTAAAAATGAATTTCTATTTTTTCCTTTTGAAGCTTTCAATACGTGAATCACTTTTCCTATTAGTTTTCTATGTATCATGTGTACTTTGTAAATCTTAGTTTGAAAATTTACATTCCCTTTTTATATTATGTTTCAAAAGAACATTTTTATACAAGGACTCATCTTTCTTATCTTTTATAAAACAATTCTATTACTTCTAAAGTTATGATTTGGAAAAAGTCTTTTAAATTGATGATATTTCTAAAATCATAATGAGTTCTTTCTAGTTTTGAGAAAGAAAATTCCTCTTATTAATTCTAAATTTCTTTTAGGACTTTCTTTTTGTGGCAAAATTTCTTTTTATAAAAAGTATAGTTTAAACTTGGTGGTTTAGACAATAATATTTAAATTGTATGAGTATGAGAATAATAACAAGCAAAATCATACCAATAAAATAAATAGCAAATAATATAAATCAAGTATTGAGAATGTTAGCTTTGAATCAAGGCTCTCGGACTAAGAATGGACTAGTCCCGAAAAGAAAATGAAAATTATTTTGACTTGATGAGGACAAGTCTAAGATTAGAGACTAGTCTTAAAACAACATGAAATAAATAAATTGCATAACTTGAAAGTAAATGAATAACAAATGAGCTTATATGCTCTAAAGATTATATATAAGTACATAATTATATTTAGTTAAATATATATAAGAACTTAGCATGATATCAACAATAATATGTGCAAAACATAATAACAACATAAAAGTAGATAAATAGATTTTCATGAATAAAAATAATACATGAACATAGTGTAGCTTCCATAACAACAAGTTTAGGAAACTCACGCCATGGTTATGTAAAGTTACATGACATAGTAGAAAAAAAATATGGAAAGATGTTTTTACATAAAGAGGATTTGGAGTATAAGTGTAAATCCCTGAAAATTTCATAATTCTTATAAAATAATCCTAGAAGTCTAATACCAAAAACCAAAATCGAAACCCTAAAAATCAACTCAAGTTAAAACCAAAATTTTAAAATAAGGTCAAACACGGAAATTCTTAGTCTTGAGAAAATAATAACCCTTAAAACAAAATATAAAATACAACTATCGGTTGATTTAATATCCGTACACAAATCAAATCATCTATCCGATTTCTAACACGCAAATCAAGACGATATATCCAAATAATGCTCGACAACAAAATACTAAGATCTTAAATCCTTCGGTGAATTTTAGAATAAAAAGTTTCAATTTTCACCAAAAATCAAACTGAATTAACCCTTTACCCTAGACTCGGTTAAACGATCTCTAGAATTAAAAAATATTAAATAATCACAAACAAAATGAGATAAACCATAAACGTCGAACTAAAAATATAATACAGGCAAAACTCCAAAATTTTATGATCTTACGAATAACTCAACAAAATCGGAAGTCAAACCAATACCCTAAAAGTCAACAAAGCTTACAATAAACCCTAGTGTTTAAGATCTGGTAATCCCGTGTTCTTAAACCCTAAACAACGAAATGAAAATAATTGTTTATGATGGTTTGTAATAATATAGGGAAGCTTAAAAAATCCGATTCGCAAATTTCTAATGTACTTCTGATCCGAACGAGATCAGTTTTCAAAAACTGTGCTCTGGTACACCGGAGGCAAATATATTCTGTTAATATCAATAGACTCGTAAAAATATATGGAATCCAAAAATATCAGTTTTAGAATTTTTCGGTAGCTAAAACTTGCAGATATTGCATTTATACGTGTATTTTTATTACTACCAGTATTTGAATTGTCTAGTTTACTATTCATAGTACTTTTCTACTATTCATTACTATCCTTCTATCTCTACTTTTTCTACTACCTATTCTTACACCTACATACCTATTTCTTACAATTTTCTTTTCCCATAAAAATTCTACACCACATATTACTAAGCTTCTCTTACACTTTTCTTTTAAAATTAACTTTTAAACAATTTTCTCTCCCTCTATCTCTTGTTGTTGTCCACTTCTCTCTCTCTATTTACCCTCCATTTAATTTATTTTTCAATTAATTTAATTACATCTAATTTTCACTCCAAAATTCTATAAATACCCATTCCTCCTTCATTCTTTCATACAACTCATTTCACTACCAAAACTCTCCCAAAATCTCTCCACAAATCCTCTCTCCAAAATTTTTCTCTATCAAAACTCTCTTAAACCAATTCTTCACAAAAAAATCCTTCTTTATACACAAATTATCTACCACATATCACTACCCACATAATACCCCATTCATCTACCATCTTCATACCATATAAACATTTTAGGTAAACTTCTTCCAATTATTTATATACTCATGTCAAGTAACTCAACATGACTATGATGTTGTTTTGAAACTCATATGAATAGTAAAAGCAACAACATGTTCTTGTTTTGTTCTTGTACATGAAATTCAACTTTTATTATGTTGTTATTATGTTCATATATATGTTGATTTTATTGTTGTTATTATGCTAATTTTGTATTCATATCTAATTAAATATATTTATATATAATCTTTAGAGCATATAAGCCACTTGTTATTTATTTAATTTCATGCTTTGCAATTTATTTATTTCATACTCTTTTAAGATTAGTCTTTCTAGTCTTAGTGTTACGAAAGAGCCAACGGTCCAAAGTTTAGATTCAAACCAACATGAAGTTCAAATGGCTACCACGGAAACTCAAAGGAATTCAAGTTCAATAAGTTTTCCTCAAGAACCAATCACAAGAGCTCGAGCTAAGAAGCTTCAACAAGCCTACAATAATCACTTCCAAGGCTTATTAGAGCATGCCAAGATGAATCACAAGATTATCAAGGCTTTGGAACAAGGCGGGAGCAAGTATACTTCAATATTTTTGAAGCAACATTCAAATAAAGCAACATTCATTTAGGACGTATTAATTCCTTATTTTGACCATCTTTGATTGACAGCCAGCCATCATTTAAGACGTATTAATTTCTTGTTTTGACCATCTTTGATTGGCCGCCAGCCATCATTTAGGACGTATTAATTCCTTGTTTTGACGTTTTGTTTTCCTTGTTTTGGTTATATAAACCTATTTGGTTGTTTGTAAAAGACAGATTATTGTTGAATGAAAAACCAAAGCTTTTGCTTGAATTCTTTGTGTTCTTGATTTAGAATACATGCTAAAGGAACATTCAAAGGAGATCTTGATCGCCTTCTTTGTGGAGTGTTTTGGAGAGAGGGCTGACCTTGTTCTATCTATTTAGATCAAACACTAAAACAAACCTATTTCTAATCCATCTTAGGGATTGATTACCGATAGAATTCGTGGGTTTTCGTATTACTGTGCTGGGGGTTCATAATATCTAAAAGGGTTCTCACGCGTGATTGCGAAGGTTCTCGCATCATTTGGTATCAGAGCTTTGGCTCTAGATCAGGTTAATCCTTCTTTTTATCTATCTTTTGTTTTCTTTGAATTCAAATTCAAAAAAAAAAAAATCAATCAAAAAGATTACATTTTTATTTCTTTTAGATCATAAAGCTCACATCTTGATTCTTGTGAGAACAAAAAGTTTGCACCTTTATTCATATTACATCATAAAAATTTGTTCCTTGATCTCTTTTTGGGTGTAATCTATTCAGATCTATAGGGAAACACAAGTTAGGGTTTTCAAATCTTCAAGTCTTGTGATTTAAGTTGAAAAAAAAAATTCAAAAAAAAAATTGAAATTGGTATATATAAAAAAAGATCCTTTTTTTGACACTCATATTATCTCAGATTTGGATTTCATGGAATCGTTCTAAAAGTGTGATTCAATTAAGAACGCGAAAGAAAACAAGCTTGAGAGGTGTAAGGAATACCCGAGTGATATATCTTATTCCTGAGAAAACACGAGTGGACAACTACATCTAATAGAGTGCAAACACGAAAGGGAGCGTTTGTGAGGAATTTTTTTTTTTTTATTAACGTGTGTTGATTTTTGCAGGAAATTATGTCAGGAAAGGGTATTGATGTTGGTAAGGATGATGGAGGAAGAGAAGGGGGTTTTATGCAAGATGCTAGGGCTTCGGAATATATACGCTTGACTGAAATGTTAATGGATATGAAGGAGTCTATAGAAAATATTAATTTGAGGCTACAGGTTGTAGAGAAAAAGTAGCCGAGTTCTAGTGGAGTAAAAGGAGTTAGAATTTCCCCACCCCAGGTAGATGAAGTTGGGGATACTAATGATTATGTGGAGGAAGAATTTGAGGATAATGCCACCATGATAGCCAATAGAAGAGGAAGAGGTGGTAGAGGTGTAGGAAGAGGCCGAATGCAGGAAGGTTATATTACTGGTCGAAATAGGTGGAATGAAGACTATGTAGATAGAGATTTGGGTAATATTAAATTGAAACTTCCTATATTTCAGGGCAAGTCCGATCCAGAAGCTTATTTGCAATTGGAGAAAAGAGTTGATCTGATCTTTGATTGTCACCAGTATAGTGAAGAGAAAAAGGTGAAGTTGGTTGTAACTCAGTTTCAGGATTATGCTATTTCTTGGTGGGATCAATTGGTGACTAGCAGGAGGAGGAATCTGGAGTATCCTATTGACAATTGGTCCGATTTGAAGGCCGTCATGAGAAAGAGATTTGTCCCCAAATATTTTCAAAGGGAATTGATTCAAAGGTTATAATTGTTGAAGCAAGGTAATAGGAGTGTAGAGGACTACTACAAGGAGATAGAGATGATTTTGACTAGGGCTGATTTAATAGAAGATGAGGAGACCACCATGGCACTTTTTTTGGGCGGTTTGAACAAAGAGATTGCCAACAAAGTGGATTTGCTACATTATGAAGAATTGGAGGAAATAGTACATCTTGCTATTAAAATTGAGAAGCAACTCCAAGGCAAAGGTTTAACCAGGTATGTTTCCAAATCTTCTTCCAGTTATAATAATTCTTGGAAAGGATATGGAAAATCTGAATATAAAAGTGGAACTAAGCCTACAATGGATGTAGCAAAAGGTAAGCCTAGTGGGGATTCATCTGAGAAGCCCAAAACCATTGATCAGAAGGGAAGGAATAGAGATATCAAATGTTGGAAGTGTCAGGGTGTTGGACACATTAGTAGGGAATGTCCTAATAGGAGGACTATGGTGGTCAGAAATGGTGAAGTTGTCTGTGATGAGGAGATGATGGTGACAATGGAGATGACAACATGCCCGAATTGGAAGATTGTAGTGATGAGGGAAGTGTTGAGGAGCCAGTGACGGGTGATATTTTTGTTACCAGGCGTGCACTTAACACACAGCTGAAGGAGGAATGTCATGAGGAGCAGCGAGAGAATTTATTCCATACTCGATGCCATGTGCAAGGGAGGGCATGCAGTGTGATTGTTGATGGAGGTAGTTGTACAAATGTGGTGAGTACACTTCTAATTACTCGATTGGGATTGCCTACAGTTTCACATCCTAGACCATACAAGCTTCAGTGGCTCAGCGACTGTGGCGAGGTGAAGGTAAATAGGCAAGCTTTAATTTCTTTTTCCATTGGTAAATATCATGATGAAGTGTTATGTGATGTTGTTCCTATGCATGCTGGAGATATCTTATTAGGTAGACCTTGGCAATTTGATAGGAAAACAATGCATGATGGTTACTTAAATAGATACTTTTACCAAAGATGGAAGAAAAACCACTTTGTCACCACTATCCTCTAAAGAAGTGTATGAAGATCAATGTAAATTGGAGAGGATAAGAGAGGAGGCCGAAAGAAAAGAGCGTGAAGAGAGAAAAAGCATTCTTGAGGGAGAGAAAAATAAGAGTGCAAACAAAAAGAGCGTTGAAGGTGAGTGAGAGAAAGAAAAGAGAGGAGTGAAAAGCAAAATAAAGAACGGCCTAGAGAGCAAAAGAATAAGAGTGTGAGTTTGATTGCTAGGACAAGTGAGGTTAGGCATGCGTTGAAAGCCAGTAGGCCTATATTTGTACTTTTGTACAAAGGGGCTTGTTTGGCCACTAATGATATTAACCCATCTTTGCCTAGTGTGTTTTCTGATTTGTTGCAGGAATTTGAAGATGTGTTTCCAGAAGAGATGCCTAGTGGACTTCCACCAGTGAGGGGCATAGAGCATAAGATTGACTTCATTCCTGGAGCTGCCATACCCAACCGACCTGCCTATAGGACTAATCCTAGTGAGGCAAAGGAGATTCAAAAGCAGGTTGAGGAGTTGCTGGAGAAGGGGTATGTGAGGGAGAGCTTAAGTCCTTGTTCGGTTCCTGTAATCTTAGTACCTAAGAAGGACGGGACTTGGAGAATGTGTGTAGACTGCAGGGCCATCAATAAAATCACTGTAAAGTATCGTCATCCTATTCCTAGGTTAGATGATATGTTAGATGAATTGTATGGTTCGTGTTTGTTTACAAAAATTGATTTAAAATCCGGTCACTATCAAATACGCATGCAAGTAGGAGATGAATGGAAAACTACATTTAAGACTAAATATGGCTTGTTATGCCGTTTGGTCTTACAAATGCACCTAGTACTTTTATGCGTTTGATGAATCATGTGCTACGTGAATACTTACGTAAATTTGTTGTGGTTTATTTTGATGATATTTTGATTTACTCTAAGTCATTGAATGATCATATTTTGCATGTGAAACTGGTTTTGGCAAAACTAAGGGATGAGAAATTATCTGCAAATCTTAAGAAGTATAGTTTTTGCATGGATAAGGTTAGTTTTCTTGGTTTTGTTGTGTCTAGTCATGGAGTGGAGGTTGATGAAGAGAAGGTTAGAGCCATTAAGGAGTGGCCTAGACCTTAGACAGTTAGTGAGGTTCGGAGTTTTCATGGACTTGCTGGATTTTATAGAAGATTCATCAAGGATTTTAATACTATTGCTGCACCATTGAATGAGCTTGTTAAAAAGAATGTTGGATTTACTTGGGGCGATACACAAGAACATGCCTTTAATGAACTTAAAGAAAAATTGTGTAATGCACCATTGCTTGCTTTACCTGATTTTGACAAAACTTTTGAGATTGAATGTGATGCTAGTGGCATAGGAATTGGAGCTGTTTTAATGCAGGACCACAGACCACTAATGTACTTCAGTGAAAAGTTGAGTGGAGCGGCATTGAAGTATCCAACATATGACAAGGAGTTGTATGCCTTAGTTCGAGCCTTACAAACATGGCAACACTACCTTTGGCCTAAGGAGTTTGTCATACATACTGATCATGAAAGCTTGAAACATCTGAAAGGTCAAGATAAGCTGAACCGGAGGCATGCCAAGTGGGTGGAATTCATTGAAACATTCCCATATGTGATCAAATACAAGCAAGGTAAGGAAAATATTGTTGCTGATGCACTTTCCAGGAGGTATGCTTTACTTAACTCTCTTAGTACTTCTTTGCTAGGTTTTGAGTTAGTAAAAGATTTGTATCCAACAGATGTTGATTTTTCTGAATTTTTAATGCTTGTGTTGATGGGACTGGAATAAATGATTATTTTGTGTCCAATGGATTCTTGTTTAAGAAGAATAAATTGTGCATTCCAAAGGATCTATTAGGGAATTGTTGGTTAAGGAAGCACATGGAGGGGGCTTAATGGGGCATTTCGGGGTAGATAAGACCTATGATATGCTGCATGAACACTTTTTCTGGCCTGGCATGAGACATGATGTGCTTAAATTTTGTCAACATTGCATTACATGTAAGGAGGCTAAGTCTAAACTACAACCACATGGATTATATACACCATTACTTGTTCCTGATGAACCTTGGACTGCTGTGTCTATGGATTTTGTACTAGGATTGCCTAGGACTAGGAAAGGACATGATAGTATTTTTGTGGTGGTTGATAGGTTTAGTAAAATGGCTCATTTTATTTCATGTCATAAAACTAATGATGCTACATTCATTGCTGATTTGTTCTTTAGAGAGGTAGTGCGTTTGCATGGCATACCTAAAAGCATTGTTAGTGATAGGGATGTAAAATTTTTGAGTCATTTCTCGAGAGTTTGTGGGGAAAGTTGGGGACTAAGCTCATGTTTTCAACTACCTATCACCCACAAACTGATGGACAAACAGAGGTGGTAAATCGCACTTTGATTCAATTATTGAGGCAATAATAGAGAAAAACATTAGGACTTGGGAGGATTGCCTACCTTTTGTGGAGTTTGCATATAATAGGGCTATTCATAGCACTACTCATTGTTCTCCATTTGAGATTGTTTATGGTTTTAATCCACTATCTCCTATTGATTTATTGCCATTACCGCCTAACAAGTTTCTTAGTTTTGATGTTGAATCTAAGGCAGATTTTGTGAGGAAGCTACATAAACAGGTGAAGGACCGAATTGAGCAACAAAATGCCAAGGTAGCTTCAAGAGTGAACAAAGGAAGGAGACCTATGATTTTTCAACCCGGAGATTGGGTTTGGGTTCATTTTCACAAAGAGCGGTTTCCAATGCAACGAAAGTCTAAATTGAATCCAAGAAGAGATGGTCCATTTCAGATATTTGAACGGATCAATAATAATGCCTATAAAGTGGACTTACCTGGTGAGTATAATGTTAGTGCAACCTTTAATGTTGTTGATCTTAGTCCTTTTGATGTAGGTGATGCTTTTGATTCGAGGACGAATCCTTTTGAGGAGAGAGGGAATGTTACAAAAGAGCCAACGGTCCAAAGTTTAGATTCAAACCAACATGAAGTTCAAATGGCTCCACGGAAACTCAAAGGAATTCAAGTTCATAAGTTTTCCAAGAACCAATCACAAGAGCTCGAGCTAAGAAGCTTCAACAAGCCTACAAAATCACTTCAAGCTTATAGAGCATGCCAAGAATGAATCACAAGATATCAAGGCTTTGGAACAAGGAGGGGCAAGCAAAACTTCAATATTCAATGAAACAAAATTCAAATAAAGCAACATTCATTTAGGACGTATTAAATTCCTTATTTTGACCATCTTTGATTGGCCGCCAGCTATCATTTAGGACGTATTAATTCCTTGTTTTGACCATCTTTGATAGGCCGCCAGCCATCATAGGACGTAATAATTCCTTGTTTTGACGTTTTGTTTCCTTGTTTGGTTATATAAACCTATTTGGTTGTTGTAAAAGACCGATTTTGTTGAATGAAACCAAAGCTTTTGCTTGAATTCTTTGTGTTCTGATTTAGAATACATGCTAAAGGAAACATTCAAAGGAGATCTTGATCGCCTTCTTTGTGGTGTTTTGGAGATAGGGCTGACCTTGTTCTATCTAATTTAGATCAAACACTAAGACAAACCTATTTCTAATCCATCTTAGGAATTGATTACCGATAGAATTCGTGGGTTTTTACGATTACTGTGCTGGGGGTTCATAATATCCAAAAGGGTTCTCACGCGTGATTGCGAAGGTTTCGCATCACTTAGACTTGTCCATATTAAGTCAAAACAACCTTTTCTTTGTTTTCTTTATTCTTTTTGGGACTAATCTATTTTTAGTTCCGAGATGCCTTAATGAAGCTAAGGCCCCCAATACTTGACCGGGACACCTTGATGAAGCTAAGGTTCTCAAAGTAGAATTTTACTTTATTAAAGGAATTAAAACTAAATTTTCTATTATGTGGCTTGTCATTAAATAATGGAGTTGTTATCAACAACATAGAAATAGAATAATACAAGTTTTCTCAAATAACAAATATAGCTTTACCAATGAAATATAAGAAATAAATACTTTCTTTTTATAATATGGTAACCTAAGTTTTCGTAAAATAATTTATTAGTTTTCAAAGTTTTCACAAAAAGCTTAAGATTAAACTCTTTTTAACTCCATAACAAAACCAAGAAGCAAACTAGTTTTCAAAGTTAAGATAAAATAAATCCATAAAGTTATAAACCCACTTAGGAAAATAATGATTTTTAAGACGGAACTTATTTTCAAAGAGTGCAAATATGATAAGATTAAAAAAAACAAAGGATTTTATCAATAAAGAAGATTCTTTTCAAATAAAAATTGTAGAGGAAATAAAAGGGTAAGTTTTAGAAAACAAGAACTTATATTTTAAACAAGAAATATAAAAAGAAAAGACTCATTTTCTAAAACCATTCTAAAAGCAAATTTATAAATAGATTATTAACAACTTAATAGACTTTGGATAACTTTGATCTTTTGTCGCTAGAAATAGAAATTATAAAAGACCAAAGTTAAAGGAAAATTTACATATTTTGGAAAAAGGAATGAGGAAAATAAAATAAGAATATACTCATTTATAATAACATAGGAAAATATAATGTTTCTTCAAAATACTTGAAAAGAAGTTTGTCAAGTTAAGTTTTAGCACTTCAAAATGAATTGTTTATGAAATAAATTGTTGAGACACTACCATTAGAATTTTTGCATAAAGTGAGCTTATCTATATACTCAAAGGATTATCAATCATATATATATATATATATTTACTAAAGGATTTTTTAACGAAGTTGAGTTGGAAAATTGTTTCATAAAATCTAGAAATATTTGTTTTGAATTGGTGCCCTACAGTTTTGGAACCCAAATAACCTTATACGACAAAAATAACCTTAGAAATTGATAGATCTTTTCAAATATGTAGAAAAATGTATATTATATGCGAAATTCCGAGTTAAAATGAGCAAGTTATAGCTATTTTAAATTAGAATTGCATTTTATGCAATTTTGATGAACATAGTGAAATAGAAATAGAAAGTTTAAGTAGAATTTCTACGAAATACTCATCCTAGGTATTTCTTTTGTCTAGGTGATGAAGGATACGAGATTACCTTTCCAAAGGATTATATTGCGAAATGGACGAGTAAGTTATTCCTCTTAATTTCGTTACCTTGCTTGTGCTTGTAAAGTAGTAGCATTAGTATACTAAGAAAATATAAAAATGGATATGTATGGGGAATCCAGGGATATGTATATATGTGATCTATGCTTATGTGTGAAATGAGAATTAAGAATATCACAACTTCAAACTGCCTATTTAAGTATTTTGTTTACTTACTTGTATGACTTCTTATTATGTGCCAGATTGATTAATCGCCCCTTATAAACCTTAATAAGGTTTGGCTTAAGAAAACAAAACACTCACGTATAGCATCCATCGAGTTAAATCTCTTTTGGAAGGCTGGTACTCCTATGCGTAGAGTTAGATTGGTTGTTACCGTAGTGAGACACAAGCCATGTTCCTTCTTAGAGAATCCAAATCACCCGAGGAATGCGACTCTAGGTTTGGAGCCAAGCCAATTGAATGCTTTAGGTGGAGACTTGGAGACTAACAGTAGAAGGTTGAGGATCTTCATCAATAATCCCCTAACATTTGATGCAGATGGGTAAATCCATTCTATATATGGTTTTCGGATAACTATATATATTTGCATATTCACGTGATTGTTGCATTGTATGCATAGCATATGTGTGAAAATCTAAATGAACTTATTTGAAACCATGTGTAAATGAAAAAGGATTACCTAACTAAGCTAGTTGTAAGTTTATACCTCTATAGATTTTGTTGAAACAGGTATACCCGTGGCTTAGATCGAAGATCATGACATTAAGGAAGTCATGGAAGGATGTTAAACTTTCATGAAGGCAATGGGAACATAGGATGAAGTTACTTGTAAGGTTCCTTATAAGTAATATATGCTATGTTAGTGTTTTTGAAAAAATTTCTAACAAGTGTATTTATTTTGACTTGAAGACAATAGAGGGATATGCTCCTAAGAATTGTAATTCACTATGTTTATATTTTATAATAAGTATTCTCTTTGCCTTGTTACTTATTCATTATCAATGTAAATTGCGCTACTCCGATGCATTCCCCTGATTGTGATGTACGCTTTGTACATGATATGGAAGCCTTTGCATGACTAAGTTAGTCATTCTTAGAATTTAGTATTATGTATGGCGGACTACCACATTTAGGGTGCCCCTCGGGGTGTAACAGTTTAAGTTAGTATCAGAGCAATAAGGTTTTGAGAATTAGGAAAAAGGATACTAGAAAGTTAGAGTTATAGGTTTTGATCTTAAAAACCAAAAAGATAGACGACCTGTAAGATTTGAATCCTTATGTCTAAGAATAGAACTCTACCTTAGGAGAAGGCAGGAAGTACTTATATAAGAATCGGAGGATATTTAGGAAGATAAGATCAATGAAACGGAAGTATAAAAAAAAAAACAAAAAGATTTACCCTAGAATGTTGACCAAAGTTGAGGAAGGTAGAAATGACTTGGAAATAGAACATAACAGAACGATGTCGAGAAAACATGAAGGGGATAAAGAATTAAGATATAGAATAAATAAAGTAAGCCTACCTTAGCAATTTCAATAAGCCTCGATGCATAATCAAACGGATAAAAGCCCATAATGCTTCTCCTTTCTTTAAACACAAGTAACATGTGCGTAAAACCTGAATTAAAGAGGATATCTAATACGACCGCTTCATTTGGTTCTAGGAAGCTACCTGAGGAAATTATGCCACAATCGAGCATCCCTCTCAAAGAACGACAAGAACAAGGAGCACCCCCACCACAAGATCTAACTTAAGAAATGATGAGAATCAGATGGCGTCATATCATATTTAAGTTTATGTCTTTTTAGGATATTTATTATTTCCTTAGGGATATTTAAGTTTCTGTGTCTTTTCGGATTTCTTTTTATGTCTTTTCATATTTTCTTGTTTTAATTATCAAGTTTATTTTTACATATTTCTAGGAGTCATTGATAGGTTGTTTATTGTCAAGTTTGTCTTTACATATTCCTATGAGTCATTAATAGGTTATTTTTCCTTATTTATTGTAGCTTAGTTTTTAGGCTAATTAAAAGCCTATATAAATCTATGAGATGTAACATATATGAAATATATCTTTGATAATGAAAATATGAGATTTTCTTCTCTTTGCGTTCTGGAAAGAACTTATTTATGAACTTATCGGGAGTTTCCCGTGGCGTTCAACCCCTTTGATTTATCAATTGGTTTCCATCACCGGTTGTGGCGTCTACCACTATACCAAGGTTCTTGTCTCCATATAGGCAATGGGTCGCGATTTCCACCAAATTTCTCAGACGGTCCTTGGGTTCGAATTCCATCATCGATCGTTGGGTCTTAGGTTTAATATACCTAAGGTTTTCCGTATCATTTGGTATCAGAGCATAGGATTTCTAAGAATCCATATCCAGTTCGATAAGAGGCAACTCAAGTCGTTCATATCCTTTGTTTCTCTTGATTTTAGGTCTAGCAGTTTTAGTGTGTTTATTATATTAAAAAAGAAGAAGAAGAAGAGTAAAAAAAAAAAAAAAAGAACTGATTTCTTTTAATTAGGTTTCTTGTTTAGGGCTTGAAACTAAAAAAAAAAAAAGAAAAGAAAAGTCATTGGGTTTAAGGTTTGTCGCTTATCATCTTATCAGACTTTTGAGTTGTTTCCAAGCATATTGGTGTTGGGTCTCAAGGCAGGTCGCTTGTGGTTTACATCAGTTTGGAGATTCAACAATGAAACTTTTTTTCGAGAAAGAGGAACGATGTTTTCAAGCATATTGATGTTGGGTCTCAAGGCAGGTCGCTTATGGTTGGCATCAGTTTGGAGATTCGAGGACAAATCTTTTTCGAGAAGGAGGGAATGATGAGAATCAGATGGCGTCATATCATATTTAAGTTTATGTCTTGTTAGGATATTTATTATTTCCTTAGGGATATTTAAGTTTCTGTGTCTTTTTGGATTTCTTTTTATGTCTTTTCATATTTTCTTGTTTTAATTATCAAGTTTATTTTTACATATTTCTAGGAGTCATTAATAGGTTGTTTATTGTCAAGTTTGTCTTTACATATTCCTATGAGTTATTAATAGGTTATTTTTCCTTATTTATTGTAGCTTAGTTTTTAGGCTAATTAAAAGCCTATATAAATCTATGAGATGTAACATATATGACATATATATTTGATAATGAAAATATGAGATTTTCTTCTCTTTGAGTTTTGGAAAGAACTTATTTATGAACTTATCGGGAGTTTCCCGTGGCGTTCAACCTCTTTGATTTATCAATCGGTTTCCATCACCAGTTGTGGCGTCTACCACTATACCAAGGTTCTTATCTCCATATAGGCAATGGGTCGCGGTTTCCACCAGATTTCTTAGACGATCCTTGGGTTCGAATTCCATCATCGATTGGTGGGTCTTAGGTTTAATATACCTAAGGTTTTCCGTATCAAGAAATCTTAACCGCTGTGAGACGACTAGAAGAGATGATAAAGCATACATGCAACAAGTTCCCATAACCTTTGCACCCGCTCAAGTTATAAGACCCAAACTAGGAACAACACCAGTATCGCAAGCGCCTTCCTTCATGGCTAATCCAGAATCCGATGCTAAGAGGCATAAATAACTCAAACCTCTTAAGGATCCTGTGACTCCTAAGGTCAAATACTGGAAGTGTAAGGGAGGACATTTCCCCAAAAGATGCTCACGATTGCAGAACAAGTGTTAGTTTTGTGGAAATCCTGGTCACAAAATCTGTGGTTATCCTAAAAAGAATGGTATGATCTGCTTGGGTTACACAAAGGGAAGACATGATACCAACAATTGCCCAATGATAGTAAGCAAATGCTATGTATGCAGACACCCCTTCTGTAGGACCAGGAATTACCCCAGAGATGTCAAAAAAAGTGCTACATGTGTAAAGTGCGATATCTCTATATATGTGAGGATCTAAAGTCGCAAGGTCTATGAGACGACTCCATCCCATTCCCCAAAGGAGATGACCTATCCAAGAAAGAATGTAGAACTTCGTCTAAAGATCCTATCACAATATCTCACCATATAGAAAAAGAAGAAGCTCCTGATGACGAAGACGAGGGAGCAATAGTCTCAAAATGTCAAGGAGATGTTTCTACCCTGTGAAGAGCAATCCAAAGTAGAGACGGAAGCTAAACCTTTCGTAAATGCCTTAAAGTATTGATAGGAGTAACGCTTTTGTTAAAGGATTAACGATGATGTAAACATTGTCTAAGTAATGATTTGAAATTGTAATCATGTTTTGCATCCTTTCTTTGAACTTCTGTAAAGGAAGAATTTAAGCCTTCCTTCTATGAATTTGTTTTAATGATATGAATTTCCTTTTTATTACTTTGATTTCAGTCAGTTTTCAATTATATATATACTAATGCATTTCCGTACTCGATTGCTATTTACTTTTTCTTTAACGTTTTTCCGAAAACGTCTAAGGGTTAATAAAAATTCAAGAATCTCACACAAGCTTAATAAAACATGTAGAACAAATAGGAGACGCACTTGTGCACAATGCGAACCAGAAATACCCCCTATAGAACTTGAGAACCCGGAAGGACCTCAACAACCGAATCAACCAAGAGTGAACCCAGCTAACATCAAACAACTTACCAACCTCATAAGGGATTTCGTGCAACAAGCTCATTCTATGCCAACACCTGTACCTACGCAAGAAGCAGTACCAAAAGTTCCAACACCACCTATTGAAACGGCACCAGTTGAGCTGCTATAACCAAAACCTTATTAGAGTATGTTGCCAGATTTCATCAAGTGCAATCGATATTTTGATGGAGCTTTTGAAAACCAGATGAAGCTGGGGATTGGTTAGCGCAAATAGAATGATCTTTTAGTGCTTTTGAAGTACCACGGCGCCTTCGGCTTACCTATGATACCTTTATGTTGAGATTCAATGCAAGGATATGGTGGGAATCCAAAAGTAGGGAGCTGCTACCACCAATCACATGGGAAATATTTAGGCATGAATTCTTGGAGAACTTTTTCCCTAGAAATTTGAGAATCCAATGTAGTGTGGATTTCTTAAATGTCTCTCAAGGAGGCCGTAGCCTTGAACAATATGTGTAAATTCCCAAAGTTTTACAATTGGTTGAGCTTAAACCCTAATTAGAAGGTCAACCGGAAATCCTAAAGTCAACAAAACCCTAGTTAGACGCAACCGTTCAAGTCCAGCAATCCCGTGTTCGTAACCCTAAGTGAGTAAGTGAGAGATTAGTATGTAGAATAGTTCGTAATAACATGAGAAAGCTTAAAAATATCATATTAGTTAAACCACGATTTGTTTTGAACTCGATCGAATACAGTTTTTGAAAAGCGTGTCCCTAGGCTCGAGATAGTAAAAATATTTCGGATATACCATTAAACTCGTAAAAATATAAGATTTTCAAAAATCCAGTTTTATAATTTTTCGGTAACTATAAATATCAAATATTGCAATTATACGCGTATTTTCTTACTACCAGTACTTTATTTGTCATATCTATTTTATATTACACTATTCATTACTATTCTACACTATTTATCTATCTCTACTTTTTCTTACAACCTATTTTTACAACTACACACCTATTTTCTTACAAATTTTCATTTCCATTAAACTTTACATCTCTCATATCTTACTTTTTATTAATAAAAATACAAAAAATAAATAAATTTCCTCTCTCTCTCTCACTCAATTTACGCCAGCCCCCTTTCCCATTCCCCTCAATTTATTTTATTTTTCATTTATTTAATTAACACAAATTACCCTCCACTTTTTCCTATAAATACCACCTCTTTCTTCCATTTCCTTCACACCTTTCATACACTACAATTACTCTCTCAAAATCTCTCCAAAAGTTCTCTGAAAAGTTCTCTCTAGTTTATCATTCATAGGTAATACTTCTTTAAGTTTTCCTTATGCTCATTTACTTAGTATGAACATAGTGTGTGTTTTTTAAACCCATGGAGGTTAGGAAAGCAATAATATGTTCATACTTTATTCTTGTTCATAAATCTATTTTCCATTATGTTTTTTTTATGTATATCTAGCTAAATATATCTATGTAATTATATATATCTTTTAGAGCATATAAGCTCATTTGTTATTGCAATTTATTTACTTTCAAGTTGTTTTAAGACTAGTCTTTCTAGTCTTAGACTTGTCCTCATCAAGTCAAAAAAATTTTCTTTTTCTTTTGGGACTGGTCTATTCTTAGTCCCGGGAAGCCTTAAAGAAGCTAAGGCTCCTAATACTTGACAATTATTATTATGCTTATTTATTTCTTATGTTCTTTATTATCTTATCTTGTGATATTTTTTTAGCTTTTATAAACTACATGATCATATTCATGCATGGCTAATAAATGGTTATCCAAATAAAAATGAATCTTTTGATGAAAGAATAAAACTTGATCAACATTTTTCCAAAGACTTAGAAAAATATTTTCAAATAAATCTCTTTTAAAAGTTGATGCAGACTCATCATGAAATTTCAAACTATTAATAAAAGAAGTTTCTTCAAAGTCTAAAGATATTTCCTTTTCAAATAACAAAAGAAGTCTTAATATATAGATAATAACTTAGTATTATTTTTACCAACTTTCTAAACCAAGAGCTAAATAAGTTTTCAAGAAAATCAACTTACAAGGAAATTGAAAATGAATTTCAAAGCATAAACTCATCAAGTACTACTAAAGAAAACTTTTGAAAACTCTATTTTTCGATTCTTAGAAATAAATTTTGTAGATAACCTCAAAAGTCCAAACTTTATTTTCAACTCACTTTTGATAAACTTAAGAATCAAAATATAGTATATTAGATTTTGATCATCCAAAAATTTATAAGTTACTTCACCTGCATAAAGTAAAGTCTAACAAATCTAAATTTGTAAAACACTAGAAAAGGTTATTTTAAGAAAATAAATTAAACAAAACAACACCTATAGCTTCATGCATAAATTTTGAGTCTATTTATATACTTAAGGAATTCTTTTCCAAAATATATATATTTGAGTTTTACTTAAATAAGCCTTAGTAAAGGAAGGATTAGAAAATATTGTTTTTCAAGAAAGGAATTTTCGTATTAAATTTGTACCCTTCTAATCTGAGACCCAAATGACCTTTTATAGTAAAAGTAACCTTAGAAATTGATAGATCTTCTTGAGTAGATAGAAAACAACATATAATATGTGAAATTCTGAGTTAAAATGAGTAAGTTATGACCATTTTAAGTTGGAACTTCCTTCAAATCTGATTTTACGGCAAATTAAAGATAGATTTAGAATCTTCAAAATAGAAATTCTATGAAAAACTCATTTTGGGTATTTCATCTTGTTTAGGTGAAGAAAGAACTGATATCGCATTGCCGGAAGATTATTTCGACTAAGAGCGATCGTCATAAGTGAGTTAATCCCTTACTAATTATGTTTCCTTGATTGTGCTTGTAAGTAGTAGCACTAAAGAGTAAGGAAAAAGATAAATGAATAAATGTTGTGTGATTTGGATTAATGATTGAATAATGTGATTGTTGAATAAAAGCTAAGTATATCGAAAGAGGAATTGATGAATAACTTATGTTTTCTTGCAATGGTATGATGAATATTGTTTTGGTCACCTTTAACATAAACTTGACGATAATTGACTAAACCAATATTGAAAACAATTCATACATAACATATTGTGAGTCACATTTATTTTTTGCTACTATTCTTCGTGTGGGGAAACGAAGAGTCGTAGTGGTGGCTAGTAGGAGCCGGATAGTCTACATGGGCTAGTAGGAGCTGAAAAGTCTATAGGGCAAATAGGAGCCAGTAAGTTCGCAACTATTGGTGGTTGTATGGGCCGACAACACCCAACGCCCGACATTGAGGGTGTAAAATGCATGCTATACATGGTTTTCAGGTTAATCGTATGTATTTTGTTTGCTCATGTAATTGATGCATTCCCATATGATTGTCTAAAATACTTATATGTTTTATGGAAATATTTTGAAGAAGGGAGTTTCTCACTAAGCTGGTTTTGCTTATATCATATAGCTTTTTGTTATAGTTTGATTACTTGTGATTGGCACCAAGGTGTCCCTTTTGTCAGATATGATCCAAAGCTACTAAGAGTTTTTGGAAGAGATTTATATATTTAGTTTTGGATGTAGACTTCTAAGAAAAATCTCTATAGAAGACTTATGTTATATTCATGTATATTTTGAAGATGACTTAGTTTGAGCAAGGCTTTTAGAACGGGGGAATGCTCCTAAGAAGTTGTAAGAAACTTTTTATCTTAATGATTATTACATGTTTACCTTTATAAGTTATTCCATGCTTTTATTATTTGCTTAAATGTAATACCCCTTTGAGTCTCCTACTATATTGGAAGCACGCCTTGCACGTGATATCGAAGCTCATGCACTAAGAATGTCATTCATTAGCTTTAATATTATGTGTGGTGGACTGCCACGTTTAGAGTACTGATGTGAACCTATCAAGGCCAATTTATCAGTTAATTATCATTTTTAATTTCTTTGTCAGTTACAGTCAGTTATTTATTTTTGTCAGTTACATATCTTTAATTTCTTTGTCAGTTATATGTCTTTAATTTCTTTGTTAGTTACAGTCAGCTATTTATTTTTGTTAGTTACATATCTCTAATTTCTGTGTATACTATATATTAAGCCTTGGTTATGAGAATTAGGAAGGTTTTAGTTGATTTCTATTTTGGTGAGTTCATGTGAGAGAGTTCTCTCTTGTAATTGACAGGATTGAGAATTATAATTTTCTTTCTTCTTCTTGCTGATTGAATTTTTATATTCCTTTAGCAATTCTGAGAGTTTTTACAAATCGTGAGTAATATCGATTTGTGATTCCATTCACAAACCAGTTTGATTTTTGTTAGTCGTGGCACCTATCGACTAATAATATCATCCATATCATTTATTTCTGTTTTCTTTTAAAATCAGAAATCCCAAAAAGATTGTGAAAAATTGTTAACCCCCTTGGGAGCTTATCATTTGGTATCAGAGCTTTTGGTGCGACGCGCTTCAGATTAGTAAGATCGTTGAACTTTTCTTGTTAGATCTGGAAATTTGGGGGTTGTGATTGTGCTGCGAAATTTCTATTGTTGTTGAATTGTGGGATTTGGAGAATTAGGGTTCTTGGATTTGTTATTGAATTGCTTGTGTTGTCTAAAATCATGTTGAGATTCAGTCGTCCTGAAAGTTATTATAAGGATGAGATTCAACATCAGAGAAAGGATTTTTATAAAGGCCGTTCAAGGCATGTTGAAGATAATTTGAATTATCGAAGTGAGCGATCTCATAGACGTACTCATGAAGATTTGTATTATCGAAAGGAGCAATCTTATAAACAAAATGATCTGAATTATCCAGAAAAACGATCTCGAAAATATCATGATGGTACTTCAGATTACAAAAATTTGTTATTGGGTGAAATTAGACAAGCATTTAATAAACTTGAAAAGGATTTTGAGCGTTTCTTTAAAAGTTGTGAAAAGAAGTTAAATCAGCAGAAGGAGGAGAAGAAAGAGTTGCAAGTGGTTTGGGTTGAACCTAGAAAATCTGCTGATGAGAAAAAGGTTGAAGTGGTGAGTGATGATAACTTGAATATAGTGAAAGAGGTGGAAGTTATTGAGGTGAAGCCTAATTCAAATGTTGTTGAGTTAGAAGGAATGGAGGATGATGATACGATTGAACAACCATCTGTAGAGCAGGTATTAATAGTTAAGGCTGAGAAGGAAAAAGAGGTAATTGCAGATGTCGATAATTGTTTACAGGTTAAAGAAGACCTAGGGCAAAGGGATAATTTGTTTCATACCAGATGCTTAATTCAGGGTAAGACTTGTAAATTAACTGTTGACAGTGGCAGTTGTGCTAATGTAGTTTCACAGGAGTTTATAAAGAAGATGCAACTTCTAGTGATTCCACATCCTAAGCCTTATGGGTTAAGATGGTTAAATGCGAAGAACGTCCTGCATATTCACCAGCAAGCAAAGGTTCCTATATCCATAGGAAAGTATTGTGATACTGTGGTGTGTGATGTTACTCTTATGGATACCACACATGTGCTTCTTGGTTGGCCTTGGCAATATGACCGCCGAGCCATATATGATGGTTACAGGAACACTTATACAATAAAAAAGAATGGCCAGTATTTTAAGATGCTTCCAATGACAAGGGCTGATGTTTTACAGGAGCAGTTTGTTCATGTGAAAACTAATTGTCAGAGAAGTTTGTTTTTGTTGCCATGCAGATCATCACAAATAAAAAAAAAAAGTCACCCCAAAAGTTGCAGGAGCTTCAGCATGTTCCAAATGAAGATCCATCCAATTTGACTGCCAAGACTCGAGGTCAAATCTTTTCCAAGAAGGGGAGAATGATGTGAACGCATCAAGGCCAATTTATCAGTTAATTGTCATTTTTAATTTTTTTGTCAGTTACAGTCAGTTATTTATTTTTGTCAGTTACATGTCTTTAATTTCTTTGTCAATTATATGTCTTTAATTTCTTTGTCAGTTACAGTCAGCTATTTATTTTTGTTAGTTACATATCTTTAATTTCTGAACTATATATTAAGCCTTGGTTATGAGAATTAGGAAGGTTTTAGTTGATTTCTATTTTGGTGAGTTCATGTGAGAGAGTTCTCTCTTGTAATTGACAGGATTGTCAATACATGTTATGAATATTGAGAATTATAATTTTCTTTCTTCTTCTTACTGATTGAAATTTTATATTCCTTTAGCAATTCGTGAGAGTTTTTACAAATCGTGAGTTATATCGATTTATGATTCCATTCACAAACCAGTTTGATTTGTGTTAGTCGTGGCACCTATCGACTAATAATATCATCCATATCATTTATTTCTGTTTTCCTTTAAAATCAGAAAACCCAAAAAGATTGTCACAGATGCAATTCAATATCAGGTTACCATCATACCCTTAGATGTTAGATTTCCTTTTTATACTGCTAGGACTAAAGGAACAGTTTGATAGTAATGACCATAGATTACATAATCATCACCACCTAATACAGAACAGATAGATATAAGATTTTCAAAAAATTAACACATATCAAAAGAAAATATCAAAACAAACGCCATCTACCTGAAAACACCTGAAACAAAGTACATCAAAGGCTTAAATATTACCACCTAAAGGCTAGAACCAGTGAAGATAAAATCTCAGCATACAATTTCCAAATTTTTCTAAAATTAATCTTGATCTCAAACCTCGTCAAGATGATCACGTAAATAATAAAACAACAATATCCTTAAGAATGAAATAATTATGAATATTGCGTATTTTATATGTGCATGTCATATATATACTCACATAAGAATGGAAAAGCGAATTCACAACCTTTCTTTGTTGAGTGAATGTGCCGGTATCGTGTCATAATGAGTCGTCATCGGTCCAAGGTCGAGTCAAGTCAAGTGTTGAGTCGTTAGTCATCTATCGTCTTGGTTAAGTTTGAGACTCTTCAAAAAGGTCAAGTAAAGTGAAGATTGAAAGTTGCTAAAACCAAATCTTAGTGATTTTATATATGCTATATTCCATAGAATATTAAACGCATAGAATTAACAAAATTCCCAATGCCATCGACTAAGAATAAACGATAAACAAAAATTACGAAAGAAGATATATTAAAACAACGATAAACCTTCAAACCCTTTTAGTGAAAGTGAAACTAAAGAAAGTTATCAAATACATGGGGCCAAAGAAACAACAATACCGTTTCAAATAGACCTAACAAATAAAAGTACGATGAAATCCCATATATCAAGAATTCTAATGAAATATGACATAAAAATTTCTCATCAAGATTTTCAAGTCTATGTATGCGTAACAAGTTTTAAGGACAAAACTTTATTTAAGGGAGTAGGTTGTAAACTCCTGAAATTTTCATAATTCTTATAAAATAATCCTAAAAGTCTAATACCAAAAACCAAAATCGAAACTCTAAAAATCAACCAAGTTAAAACCAAAATTCTAAAATAAGGTTAAATATGAAAATTCTTAGCCTTGAGAAAATCAGAACCCTTAAAACAAAATATAAAATACAACTATCGGTTGATTCAACATCCGTACACAAATCAAATCATCTATCCGATTCCTAACACGTAAATCAAAATGATATATCCAAATAATACTCGATAATGAAATACTAAGATCTTAAATCTTTTAGTGAATTTTAGAATCAAAAGTTTTAATTTTCACCAAAAGCCAAACTAAGTCAATCGTTAGCGCTAGACTTGATTAAACGATCCCAAGAACTGAAAAATATTAAATAATCACAAACAAAATGAGATAAACCATAGATGTCGAATTAAAAATATAATATGAGCAAAACTCCAAAATTTTGTGATCTTACGAATAACTCAACAAAACCGAAAGTCAAATCACAACCCTAAAAGTCAACAAAGCTTACAACAAACCCTAGTGTTCAAGATCCGACAATCCCGCGCTCTTAAACCTTAAATAACGAAATGAAAATAATTGTTGATAATAGTTCGTAATAATATAGGGAAGCTTAAAAATATCATATTCGCGAATTTCTGATATCCTTCGGATCCGAACGAGATCAGTTTTCAAAAACTGTGCCATTGTACATCGAAAGGAAAAAATATTCCGTTAATACCAATAGACTCGTAAAGTATAAGGAATCCAAAAATATTAGTTTTAGAATTTTTCGGTAGCTAAAAATTACAAATATTGCATTTATACGTGTATTTTTATTACTACAGATATTTTAATTGTCTAGTTTACAATTCATAGTACTTTTCTACTATTCATTACTATTCTTCTATCTCTAATTTTTCTACTACCTATTCTTATACCTACAGACTTATTTCTTATAATTTTCTTTTTCCATAAAAATTCTACATCATATATTTTTAAACTTCTCTTACACTTTTCTTTTAAAATTAATTTTTAAACAATTTTATTTTCCTCTCTCTTGTTGCTATCCACTTCTCTCTCTCTTTACTCTCCATTTAATTTCTTTTTCAATTAATTTAATTACATCTAATTTTCATTCAAAAATTCTATAAATATCCCCTTCCTCCTTCATTCTTTCACACAACTCATTTCACTATCAAAATTCTCCCAAAATCTCTTCACAAATCCTCTCTTCAAAATTTGTCTCTACCAAAACTCTTTTATACCGATTCTTCACAAAAAATCCTTCTTTATACACAAACTATCTACCACATATCATACCCACATAATACCCTATTGATCTACCATCTTCATACCACATAAACACTTTAGGTAAACTTTTTCTAACCATTTGCTTACCCATGTCATGTAACTTAATATGACTATGGTGTTGTTTTGAAACTCATATGAGTAGTAAAAGTAACAACATGCTCATGTTTTGTTCTTATACATGAAATTCAACTTTTATTATGTTGTTATTATGCTCATATATATGTTGATTTTATTATTGTTGTTATGCTAATTTCTTATTCATATCTAACTAAATATATTTATGTATTTATATATAACCTTTAGAGCGTATAAGCTCACTTGTTATTTATTTAATTTCATGCTTTGTAATTTATTTATTTCATGCTCTTTTAAGACTAGTCTTTCTAGTCGTAGACTTGTCCGTATCAAGTCAAAATAATATTTTCTTTATTCTTTTTGGGACTAGTCTATTCTTAGTTCTGAGATGTCTTGATAAAACTAAGGCTCCCAATACTTGATCGGGATACCTTAATGAAGCTAAGGTTCTCTGATGTGAACTCATCAAGGCCAATTTATCAGTTAATTGTCATTTTTAATTTCTTTGTCAGTTACAGTCAGTTACTTATTTTTGTCAGTTACATGTCTTTAATTTCTTTGTCAGTTATATGTCTTTAATTTCTTTGTCAGTTACAGTCAGCTACTTATTTTTGTCGGTTATATATCTTTAATTTCTTTGTATGTAAAAGACTATATATTAAGCCTTGGTTATGAGAATTAGAAAGGTTTTAGTTGATTTCTATTTTGGTGAGTTCATGTGAGAGAGTTCTCAAGATTGTCAATACATGTTATGAATATTGAGAATTATGATTTTCTTTATTTCTTCTTGCTGATTGAATTTTTATATTCCTTTAGCACGTGAGAGTTTTTACAAATCGTGAGTTATATCGATTTGTGATTCCATTCCAAACCAGTTTGATTTTGTTAGTCGTGGCACCTATCGACTAATAATATCATCCATCATTTATTTTTGTTTTCCTTTAAAATCAGAAAACCTAAAAAGATTGTGAAAAATTGTTAACCCCCTTGGGAGGGTATCATTTGGTATCAGAGCTTTTGGTGCGACGCGCTTCAGATTGGTAAGATCGTTGAACTTTTCTATTAGATCTGGAAATTTGGGGGTTGTGATTGTGTTGCGAAATTTCTTTGTTGTTGAATTGTGGGATTTGGAGAATTAGGGTTCTTGGATTTGTTATTGAATTGCTTGTGTATTGTCTAAAATCATGTTGAGATTCAGTCGTCCTGAAAGTTATTATAAGGATGAGATCAACATCAAAGAAAGGATTTTTATAAAGGTCGTTCAAGGCATGTTGAAGATAATTTGAATTATCGAAGTGAGCGATCTCATAGACGTACCATGAAGATTTGTATTATCGAAAGGAGCAATCTTATAAACAAAATGATCTGAATTATCCAGAAAAACGATCTCGAAAATATCATGATGGTACTTCAGATTACAAAAATTTGTTATTGGATGAAATTAGACAAGCATTTAATAAACTTGAAAAGGATTTTGAGCGTTTGTTTAAAAGTTATGAAAAGAAGTTAAATCAGCAGAAGGAAGAGAAAAGTTTGCAAGTGGTTTGGGTTTGAACCTAGAAAATCTGTTGATGAGAAAAAGGTTGAAGTGGTGAGTGATGATAACTTGAATATAGTGAAAGGGGTGGAAATTATTGAGGTGAAGCCTAATTCAGATGTTGCTGAGTTAGAAGGAATGGAGGATGATGATACGATTGAACAACCATCTGTAGAGCAGGTATTAATATTAAGGCTGAGAAGGAAAAAGAGTAATTGCAGATGTCGATAATTGTTTACAGGTTAAAGAAGACCCAGGGCAAAGGGAAATTTGTTTCATACCAGATGCTTAATTCAGGGTAAGACTTGTAAATTAACTATTGACAGTGGCAGTTGTACTAATGTAGTTTCACAGGAGTTTGTAAAGAAGATGCAACTTCCAGTGATTCCACATCCTAAGCCTTATGGGTTAAGATGGTTAAATGCGAAGAACGTCCTGCATATTCACCAGCAAGCAAAGGTTCCTATATCCATAGGAAAGTATTGTGATACTGTGTTGTGTGATGTTACTCTTATGGATACCACACATGTGCTTCTTCTTAGGCCTTGGCAATATGACCGCCGAGCCATATATGATGGTTACAGGAACACTTATACAATAGAAAAGAATGGCCAGTATTTTAAGATGCTTCCAAGGACAAGGGCTGATGTTTTACAGGAGCAGTTTGTTCATGTGAAAACTAATTGTCAGAGAAGTTTGTTTTTGTTGCCATGAGATCAGCACAAAAAAAAAAAAAAAAAAAAGTCACCCTAAAAGTTGCAGGAGCTTCAGCATGTTCCAAATGAAGATCCATCCAATTTGAATGCCAAGATTCGAGTTCGAATCTTTTCCAAGAAGGGAGAATGATGTGAACGCAAGGCCAATTATCAGTTAATTGTCATTTTTAATTTTCTTTGTCAGTTACAGTCAGTTACTTATTTTGTCAGTTACATGTCTTTAATTTCTTTGTCAGTTATATGTCTTTAATTTCTTTGTCAGTTACAGTCAGCTACTTATTTTTGTCGGTTATATATCTTTAATTTCTTTGTATGTAAAAGACTATATATTAAGCCTTGGTTATGAGAATTAGAAAGGTTTTAGTTGATTTCTATTTTGGTGAGTTCATGTGAGAGAGTTCTCAAGATTGTCAAATACATGTTATGAATATTGAGAATTATGATTTTCTTTATTCTTCTTGCTGATTGAATTTTTATATTCCTTTAGCAATTCGTGAGAGTTTTTACAAATCGTGAGTTATATCGATTTGTGATTCCATTTACAAACCAGTTTGATTTTTGTTAGTCGTGGCACCTATCGACTAATAATATCATCCATATCATTTATTTTTGTTTTCCTTTAAAATCAGAAAACCTAAAAAGATTGTGAAAAATTGTTAACCCCCTTGGGAGGGTATCATTCTCAATACTTGATATTTTTATTATCTTGCTTATTATTATTTGTTTCTAGTATTTTCTCATATTCTTATTATTTTACATGCTCATAATACTTGCATCTACACAATGATATTGCCTCAACTAAATTTAAAAGTAGAATTTTATTTTATATAAGAACTTAAAACTAAATTTTCTATTATGTGACTTGTCATTAAATAATGGAGTTGCTATCAACAACATAGAAATAGAGTAATACAAGTTTTCCAAAAGTTTTCTCAAATAACAAAGATAGCTTTACTAAGGAAACATAAGAAATAAATACTTTCTTTTTGTAATATGGTAACCTAAGTTTTAGTTAAATAATTTGTTAGTTTTCAAAGTTTTCATAAGAAGCTTAAGATTAAACTCTTTTTAACTCCATAACAAAACCAAGAAGCAAACTAGTTTTCAAAGTTAAGATAAAATCAATCCATAAAGTTATAAACCCACTTAAGAAAATAATGATTTTTAAGAAGAAACTTATTTTCAAATAATACAAATATGATAAGATAAAAAAAAAGATTTTATCAATGATTCTTTTCAAATAAAAATTGTAGAGGAAATAAAAGGCTAAGTTTTAGAAAACAAGAACTTATATTTTAAGCAAAAAATATAGAAAGAAAAGACTCATGGACGAGTGAGTTTCCTTTACGCTTTATGTATTCACGCATGAGCTTGTAGAATAGAGCACTAGATGTTAGGAAAAGATAAAAATTGATATGTATGTGGGTTAGCATGGGAGTTATGTATGTGAATTGCTATGTGTGATCAATGAATGATAAGAATATCGAAGCCCGATTTGATTGTTATAATTGTTTCTATATATATATTGCTATGTGTGCACATATTGATTGATCGCTTTAAATGAATTAATATTGGATTGGATATCTCATAAATAAATTGCTCATGCATATCACTTAGAATATCATTTCGTATTTTTGCTACTACTCCTCCGCGTGAGACTAGAAAGGTAAGCTGCTTAGCTACATCTTGAGGATTTATAACAGTTGGGGAATATGACCTATAGTTGTAGCCGAGCCGCATTGATCGCTTTGAGTATGGAAAGCCTGTGGATTAGTAGTACGGTTCGTTGGAACCCCAAGATGGGCGCATAATCTCAAGGAGGTCAATTGGGGTCAAGTTCAAATCATTCCCTAACCACCGATGGAGGGGTAAATTCATCCTATGTATGAAACCGAATAGTCGTATGTATTGTTTGATCATATGGTTGTTGTATTTCATATACTTGTTTAATAAACTTGGTTGAATGCCTGTTATGAGTATCTTTGCATAAGGAATATCTCACTAAACTAGTTATGCTTATACCCCAATAGACTTTTGATATTGCAGGACCTTTGTTTTGCACCCGAGACCATCTTGATCATCCGGGTAGAATCTTTATTTTGGGAAGCTTTTGGATGAACTCTGTTTTGGAGTCTTAGAGTAGATTTCTTCTAAAATCTTCTAGCTTTAGTTATTTGTTTAGTAAGACTATATTGTTATGAAAATTATTATGAGAATGCCCCGTAGAAGTTGTAAGACATTATATTTCGATGAAATATATTAATTATTATTTTGCATGTTCCGCTACCAATATCTTAAAATGCATTGCTCCACCGGTCTCCCTTTGATGTGAATGTATGCCTTGTACTAATATAGAAGCTTTTGAGTGATTGAGGTAGTTATTCTTAAGTTTTAATATTGTGTACGGCGAGTTGTCACGTTTAAGGTACCCGTTGGGGCATGACAAATACTATTTAAAATTTAGACAAGTTCATCACAAATTTTTTGTGTTGTTATTATGATAGATTTCTTTAAGATTTCACTTAGTAGTTCATTATACACTCTCTTTTCAAGCTACTAAAATAAAAGTTATTTTTAAACCTTAATATTGATAATTCCTTAAAATGCAAATTTTTCTTAAAATCTTATTTATAAGGTTTATACTAATACTTAACAATTGCTAAGAACAAGACAAGCTTTTCAAGTCAAGCTAAAAATCAACTCACTAGTTAAGAGTTCATTTAAGAAATAAAGTTTATAAATAACTTAAAGAACCAAAGTTTTGAAAGTAAATTTATTTTCGAAAGGTTAAGAAAATATAGTGATAATACAGAAAGCATTCAATTGTAGTAACTTAGGAATTTTAGTTTTCCTTACAATGGCTCAAAAGAGATTTTTGGGAACTTCATTTTTTTAAACTTCTAAAATAGATTGTTTTATGAAAATCATTAATGGGACAACACTAGTGTAATCATGCATATAATATGAGCCTTCTTATTTATTTTCAACTATACAAATGTTTATATGCTTGATGTAGTATTTTTGGGTGAAGTAAAACATGAAAAATTGAGTTTTAAAGGTCGGATTTTCGTGTGGAATCTGTACCCCCCCTCCCTCCCCTTTGGAACTCAAATGGCTTTTAATGTTAAAAATAACCTTAGAAATAGATACATCGTTTTGAGTAGGTAGAAAACAACAACATATAATATGCGAAATTCCGAGTTAAAATGAGCAGGTTATGGCCATTTTAAGTTTGGAATTTCCCTCTATCCGAATTTTAACGCAAATACTAAAATAGAATTAGAAAGTTTAAATAGAACTTCCATGAAATACTCATTTCGGGTATTTCTTTCGTTTAGATAATGAAGCTTTGGAAGATCCGTATTCAGAGGACTATTCCGAGTAAAGAATTTTAGCAAGGATGTCCAAGTGATTTTATCTCCTACCTTTTCGTACTTATTTGTGCTTGTAGTTAGAGGTATTAGAAGTAGGAAAAGATGAAAAATGGAATATGTATGATAATTTTGGTTACAAGAATATTAATTATGCCATGGCAAGAATTGCTGTTATTAAATTGTATGTTCTATTATCATAATGGAGTGTTTGTAAATTTTATGACCGTCCTTAAAATAACTTAATCATATGACAAGAAATATATTACTTGATTCATCCATATCACGTAGTGAGTCACATTGCATTAGCTACTATACTCGATGGGACAAGAGTATAATAGTAGGGTTTGTAAACCCTAGGAATTTCCACAGTATGAGATGACTCTAATTTAGAAGTTATGAACTAACTAGTAAACCTATAAGTTACCAAAAACCCTAGATTAGATAGATAACTTAGATTTGGCTAGATTAGGATCCATAAATTAAATAAAGAACTTCTTTGACCTCAATTGATACCAAAAACAAGATTTCGTATCCTGAATTGATAATTCAAGTTGTGATTAAAGGAAACTTCAAATCCCAAACCCGAATCCTTGTCAAACAGACAGACTATATAGGAAAACCTAAATATATAAATTAAGTGACCACTTTTGTATTCAATAAAAACCTGAGATTAAAAATAAAGAATAGTATTGAACCTATACTTAGACTTGAACCCTAAAATTCGAGATTCCTAGTTAGTAATAAACTACATTGATAAGATTTCATAGTGGGTATCAAAATCTAATACATATAACTAATCTAGCTTATATATCAGTAATAATATTAAGTAAAAGAACCGATATGTTTATAGTTAGAAAATCGTGATCTTAAGATAAACTGTTAGAATTATAAATACACAATAGAAATATAAACTAATATATAATTCAAGATCTAGACTTCAAACAAAGATTTGAATCATACCAGTATTTAAATTAGGGTTTTCTTAAGCCCTTGGAGCCTGAAACGAAAATTGACCCAACAAGCTTATAAAACCTAAATCGCGGAAGATAAACCTTTCTTAAAAAAATAGATACATACGATTAAAACTTAAATTTGTACTGTTTGGTTAACTAAACATTTTATAAGATCCATTAAAAATATTTTTGTATATAAACTTACAAATATTAGTTAAATTATACCCTATTAGTGTAATAAACTACCCGAAAATTCAACTAAATAATATCTAACTAATATTTAATTAATATATTCATATTATCAACTTGCTGGAGACGTTTCAAATTGTTTCAATGGCCTTGATCTTCTTAAGAAATGTGAGCCGAAACTTCCCAATAATGTAAGCAAAAGTCAAGCAAAATCTCCTCTTAAACCAATCTAAACTTGCCAAATCACCATTGCATTAATGACAATACAACAAGCTGATGAATTAACCACAAACAAAGGCAATTTAGATCATTTACGAAGGAGAAAACAAGCAGCCAACATCTATTTTTCTTCTCTATATACACATATACTAAGGACATTGGATGGATAAGCAAACGAACCACAATCCCTCTCAAATTTTCCAGAATCAAACTTCCTATTACTAGTAGTCGAATCAACCTGGAAATAGGATTTTAAACACAACAACCAACTCAGTTCGAAATTAAGAACAAAAAACTGGGAAAAACGCTTAAAAACGAGCTCAAGGTAAGTTGATTTAATTCCACATGTTTTCTTTCAAATCTAAGCATTGGTATTGACTTCTAAACGTCTTAGGAACCTAACCAAGTCCACTAGAAGCTTCGGATTTCATCGAGGAGCCACAACGAAGGTGATTTTTGTAAACCCTAACCGAACTTGATGATTTCAAAAAGCTGGTAACATGTTGTTGATTTGTTGTTTTTTTTAGATATTTAAGTAGATTGATGTTATAGGAGCTAAATGGAGCAAGAAAACCAACTTTTTAACGTCGGAATCGATCGGAACTCATCGGGGAATGCGATGAATAGTATTCCCCGATGAGCACGGGGAGGTACATGGGACGTGTTCCACCCGTGTACCTCTCGAAAAAATTCAAATATATATATAAAAAAAAAAAGAAAAACGAAGCTAATTAAACTTATTATAGAATAATAATAATCAAAATAATTTTAGAATTATTATTATTATTCCTGTATTATTATTTTTTGGGAATTATAAGTATTATTAGAGTTTTAATATAACTTCAAAATATTATCTTTATTTAAAAATAATAAAATATTTTCTAGTATTATTGAAATATATGATATTTAAAATATTTAACTTATTAATATAATCAGCAAAATCAAATTTTTAGAAATAAAACTACTTATTAATTAACTTACGTATAATAAATTTTCTAACTATAATTATTAATATTCTTTATATTATTAAAAGAATTTTTATAATTTTTGAAAATATTATTTCTGAAATAAATTATATAGTAAAAATTATTATTTAGTAATAATATAAAGAACTTACAATTAGTGATATTATGAATTAAAGTATAAGACAATTATTACAAATACTAATATTGTGAAAAGTAATTATTTTATCTTATCTTATTTCGGAATTATTATTGTTGTCATTATACTTATTATTATTATTATTATTATTATTATTATTATATTATTATTATTATTATTATATTATTTAATTAGGAATATTCTTATTATTTACGATAAGGAGGAAAATTTTTGAAAATATTTTTAAACTAATAAATCCTTTATTAACAAATTTATTTTCATTAAAAGTATATTTAATTAATTTATAGAAAAAAATAATTTTTTTTTCGAGCTTAGCGAATACCAATTATGTATTTAAATAAATAATTATAGATAATTAGATAACAATGGAAATTTAAATAATCCAAAATCGTGAGTATAGGAATATCTATATTTTACAAGAAAAATTTATTAAGTAAATAAAAAAGAAAACTGACAATTTTAAACAATGAAAATGAATTAACTAAATTATTAAACTTCCCGAGTACCCAATCAATAGATTCAAATATCAAACCAAAATCAATTAAGTAAAACTGTGATAACAATGTTTTAGAACTTAAGGTTATCCCCAAAGAATTAGTTAATAATAAAACAGAAGCCCAGCAAACCATTAGGACACTTAAATATTCATAGGAGCTAGGTTATATAGTCTTGTATAATTAATGACTATATTACTTATCTCAATAGGTGACTCGAGTATTGGAGAAGACCTTCCTGACGATTACTACGATTAAATAGCATGGGCAGGTGAGTAACTCAGTCTTATTACATTGGTTGTGCTTATAATATTAGTGAATCTTAAATAAAAGATAATAAAAATTTGGTGTACTGTTTGTGTTGTGAAGACTGCGTATTGTATTACATTGATTGCCAAGTCACTCTATTATAAGTGATAACGGAGATGCATGTATCTTTGTATTACCTATAGAATATGATTGAGTGTTTGTAATGCTTGATCACCTTCAAATGGATTAAAAACTACTGGTACCATAAAGGAAAAATTATCATGCATTACATACTGTACATAAATAGCATTTGAGTAAGTGGTAGCCTATTACGTGTTAGTTTTTCGGATCTTTGGTAATGCTTGAATTATCTAGGTAAAAAGGCTATTAGTTAATTACAAGATTACCTTTGTTCTGTTAATACCATAGGAACTAAATGGTAAACGAAGGATATCGCTTATGGTATTGCATGGAAATAACTAACACTTAGTGGAGTTTCTAAAGCTAAATCAGGAAATAAATAATGAAACATGATAAGCTTAAAGAGATAATTAATTAAAATAATGTTGTTTCCTAAAAGCTTAGTCTCTCCTGGGTAGGTGGACCATAGATTGTGATCCTTCAACCTCAATGAGAGGGCGTAAATCTTCATCTTGTTTGGATTCCGGGTTATCCAAGCTTGTAATGTTCATATGTTTGATTGATGCATTTCATATGATTGTTAAATAACTTGTATGTAATATGTAATAAGTTCTAGTTATTCACTGAGCTTGTGTTTTAGCTCACACTCCAACACTCCTTTCAGGTTTACTCTACGACCCTGGCTTATTACTAGCAGGAGCATGGTCTCGGTAAGAGATTAGAAGCTAGAAGCTTAGAGACTAGTATAGGATTAGAATATCTACATCTCTATTAGTCCTTTTAATGCAGGTGATGTGCATTAGAATCATTAGCTAAGGTTGTAAAGATTTATAAGACATATGATCTGTAATATCTTATTTCGTGATATTTGTTTACTAATTTATGTCTTATATATGTTTGCTCATCCTATCCAAGCAATTAAAAGGTCCTGTTTATTAAAATCATGTCATTCCTAGAAGGTAAACTAGTAATGGAAATCAAATGTTTCTTGATTACTATTATTAGGATACCCTCGGGGCGTGACAGGGTTCACGAGAACCCACAAGTCTATAAGGATGGACGAATAGGAGCTTGAAAGAACTATATGAGGATAGGCAAATAGGAGCCCGAAAGAACTATTTTAAGATGGAGCTGCAAACCACCAAAGTTTTACGATCGGTTAAGCTTAAACCCTAATCGAAAGGTCAACCAGAAACCCTAAAGTTAACAAAACTTTAGTTAGACGTAACAAATTTAAGTCTGGTGATCCATGGTTGTAACCCTAAGAGAGTAAATAAAAGATTAGTATGTGGAATAGTTCGTAATAACGTAAGAAAGTTTAAAAATATCATATTAGTAAGGCCGTAATTCGTTTTGAAACCAAACGAATACAATAAAAATGTGTCATGGGGATTGGAATAATAAAAATATTTTGGATATACGTTAGACTCATAAAAATATAAGGTTTTCAAAAATATTAGTTTTATAATTTCTCAATAGTTAAAAATAACAGATATCACAATTATACGCGTATTTTCTAACTACCGGTACTTTATTAGTTACATCTACTTTATATTACACTATTCATTACTATTCTACACTATTCAACTATCTCTACTTTTTCTAACGCCTACACTTACAATTTATACACCTATTATTTTTTCCATAACTTTATATCACATCTATCTTACATATTATTACTCTTATTTCACAAAATACAAAAAAATCACATCTCTCTCTCTCCTCCTCCCCATGGCCGTCGCCCCCCCTCTCATTTTCACTCATATATTTTTCTTTTTCAAATATTTTTAATCATACAAATACACTTCTCATTTTCCTATAAATACCCCTATCCTCTTTCATTTCTTTCATACTTCATCTACCCACAAATTCACTACCAAAACACTCTAAAATTTACCTCTCAAAACTCTCTTCAAACACTCTCTCAAAAGTCTCTCAAAATTCTCTCTACATACAGAAAACCCATTCACATATACTGTCACGCTCTGAGGGGTACCACGTGGTAGTCCGTCATACACAATACTAAAGCCTAAGAATGACTACCTCAGTCATGCAAATTCTTCCATATCATGTACAAGGCATACATTACAACCAGGAGAACGCATAGAAGTCACACAATTTACATTGATAATGAATATGTAACAAGGCAAAAATAATACTTATCATAAAACATAAATATAGTAAATTATAATTCTTAGGGGCATACCCCTCTATTGTCTTCAAGTCAAAATAAATACACTTCTTAGAAAATTTTCCAAAAACACAAACATAGCATATATTATATATAAGGAACCTTACAAGTAACTTCATCCTATATTCCCATTGCATTTATGAAAGTTTAACATCCTTCCATAACTTCCTTAATGTCATGATCTTCGATTTAAGCTATGGGTACACCTGTTTTAACAAAATCTATAGGGGTATAAGCTTACAACTAGCTTAGTGAGGTATTCCCTTTTCATTCGCACCATGGTTTCAAATAAGTTCATTTAGATTTTCACACATATGCTATGCATACAATGCAACAATCACGTGAATACACAAATATATATAGTTATCCGGAAACCATATACAGAACGGATTTACCCCTCCGTATCAAACATTAGGGAATTATTGATGAAGATCCTCGACCTTCTACTGCTAGTACCCAGGTCCCCACCTAAAAACGTTTGGTTGGCTTTGCTCTGAACCTAGAGTCGCATTCCTCGGGAGATTTAGATTCTCTAGGAAGGAACTTGGCTCGTGTCCCACCACGATAACAGCCAATCCAACTCTACACGTAGGAGTAGTAGCCTTCCGAAAGAGAATTTGCATCAAATTTAGATGAAAGGAAATTCCAATTTAATATGGCAATAACTTATTCATTTTAACTCAGAATTTCACACATTAGTAGTCATTTTCTACATACTCGAAAAGATCTATTTATTTCTAGGTTATTTTTAATATTTAGAGCCATTCAAGTTTTGAAATAGGTCGGTACATATTTAACAAAACATGTTCTAGCCCTTGATTTCCTATTTTTCTAAGTTTTACATCATTTAATTAATTTATAGCAAGCACATAGACACTTATATAGTTGAAAATCATCAAACATAAATAAAACTCATATTGTATGAATGATCTTAATAATAATGTCCCAATAATGATTTTTTTAAAACAATTTATATTAGAAGTTTGAAAGTTTAAGTTTATAAAACCTCTTTTTGAGTTGTTAGAAGAAAACTAAAATTTTTAGTTCTTTACATGTGGGTGTCTAATTATTATAACTATCATTTTTATATTTTCTTAGCTTTATAAAAATAAATTTACTTCTTAAAGCTTGATTCCTTAAGTTGCAAACTGATTTTATCTTTAAGCAGACTTCAACTAGATTTTAGGCTTGTCGTGGAAATTTTGTTTTGTTCCTTAGAGTTATCAAAATATCGGCATAAGCCATATAAATAAGTTTTTAAGAAAACTTTGCATGACAAAGAATTATCATCATTAAAAATTTATGATATATCTATTTTAATGTTTTGGAAAGAGTGCAGTTGAACAATTATCCTAAGTTCTAGTAAAAATTCCTCGTAAGTGTTGAAAATCATTGCCTTTGATGATTTAGTTTCATTTTCATGTAAAAGAAGATATTTCATAACCTTATTTTGAAAACTTTACTAAGACAACAACATCACTTTGTGCTCATGTACGAATATGAAATTAATAATTATGTGATGAGATAAATATAACTCATGTAGAAAATACAGGAATAGAAAACCAAATAGGCAAACAAAAATGTAGAGGTCTTTGGAAATAGACAAGTTCCATAAAAGGATAAGAAAAGCATATAGAGAAAATTATGGAAGTCTTAGATTAATTTCAAGGCTTCCCAAGACTCGAACTAATACTACTCTCATAAAATAAGCAAGAAAAAGAAATAAGAGAAATATGAGAGTCTTAGATTTTTATTCAAGGCTCCCTAGGTCTTAGATTATGGATATGTCGCTTTTTTTTTTTTTTTTTTTTAACTTGATTAAGAAAAGTCTAAAACTAGAGATTGACTGGTCTTATTTATTTGCATGAAATAAGTAATAACAATGAAATAAAAGCAATGAGAAGGAGTTAGAATAGTAAGCTTTAGGCTCTAAATAAATATATATACCTATACAGAATAATATACAAAGAGTTAAGTTAGAAGCATGAACATAATATAACAAGAACACATTATGAAGATGAACAAGACATGAACAACATGTTATTTTTTATGATTTTATTCCCTAGCATTAGCATCATGGGGATTTATATAGAATCAAAACACACACATTGTTCATGTTATATCTCATGAACAAAAGAAAGGTTTAGGATTTTTTACTAAAGTTGATGAAAGATTGGAGTTGAAAGAAACGAGTGGATGGTGTTTTTAGTATTTTTCCTAAAGAAAATGGATGAAAGAGTGTGATTGAAGAGAAATTATAGAGAGGAAAGTTGGAAGTGATTTTTACAGAGTTTTAGTATTAAATAAGGGATGTGTAAAAGAAGTGGAAGAAGAGGTAGTAATTATAGAGAAATGTGGGAGGAAAATTAGATGTAATAAAATAAATTAAAAAAAAAAATTGAAGGGGATGGGGGGTGTTACGGTAGAGCCGCTGCCGGTCCAAGCTTTGGAACCAACTTTACATGAAGATCAAGCGGCTATAGTCCAAGCTCAAAGGATTACAAGTCCACCTAGTGTGTCACAAGGACCAATAACAAGATCCTGAGCTAAGACGCTTCAACAATCCTTCAATCAACACTTCCAAGGCTTAATCAAGCAAGTTGAAGATGGATTACAAGGTTATCAAAGCTTTGGGACAAGTTCGGGTCAAGTTCGTTTCAATATACTTCGAGTTCAAGAGGAAACATAAGAGGAAATTGAAGATTGAAGCGAAATGGAACAAAGGCCGCCAGCTTAAATATTTAGGCCGCCATCGTAAATATTTAGGCCGCCGGCCATCTTGCCAGCATAGATTTGTAATTTTCGACCAGTAGCATAATGGCCGCCCGCGTTGAAACTTAGGCCGCCAGCGTACTTTATTACGAGAAACTTTTCAATTTCTTGTCTTTTGGATTTCCTTAGTTTTGCTATATAGGTCTTTGAAGGTTGTAAGACAAAACAAGTTGATTATTGTTAAGTTTATTCGTGAAATTGAATACCCAAAGCTTTCATGCTTGATTCTTTGTGTTCTTGAGAGAATACATGCTTTAGGAACATTCAAAGAAGATCAATCACCTTCTTTGTGGAGTGTTTCACAATTAGGGTTTGTTATCCTAATTCTTTAGATCAACAACCTAAGACAAATCTGATATCTAATCCTTCTTAGGGATTGAAATCAAAGGCATCCGTGGGTTTTCTATTCATTGTGTTGGGGGTTCGCAATATCCAAAAGGGTTCTCACGCGTGAATACGAAGGTTCTCTTATCATTTGGTATCAGAGCCTAGGCTCTAGATCAGGTTATATCGTTCTTTCTATTAATCTTTTGTTTCTTGCTTTCAATTCTTGGATTGTTCATCAAGATCAAATCTGATTCTTGTTAGTAAAAAAAAAAAAAAGATTGAATCTTTATTGTTCCTAGGGTTTGTTCATCAATTGAACGGACTATTAGGTATCTTGTGTGTGTGATTTTTTTTTTTTGTTACAAGTGAAAGATTAGGGTTTGAAAATCTCTATTCTTGAGATTTGAGTTAAAAAAATCGAAATTAAAAAAAAAATTCACCAAAGATCAATTCTTGTCTTGAGTATTGAGTGTCTTTCCAACAATATAATTCTTGTGTAGAGTTCGTTGAGTTTTCTTCAATTCTCGTTTGTCTGATTCGAAGAGTCTTGAAATTGTCCATTGTATCACTCTAAACACCTTGGTATCGAAAATTCTTGGAATTGTTCTAAGAGTGTGATTCGATTAAGAACACGAAAAGAACAGGCTCGAGAGGTGTGAGGGAAACCCTGTGTGTGGCATCTTGATTAGAGAAACACGAGTGAACACCCCCATCTTGTGAGTGATAAACACGAAAGGGAGCGCTTGTGAGGAAATTGAACTTTATTATTGCTAACGATTATTTGTTTTGCAGGAAAAGATGTCTGGTAAGGGTATGATTGAAGGTAGGGAAGGAGGTAGTAAAGAAGGGGTTTTGATGCAAGACGCTAGAGCATCTGAGTATAAGCGTCTAATCTAGATGATGATGGATATGAAGGAGTCTCTAGAAAATATGAATTTGAGACTACAAGCTGTTGAGAAGGAGGTGAGTCCTATGGGTGTAAATAGAGGAGTTAGTTCTACCACACCCCAGGTTGATGATGGGGGATGTTAATGAGTATCGGAGGAGGAGTATGATGATAGTCCACCTATGATATTCAATAGGAGAGGTAGAGGTGGTAGAGGCGGTAGGGGTATAGGAAGAGGAAGAATGCAGGAGAATTATCCCGTTGCTAGGAATAGATGGAATGATGATTATGTAGATCGAGATTTGGGGAGTATCAAGTTGAAATTCCTATCTTTCAGGGTAAGTCTGATCCTGAAGCTTATTTGCAATGGGAAAAGCGAGTTGAGTTGATTTTTGATTGTCACCAATTTAGTGAGGAGAAAAAGGTGAAATTGGCTGTTACCCAATTTCAAGATTATGCTATATCTTGGTGGGATCAGTTGGTGACAAGTAGGAGGAGGAATATGGAGTACCCTATTGATACTTGGCAGGAGCTTAGGGCTGTGATGAGGAAGCGTTTCGTTCCCAAGTACTTTCAAAGGGAATTGATTCAGCGGCTTCAAGTGTTGAGACAAGGTAGTAGGAGTGTAGAGGACTACTACAACGAGATGGAGATGATCATGACGAGGGATGATGTGGTTGAAGATGAAGAATCCACCATGGCACGGTTCTTGGGTGGCTTGAACAAAGAAATCACTGATAAAGTTGCTACCATATGTCGAGTTGGAGGAGATGGTACATCTTGCCATCAAAATCGAGAAGCAACTTCATGGCAAAGGTTCAAACAGGTATGTTTCCAAATCTTCTTCAAGCTATAATAATAATTGGAAAGGATATGGAAAATCTGAATTTAAAGGTGGAAATAAGTCTACAGTTGATGTAGCAAAGACTAAGTCTGGTGGGGTTTCATCTGAGAAACCTAAAGTAGATGATCAGAAGGGTAGAAATCGAGATATTAAATGTTGGAAGTGTCAAGGTGTTGGACACATTAGTAGGGAGTGCCCTAATAGGAGAAGTATGGTGGTGAGAAATGGGGAAGTTGTCACTGATGATGAGGGAGTTGGTAGTGACAAAGAGGAGGAAGCCATGCCTGAATTAGAAGACTGTAGTGATGAGGGTAGCATTGATGAGCCAGAAAAGGTTGAAATATTGGTTACTAGGCGTGCACTTAATACACAGCTGAAGGAAGATTGCCAGGAGGAGCAGCGAGAGAATTTATTCCACACTAGAGGTCTTGTGCAAGGGAGAGGTTGTAGTGTGATTGTCGATGGAGGAAGTTGTACTAATGTGGTAAGTACACTTCTAATTAACCGATTGGAGTTGCCTACTGTACCCCATCTTAGACCATACAAACTACAATGGCTTAGCGATTGTGGTGAGGGTAAGGTAAATAGGCAAGCTTTAATTTCTCTAACCATTGGCAAATACCATGATGAAATATTATGTGACGTCGTTCCTATGCATGCTAGTGATCTTCTATTAGGAAGACCTTGGCAATTTGATAGACAAACCGTGCATAATGGCTACACCAATCAATACACTCTCACCAAAGATGGCAGAAAAACTACTTTAACACCATTGTCATCCAAAGAAGTGTATGAAGACCAATGTGCTTTGGAAAGATTGAGAGAAGAGGCCGAAAGAAAAGAGCGTGAGTAGAAAAAGCACTTTTGAGAGAGAGAAGAAAAAGAGTGAAAATAAAGAGAGTGATGGAAGTGAGTTGAGTGGAAAGAAAGAGGGGAGTGAAGAGCAAAATAAAAATCGGAGCGGCATTGAAGTATCCAACATATGACAAGGAGTTGTATGCCTTAGTGCGTGCATTGCAAACACGGCAGCACTACCTTTGGCCTAAGGAGTTTGTCATACATACCTTCAATCAACACTTCCAAGGCTTAATCAAGCAAGTTGAAGATGGATTACAAGGTTATCAAAGCTTTGGGACAAGTTCGGGTCAAGTTCGCTTCAATATACTTCGAGTTCAAGAGGAAACATAAGAGGAAATTGAAGATTGAAGCGAATTGGAACAAAGGCCGCCAGCTTAAATATTTAGGCCGCCATCGTAAATATTTAGGCCGCCGGCCATCTTGCCAGCATAGATTTGTAATTTTCGACCAGTAGCATAATGGCCGCCCGCGTTGAAACTTAGGCCGCCAGCGTACTTTATTACGAGAAACTTTTCAATTTCTTGTCTTTTGGATTTCCTTAGTTTTGCTATATAGGTCTTTGAAGGTTGTAAGACAAAACAAGTTGATTATTGTTAAGTTTATTCATGAAATTGAATACCCAAAGCTTTCATGCTTGATTCTTTGTGTTCTTGAGAGAATAAATGCTTTAGGAACATTCAAAGAAGATCGATCACCTTCTTTGTGGAGTGTTTCGCAATTAGGGTTTGTTATCCTAATTCTTTAGATCAACAACCTAAGACAAATCTGATATCTAATCCTTCTTAGGAATTGAAATCAAAGGCATCCGTGGGTTTTCTATTCATTGTGTTGGGGGTTCGCAATATCCAAACGAGCGAATTTTTTATGTATGATCTTTTTAGGTTATATGACGTTATTTCAGACTATAACCTAAGGATATCTCTTTTTCGCTGATTTAGGTTTCATGTGCGAGATTGCCTGATCTAGATTCACTAGGGTTTATTGTTGATCTGATTAACTTTAGGGTTTTTGTTTAACTTCAAGTTGTAGGGTTTTGGTTAAGATTAACATAAAATCTAGGGGTTTACAAATTTTATTATGGTTACTTTAATCCATTCATTTGATGTGTTGTTTCTTAAATATGAGTCATCTCTTAGGTTTTTCTTCTAGTTAGAGCTGTTAGTAATGCCCTAAGCCATCACGATTTTGATGTCACTTGTACTTTTATCTTTATTTGATAAACCATTTATTTTGTCATGTTGTTGTTGATAGTCTTTTAATATGATAAAATTTTTCTTTGAATAATTCATTTTTTTTATATGATTAAAGTGCATTACTTTAATAAGAATGCTATTCAAAAACCATCCTTACTTGCTCTTTATATGAAACAATAATAAATTAAGAATAATATGTAGGCCAATCAATAATCACATTTTACTAATCATGGATATGAGATATCATGTTAGCACATAAATACATGTAGGAGTATATTGTATTAGATTGATCTACCATGAGAATATCATATGGATCTTTGTTATATTACTTCTCTTCCAATGTTATTATTTTAGTCCTTTGGCTTGATGACACTATGCATCCCTACGTTATTATTTCGATGTTTTGACTTAGATCTTGTAAACCCCAGTTTTCCTAGTAATCAAGTAAACGTCGGAAACTGAAAACCAAAACCCTAAACCGGATTAGCATAAGCCTTGTGAGAGAACCGTAGGAACCCTAGATCCTGCTTTCCTTCGATTTCATATTAAAAGAACTTTTATAAAATAATTTAATATGGGTTATTGTTTTGAACTATATTTCAAATCATAAAAAGTTCTGATTTCGAAAAATTTTCTATTCCGGGCCTTCCCGTGCTCCATTACGGAAAAATGAGCCCCGGAACTAGAAATTTAGAAAAATATTCTGGAATACACTTTAGAACCGAAATTTTATAAGGATTTCAAAAATATGAGTTTTATAATTTTTCGAGTTATAAAAATTACAGTTATAGTCTTTTTTTCCGTATTTTCTTTACTACGGTAAAGCAAATGGTTGTCTATTTTTTTACCATTCACGAGTACAACCTACTACACACACAACCCATGCCCTAGTCTTACATCCTTATAAACACTCATTATATTTTCTTTTCCAAGAAATTTTTGTCTCTTAACAAATTATCACATTTTATAACATAAAATACAAAATATAACAATTTCAACTCTCCCTCTCTCTCTCTAAAAGGATGGCTGGCGTAAACCCCACCCACTACTACGCCCCCCCCCCCCCCCCACCCCCCCCCCCCCCCCCCCCGGGGGAAATTTTGGCTCCAATTTCTTTTCTTCTTCTTCTTTTATAATATAAACAAACCCTAATGATGCGAGAACCTTTGCAATCACGCGTGAAAACCCTTTTGGATATTATGAACCCCCAGCACAGTAATACGAAAACCCACGAATTCTATCGGTAATCAATCCCTAAGATGGATTAGGAATAGATTTGTCTTAGTGTTTGATCTAATTAGATAGAACAAGGTCAGCCCTATCTCGAAACACTCTAAAGAAGGCGATCAAAACTCCTTTGAATGTTCCTATAGCATGTATTCTAAATCAAGAACACAAAGATTTCAAGCAAAAGCTTTGGTTTTTCATTTAACAATAATCTGTCTTTTACAAACAACCAAATAGGTTTATATAACCAAACAAAGGAAAACAAAACGTCAAAACAAGGAATTAATATGTCCTAAATGATGGCTGGCGGCCATGAGCAAATTGGACAAATTTCGCAAAGTTAAAAAAAAACAACCAAAGGAGTCATGGCCGGCGGCCTTGGGGAATGGCTAGTGGCCATTCTTGCTGCTCCCTGCAAATAAGCTTCCCTTTGCTCTATTTGAATGTTGCTTCAAAAATATTGAAGTATACTTGCTCCCTCCTTGTTCCAAAGCCTTGATAATCTTGTGATTCATCCTTGGCATGCTCTAATAAGCCTTGGAAGTGATTATTGTAGGCTTGTTGAAGCTTCTTAGCTCGAGCTCTTGTGATTGGTCCTTGAGGAAAACTTATTGAACTTAAATTCCTTTAAGTTTCCGTGGTAGCCATTTGATCTTCATGTTGGTTTGAATCTAAACTTTGGACCGTTGGCTCTTTCGTAACATTCCCCCTCTCCTCAAAAGGATTCATCCTCGAATCAAAAGCATCACCTACATCAAAAGGACTAAGATCAACAACATTAAAGATTGCACTAACATTATACACACCAGGTAAGTCCACTTTATAGGCATTATCATTGATCCGTTCAAGTATCTGAAATGGACCATCTCCTCTTGGATTCAATTTAGACTTTCGTTGTATTGGAAACCGCTCTTTGTAAAAATGAACCCAAACCTAATCTCCGGGTTGAAAAATCATAGGTCTCCTTCCTTTGTTCACCCTTGAAGCTACCTTGGCATTTTGTTGTTCAATTCGGTCCTTCACCTGTTTATGTAGCTTCCTCACAAAATCTGCCTTAGATTCAGCATCAAAACTAACAAACTTGTTAGGCGGTAATGGCAATAAATTAATAGGAGATAGTGGATTGAAACCATAAACAATCTCAAATGGAGAACAATGAGTAGTGCTATGAATAGCCCTATTATATGCAAACTCCACAAAAGGTAGGCAATCCTCCCAAGTCCTAATGTTTTTCTCTATTATTGCCCTCAACAATTGAATCAAAGTGCGATTTTTTACCACCTCCGTTTGTCCATCCGTTTGTGGGTGACAGGTAGTCGAAAACATGAGCTTAGTCCCCAACTTTCCCCATAAAACTCTCCAGAAATGACTCAAAAATTTTACATCCCTATCACTAACAATGCTTTTAGGTATGCCATGTAAACGCACTACCTCTCTAAAGAACAAATCAACAATGAATGCAGCATCATCAGTTTTATGACATGGAATAAAATGAGCCATTTTACTAACCTATCAACCACCACAAAAATACTATCATGTCCTTTCCTAGTCCTAGGCAATCCTAGTACAAAATCCATAGACACAACAGTCCAAGGTTCATCAGGAACAGGTAATGGTGTATATAATCCGTGTGGTTGTAGTTTAGACTTAGCCTCCTTACATGTAATGCAATGTTGACAAACTTTATGCACATTATGTCTCATGCCAGGCCAGAAAAGTGTTCATGCAGCATATTATAGGTCTTATCTACCCCGAAATGCCCCATTAAGCCCCCTCCATGTGCTTCCTTAACCAATAATTCCCTAATAGGTCCTTTGGGAATGCACAATTTATTCTTCTTAAACAAGAATCCATTGGACACAAAGTAATCATTTATTCTAGTCCCATCAACACAAGCATTAAAAATTCCAGAAAAATCAACATCTGTTAGATACAAATCTTTTACTAACTCAAAACCTAGCAAAGAAGTACTAAGAGAGTTAAGTAAGGCATACCTCATGGAAAGTGCATCAGTAATAATATTTTCCTTACCTTGCTTGTATTTGATCACATATGGGAATGTTTCAATGAATTCCACCCACTTGGCATGCCTCTGGTTCAGCTTATCTTGACCTTTCAGATGTTTCAAGCTTTCATGATCAGTATGTATGACAAACTCTGATGAGAACCTTCGCAATCACGCGTGAAAACCCTTTTGGATATTATGAACCCCAGCACAGTAATACGAAAACCCACGAATTCTATCGGTAATCAATCCCTAAGATGGATTAGGAATAGATTTGTCTTAGTGTTTGATCTAATTAGATAGAACAAGGTCAGCCCTATCTCCGAAACACTCTACAAAGAAGGCGATCAAAATCCTTTGAATGTTCCTATAGCATGTATTCTAAATCAAGAACACAAAGATTTCAAGCAAAAGCTTTGGTTTTTCATTCAATAATAATCTGTCTTTTACAAACAACCAAATAGGTTTATATAACCAAACAAAGGAAAACAAAATGTCAAAACAAGGAATTAATACGCCCTAAATGATGGCTGGCGGCCATGAGCAAATTGGACAAATTTCGCAAAGTTAAAAAAAAACGACCAAAGGAGTCATGGCTGGCAGCCTTGGGAGAATGGCTGGCGGCCTTGGGGAATGGCTGGCGGCCATTCTTGCTGCTCCCTACAATTCAGCTTCCCTTTGCTCTATTTGAATGTTGCTTCAAAAATATTGAAGTATACTTGCTTCCTCCTCGTTCCAAAGCCTTGATAATCTTGTGTTTCATCCTTGGCATGCTCTAATAAGCCTTGGAAGTGATTATTGTAGGCTTGTTGAAGCTTCTTAGCTCGAGCTCTTGTGACTGGTCCTTGAGGAAAACTTATTGAACTTGAATTCTTTTGAGTTTCCGTGGTAGCCATTTGATCTTCATGTTGGTTTGAATCTAAACTTTGGACCGTTGGCTCTTTCGTAACAAACTCCTTAGGCCAAAGGTAGTGTTGCCATGTTTTTAAGGCTCGAACTAAGGCATACAACTCCTTGTCATATGTTGGATACTTCAATGCCGCTCCACTCAACTTTGCACTGAAGTACATTAGTGGTTTGTGGTTCTGCATTAAAACAGCTCCAATTCCTATGCCACTAGCATCACATTCAATCTGAAAAGTTTTGTCAAAATCAAGTAAAGCAAGCAATGGTGCATTACACAATTTTTCTTTAAGTTCATCAAAGGCATGTTCTTGTGTATCACCCCAAGTAAATCCAACATTCTTTTTAACAAGCTCATTCAATGGTGCAGCAGTAGTACTAAAATCCTTGATGAATCTTCTATAAAATCCAGCAAGTCCATGAAAACTTCGCACCTCACTAGCTGTCTTAGGTCTAGGCCACTCCTTAATGGCTCTAACCTTCTCTTCATCAACCTCCACTGTTACAGAAGAGCCAACGGTCCAAAGTTTAGATCCGAATCAACATGAAGACCAAGTGGCAACCATGGAACTCAAAGAAATTCAAGTCCAATAAGTTTTCCTCAAGGACCAATCACAAGAGCTAGAGCTAAGAAGATTCAACAAGCCTACAATAATCACTTCCAAGGCTTATTAGAGCATGCTAAGGATGAATCACAAGGTTATCAAGGCTTTGGAACAAGGATGGAGCAAGTATACTTCAATATTTTTCAAGTAATCATCAAATAGAGCCAAGGAAAGCTGATTTGTGCAGAGAAACAAGAATGGCCGCCAGCCATTATCCCATGGCCGCCGGCCATGACTCCCTGGCCATTTTTTCAAACTTTACAAATTTTGCTCCAGAATGCTCATGGCCGCCTGCCATCTTTGATTGGCCGCCAGCCAACATTTAGGACGTATTGAATTCATTGTTTTGACGTTTTGTTTTCCTTTGTTTGGTTATATAAACCTATTTGGTTGTTTGTAAAAGACAGATTATTGTTGAATGAAAAACCAAAGCTTTTGCTTGAATTTTTTGTGTTCTTGATTTATAATGCATGCTAAAGGAACATTCAAAGGAGATCTTGATCGCCTTCTTTGTGGAATGTTTCGGAGATAGGGCTGACCTTGTTCTATCTATTTAGATCAAAACTAAGACAAACTATTTCTAATCCATCTTAGGGATTGATTACCGATAGAATTCGTGGGTTTTCGTATTACTGTGCTGGGGGTTCATAATATCCAAAAGGGTTCTCACGCGTGAATACGAAGGTTCTCGTATCATTTGGTATCAGAGCCTAGGCTCTAGATCAGGTTATATCGTTCTTTCTATTAATCTTTTGTTTCTTGCTTTCAATTCTTGGATTGTTCATCAAGATCAAATCTGATTCTTGTTAGTGAAAAAAAAAAAAAAAGATTGAATTTTATTCCTAGGGTTTGTTCATCAATTGAACGGACTATTAGATATCTGTGTGTGTGATCTTTTGTTGTTACAAGCGAAAGATTAGGGTTTGAAAATCTCTATTCTTGAGATTTGAGTTCAAAAAAAAAAATCGAAAAAAATTAAAAAAAAAAATCACCAAAGATCAATTCTTGTCTTGAGTATTGAGTGTCTTTCCAACAATATAATTCTTGTGTAGAGTTCGTTGAGTTTTCTTCAATTCTCGTTTGTCTGATTCGAAGAGTCTTGAAATTGTCCATTGTATCACTCTAAACACCTTGGTATCGAAATTCTTGGAATTGTTCTAAGAGTGTGATTCGATTAAGAACACGAAAAGAACAGGCTCGAGAGGTGTGAGGGAAACCCTGTGTGTGGCATCTTGATTAGAGAAACACGAGTGAACCCCCCATCTTGTGAGTGATAAACACGAAAGGGAGCGCTTGTGAGGAAATTGAACTTTATTATTGCTAACGATTATTTGTTTTGCAGGAAAAGATGTCGGGTAAGGGTGTGATTGAAGGTAGGGAGGAGGTAGTAAAGAAGGGGCTTTGATGCAAGACGCTAGAGCATCTGAGTATAAGCGTCTAATCGAGATGATGATGGATATGAAGGAGTCTCTAGAAAATATGAATTTGAGACTACAAGCTGTTGAGAAGGAGGCGAGTCCTATGGGAGTAAATAGAGGAGTTAGTTCTACCACACCCAGGTTGATGATGTGGGGGATGTTAATGAGTATCGGGAGGAGGAGTATGATGATAGTCCACCTATGATATTCAATAGGAGAGGTAGAGGTGGTAGAGGCGGTAGGGGTATAGGAAGAGGAAGAATGCAGGAGAATTATCCCGTTGCTAGGAATAGATGGAATGATGATTATGTAGATCGAGATTTGGGGAGTATCAAGTTGAAAATTCCTATCTTTCAGGGTAAGTCTGATCCTGAAGCTTATTTGCAATGGGAAAAGCGAGTTGAGTTGATTTTTGATTGTCACCAATTTAGTGAGGAGAAAAAGGTGAAATTGGCTGTTACCCAATTTCAAGATTATGCTATATCTTGGTGGGATCAGTTGGTGACAAGTAGGAGGAGGAATATGGAGTACCCTATTGATACTTGGCAGGAGCTTAGGGCTGTGATGAGGAAGCGTTTCGTTCCCAAGTACTTTCAAAGGGAATTGATTCAGCGGCTTCAAGTGTTGAGACAAGGTAGTAGGAGTGTAGAGGACTACTACAAGGAGATGGAGATGATCATGACGAGGGCTGATGTGGTTGAAGATGAAGAATCCACCATGGCACGGTTCTTGGGTGGCTTGAACAAAGAAATCGCTGATAAAGTGGAGTTGCTACCATATGTCGAGTTGGAGGAGATGGTACATCTTGCCATCAAAATCGAGAAGCAACTTCATGGCAAAGGTTCAAACAGGTATGTTTCCAAATCTTCTTCAAGCTATAATAATAATTGGAAAGGATATGGAAAATCTGAATTTAAAGGTGGAAATAAGTCTACAGTTGATGTAGCAAAGAGTAAGTCTGGTGGGGTTTCATCTGAGAAACCTAAAGTAGATGATCAGAAGGGTAGAAATCGAGATATTAAATGTTGGAAGTGTCAAGGTGTTGGACACATTAGTAGGGAGTGCCCTAATAGGAGAAGTATGGTGGTGAGAAATGGGGAAGTTGTCACTGATGATGAGGAGCTGGTAGTGACAAAGAGGAGGAAGCCATGCCTGAATTAGAAGACTGTAGTGATGAGGGTAGCATTGATGAGCCAGAAAAGGTTGAAATATTGGTTACTAGGCGTGCACTTAATACACAGCTGAAGGAAGATTGCCAGGAGGAGCAGCGAGAGAATTTATTCCACACTAGAGGTCTTGTGCAAGGGAGAGGTTGTAGTGTGATTGTCGATGGAGGAAGTTGTACTAATGTGGTAAGTACACTTCTAATTAACCGATTGGAGTTGCCTACTGTACCCCATCCTAGACCATACAAACTACAATGGCTTAGCGATTGTGGTGAGGTTAAGGTAAATAGGCAAGCTTTAATTTCTCTAACCATGGCAAATACCATGATGAAATATTATGTGACGTCGTTCCTATGCATGCTAGTGATCTTCTATTAGGAAGACCTTGGCAATTTGATAGACAAACGTGCATAATGGCTACACCAATCGATACACTCTCACCAAAGATGGCAGAAAAACTACTTTAACACCATTGTCATCCAAAGAAGTGTATGAAGACCAATGTGCTTTGGAAAGATTGAGAGAAGAGGCCGAAAGAAAAGAGCGTGAGAGTAGAAAAAGCACTTTTGAGAGAGAGAGAAAAAGAGTGAAAATAAAGAGAGTGATGGAAGTGAGTTGAGTGGAAAGAAAGAGGGGAGTGAAAAGCAAAATAAAAATCGGCCTAGAGAGAAAAAGAGTAAGAATGTGAGCTTGATTGCTAGGACGAGTGAGGTTAGATATGCTTTGCATGCCAATCGACCTATATTTGTACTATTGTACAAAGGGGCTTGTTTGGCAACTAATGAGATTAACCAATCTTTGCCTAGTGTGTTTTCTGATTTATTGCAGGAATTTGAAGACGTGTTTCCTGAAGAGATGCCTAGAGGACTTCCACCTGTGAGAGGCATTGAGCATCAGATTGACTTCATTCCTGGAGCTGTCATACCCAACCGACCTGCCTATAGAACTAATCCTAGTGAGGCGAAGGAGATCCAGAAGCAGGTTGAGGAGTTGTTGGAGAAGGGGTATGTGAGAGAAAGTCTGAGTCCTTGTTCGGTTCCTGTAATATTAGTGCCTAAGAAGGACGGGACTTGGAGAATGTGTGTAGACTGCAGAGCCATCAACAAAATCACTGTAAAGTATCGTCATCCTATACCTAGGTTAGATGATATGTTGGATGAATTGTATGGTTCATGTTTGTTTACCAAAATTGATTTAAAATCTGGTTACTATCAAATTCGCATGAAAGTAGGCGATGAATGGAAAACTGCATTTAAGACTAAGTATGGTTTGTATGAATGGCTTGTCATGCCTTTTGGTCTTACGAATGCACCTAGTACTTTTATGCGATTGATGAATCATGTGTTGCGTGACTACTTAGGTAAATTTGTTGTGGTTTACTTTGATGATATTCTGATTTACTCTAAGTGTCTGAATGATCACGTTTGCATGTGCGACTAGTGTTAACAAAGCTAAGAGAGGAGAAATTATATGCCAACCTTAAGAAGTGTAGTTTTTGCATGGATAAGGTTAATTTCCTAGGTTTTGTTGTCTCTAGTCAAGGAGTGGAGGTTGATGAGGAAAAGGTTAGGGCAATTAGGGAATGGCCTAGACCTAAGAGTGCTAGTGAAGTGCGGAGTTTTCATGGACTTGCTGGGTTTTATAGGAGATTCATCAAGGATTTTAGCACTATTGCTGCACCTTTGAATGAGTTAGTTAAGAAGAATGTTGGATTTGTATGGAGTGATACACAAGAACTTGCTTTTAATGAACTTAAAGAAAAATTGTGTAACGCACCATTGCTTGCTTTGCCTGATTTTGATAAAACTTTTGAAATTGAATGTGATGCTAGTGGTATAGGGATTGGAGCTGTTTTAATGCAGGATCACAGGCCACTAATGTACTTCAGTGAAAAGTTGAGTGGAGCGGCATTGAAGTATCCAACATATGACAAGGAGTTGTATGCCTTAGTGCGTGCATTGCAAACATGGCAGCACTACCTTTGGCCTAAGGAGTTTGTCATACATACCGATCATGAGAGTTTGAAGCATCTAAAGAGTCAAGACAAACTCAATAGGAGGCATGCGAAATGGGTAGAATTCATTGAGACTTTCCCATATGTGATCAAGTACAAGCAAGGTAAGGAGAACATTGTTGCTGATGCACTTCAAGAAGGTACGCTTTACTAAATTCTCTTAGTACTTCTTTGCTAGGATTTGAATTGGTAAAAGCAATGTATCTTACTGATGATGATTTTTCTGGAGTATTTTCTGCTTGTGTTGATGGGACTGGAATTAATGATTACTTTGTATCCAATGGATTTCTATTTAAAAAGAATAAGTTGTGCATTCCTAAAGGATCTGTAAGGGAATTGTTGGTTAAGGAAGCACATGGAGGGGGCTTAATGGGGCATTTCGGGGTAGATAAGACCTATGATATGCTACATGAACATTTCTTTTGGCCTGGCATGAGGCATGATGTGCATAAAATTTGTAAAACTTGCATTACATGTAAAGAGGCTAAATCTAAACTGCAACCACATGGACTATATAAACCATTGCCTGTTCCTGATGAACCCTGGACTGCTGTGTCTATGGATTTCGTTCTTGGCTTGCCTAGGACTAGGAAAGGTCATGATAGTATCTTTGTTGTGGTAGATCGGTTTAGTAAAATGGCTCATTTTATCCCATGTCATAAAACTGATGATGCAACATATATTGCTGATTTGTTCTTTAGAGAGGTTGTGCGATTGCATGGCATACCTAAAAGCATTGTTAGTGATAGGGATGTAAAATTTTTGAGTCATTTCTGGAGAGTTTGTGGGGAAAGTTGGGAACTAAGCTTATGTTTTCGACTACCTGTCATCCACAAACTGATGGGCAAACGGAGGTGGTTAATAGAACTTTGGTTCAATTGTTGAGGGCAATCATAGAGAAGAACATTAGGACTTGGGAGGATTGTTTACCATTTGTGGAGTTTGCATATAATAGGGCTATTCATAGCACTACGCATTATTCTCCGTTTGAAATTGTATATGGCTTTAATCCACTAACTCCTATTGATTTATTGCCATTACCATCTAATGAGTTTGTGAGTTTTGATGCTAACTCTAAGGCAGATTTTGTGAAGAAGCTACATGCACAAGTGAAGAATAGGATTGAGCAACACAATGCAAAAGTGGCTTCAAGGGTGAACAAAGGCAGGAGACCAATGATCTTTCAACCGGAGATTGGGTTTGGGTGCACTTTCGTAAGGAAAGATTTCCACTACAACGAAAGTCCAAGCTGAATCCTCGTGGAGATGGTCCATTCCAGATACTTGAACGGATCAATGACAACGCCTACAAAGTTGACTTACCAGGTGAGTATAATGTAAGTGCTACATTTAATGTTGCTGATCTAAGTCCGTTTGATGTAGGTGATATTCCTGATTCGAGGACGAATCCTTTTGAAGAGAGGGGGAATGTTACGGTAGAGCCGCCGCCGGTCCAAGCTTTGGAACCAACTTTACATGAAGATCAAGCGGCTACGGTCCAAGCTCAAAGGATTTCAAGTCCACCTAGTGTGCCACAAGGACCAATAACAAGATCCCGAGCTAAGACGCTTCAACAATCCTTCAATCAACACTTCCAAGGCTTAATCAAGCAAGTTGAAGATGGATTACAAGGTTATCAAAGCTTTGGGACAAGTTCGGGTCAAGTTCGTTTCAATATACTTCGAGTTCAAGAGGAAACATAAGAGGAAATTGAAGATTGAAGCGAATTGGAACAAAGGCCGCCAGCTTAAATATTTAGGCCGCCATCGTAAATATTTAGGCCGCCGGCCATCTTGCCAGCGTAGATTTGTAATTTTCGACCAGTAGCATAATGGCCGCCCGCGTTGAAACTTAGGCCGCCAGCGTACTTTATTACAAGAAACTTTTCAATTTCTTGTCTTTTGGATTTCCTTAGTTTTGCTATATAGGTCTTTGAAGGTTGTAAGACAAAACAAGTTGATTATTGTTAAGTTTATTCATGAAATTGAATACCCAAAGCTTTCATGCTTGATTCTTTGTGTTCTTGAGAGAATAAATGCTTTAGGAACATTCAAAGAAGATCGATCACCTTCTTTGTGGAGTGTTTCGCAATTAGGGTTTTTATCCTAATTCTTTAGATCAACAACCTAAGACAAATCTGATATCTAATCCTTCTTAGGAATTGAAATCAAAGGCATCCGTGGGTTTTCTATTCATTGTGTTGGGGGTTCGCAATATCCAAACGAGCGAATTTTTTATGTATGATCTTTTTAGGTTATATGACGTTATTTCAGACTATAACCTAAGGATATCTCTTTTTCGCTGATTTAGGTTTCGTGTGCGAGATTGCCTGATCTAGATTCACTAGGGTTTATTGTTGATCTGATTAACTTTAGGGTTTTTGTTTAACTTCAAGTTGTAGGGTTTTGGTTAAGATTAACATAAATCTAGGGTTTACAAATTTATTATGGTTACTTTAATCCATTCATTTGATGTGTTGTTTCTTAAATATGAGTCATCTCTTAGGTTTTTTCTTCTAGTTTAGACTTTTAATGCCCTAACCATCACGATTTTATGTCACTTGTACTTTATCTTTATTTGATAAACCATTTATTTTGTCATGTTGTTTGATAGTCTTTTAATATGATAAAATTTTTCTTTGAATAATTCATTTTTTTTATATGATTAAAGTGCATTACTTTAATAAGAATGCTATTCAAAAACCATCCTTACTTGCTCTTTATATGAAACAATAATAAATTAAGAATAATATGTAGGCCAATCAATAATCACATTTTACTAATCATGGATATGAGATATCATGTTAGCACATAAATACATGTAGGAGTATATTGTATTAGATTGATCTACCATGAGAATATCATATGGATCTTTGTTATAATTACTTCTCTTCCAATGTTATTATTTTAGTCCTTTGGCTTGATGACACTATGCATCCCTACGTTATTATTTCGATGTTTTGACTTAGATCTTGTAAACCCCAGTTTTCCTAGTAATCAAGTAAACGTCGGAAACTGAAAACCAAAACCCTAAACCGGATTAGCATAAGCCTTGTGAGAGAACCGTAGGAACCCTAGATCCTGCTTTCCTTCGATTTCATATTAAAAGAACTTTTATAAAATAATTTAATATGGGTTATTGTTTTGAACTATATTTCAAATCATAAAAAGTTCTGATTTCGAAAAATTTTCTATTCCGGGCCTTCCCGTGCTCCATTACGGAAAAATGAGCCCCGGAACTAGAAATTTAGAAAAATATTCTGGAATACACTTTAGAACCGAAATTTTATAAGGATTTCAAAAATATGAGTTTTATAATTTTTCGAGTTATAAAAATTACAGTTATAGTCTTTTTTTCCGTATTTTCTTTACTACCGGTAAAGCAAATGTGTTGTCTATTTTTTATTACCATTCACGAGTACAACCTACTACACACACAACCCATGCCCTAGTCTTACATCCTTATAAACACTCATTATATTTTCTTTTCCAAGAAATTTTTGTCTCTTAACAAATTATCACATTTTATAACATAAAATACAAAATATAACAATTTCAACTCTCCCTCTCTCTCTAAAAGGATGGCTGGCGTAACACCCCACCCACTACCCCCCTAACCCCCCCCCCCCCCCCCCCCCCCCCCCCCCCTAAATTTTGGCTCCAATTTTCTTCTTCTTCTTCTTCTTTTATAATATAAAACAAACCCTAATGATGCGAGAACCTTTGCAATCACGCGTGAAAACCCTTTTGGATTATGAACCCCCAGCACAGTAATACGAAAACCCACGAATTCTATCGGTAATCAATCCCTAAGATGGATTAGGAATAGATTTGTCTTAGTGTTTGATCTAATTAGATAGAACAAGGTCAGCCCTATCTCCGAAACACTCTACAAAGAAGGCGATCAAAACTCCTTTGAATGTTCCTATAGCATGTATTCTAAATCAAGAACACAAAGATTTCAAGCAAAAGCTTTGGTTTTTCATTTAACAATAATCTGTCTTTTACAAACAACCAAATAGGTTTATATAACCAAACAAAGGAAAACAAAACGTCAAAACAAGGAATTAATATGTCCTAAATGATGGCTGGCGGCCATGAGCAAATTGGACAAATTTCGCAAAGTTAAAAAAAAACAACCAAAGGAGTCATGGCCGGCGGCCTTGGGGAATGGCTAGTGGCCATTCTTGCTGCTCCCTGCAAATCAGCTTCCCTTTGCTCTATTTGAATGTTGCTTCAAAAATATTGAAGTATACTTGCTCCCTCCTTGTTCCAAAGCCTTGATAATCTTGTGATTCATCCTTGGCATGCTCTAATAAGCCTTGGAAGTGATTATTGTAGGCTTGTTGAAGCTTCTTAGCTCGAGCTCTTGTGATTGGTCCTTGAGGAAAACTTATTGAACTTAAATTCCTTTGAGTTTCCGTGGTAGCCATTTGATCTTCATGTTGGTTTGAATCTAAACTTTGGACCGTTGGCTCTTTCGTAACATTCCCCCTCTCCTCAAAAGGATTCATCCTCGAATCAAAAGCATCACCTACATCAAAAGGACTAAGATCAACAACATTAAAGATTGCACTAACATTATACACACCAGGTAAGTCCACTTTATAGGCATTATCATTGATCCGTTCAAGTATCTGAAATGGACCATCTCCTCTTAGATTCAATTTAGACTTTCGTTGTATTGGAAACCGCTCTTTGTAAAAATGAACCCAAACCTAATCTCCGGGTTGAAAAATCATAGGTCTCCTTCCTTTGTTCACCCTTGAAGCTACCTTGGCATTTTGTTGTTCAATTCGGTCCTTCACCTGTTTATGTAGCTTCCTCACAAAATCTGCCTTAGATTCAGCATCAAAACTAACAAACTTGTTAGGCGGTAATGGCAATAAATTAATAGGAGATAGTGGATTGAAACCATAAACAATCTCAAATGGAGAACAATGAGTAGTGCTATGAATAGCCCTATTATATGCAAACTCCACAAAAGGTAGGCAATCCTCCCAAGTCCTAATGTTTTTCTCTATTATTGCCCTCAACAATTGAATCAAAGTGCGATTTTTTACCACCTCCGTTTGTCCATCCGTTTGTGGGTGACAGGTAGTTGAAAACATGAGCTTAGTCCCCAACTTTCCCCATAAAACTCTCCAGAAATGACTCAAAAATTTTACATCCCTATCACTAACAATGCTTTTAGGTATGCCATGTAAACGCACTACCTCTCTAAAGAACAAATCAACAATGAATGCAGCATCATCAGTTTTATGACATGGAATAAAATGAGCCATTTTACTAAACCTATCAACCACCACAAAAATACTATCATGTCCTTTCCTAGTCCTAGGCAATCCTAGTACAAAATCCATAGACACAACAGTCCAAGGTTCATCAGGAACAGGTAATGGTGTATATAATCCGTGTGGTTGTAGTTTAGACTTAGCCTCCTTACATGTAATGCAATGTTGACAAACTTTATGCACATTATGTCTCATGCCAGGCCAGAAAAAGTGTTCATGCAGCATATTATAGGTCTTATCTACCCCGAAATGCCCCATTAAGCCCCCTCCATGTGCTTCCTTAACCAATAATTCCCTAATAGGTCCTTTGGGAATGCACAATTTATTCTTCTTAAACAAGAATCCATTGGACACAAAGTAATCATTTATTCTAGTCCCATCAACACAAGCATTAAAAATTCCAGAAAAATCAACATCTGTTAGATACAAATCTTTTACTAACTCAAAACCTAGCAAAGAAGTACTAAGAGAGTTAAGTAAGGCATACCTCATGGAAAGTGCATCAGTAATAATATTTTCCTTACCTTGCTTGTATTTGATCACATATGGGAATGTTTCAATGAATTCCACCCACTTGGCATGCCTCTGGTTCAGCTTATCTTGACCTTTCAGATGTTTCAAGCTTTCATGATCAGTATGTATGACAAACTCTGATGCGAGAACCTTCGCAATCACGCGTGAAAACCCTTTTGGATATTATGAACCCCCAGCACAGTAATACGAAAACCCACGAATTCTATCGGTAATCAATCCCTAAGATGGATTAGGAATAGATTTGTCTTTGTGTTTGATCTAATTAGATAGAACAAGGTCAGCCCTATCTCCGAAACACTCTACAAAGAAGGCGATCAAAACTCCTTTGAATGTTCCTATAGCATGTATTCTAAATCAAGAACACAAAGATTTCAAGCAAAAGCTTTGGTTTTTCATTCAATAATAATCTGTCTTTTACAAACAACCAAATAGGTTTATATAACCAAACAAAGGAAAACAAAACGTCAAAACAAGAAATTAATACGTCCTAAATGATGGCTGGCGGCCATGAGCAAATTGGACAAATTTCGCAAAGTTAAAAAAAAACGACCAAAGGAGTCATGGCTGGCAGCCTTGGGAGAATGGCTGGCGGCCTTGGGGAATGGCTGGCGGCCATTCTTGCTGCTCCCTACAATTCAGCTTCCCTTTGCTCTATTTGAATGTTGCTTCAAAAATATTGAAGTATACTTGCTTCCTCCTCGTTCCAAAGCCTTGATAATCTTGTGTTTCATCCTTAGCATGCTCTAATAAGCCTTGGAAGTGATTATTGTAGGCTTGTTGAAGCTTCTTAGCTCGAGCTCTTGTGACTGGTCCTTGAGGAAAACTTATTGAACTTGAATTCCTTTGAGTTTCCGTGGTAGCCATTTGATCTTCATGTTGGTTTGAATCTAAACTTTGGACCGTTGGCTCTTTCGTAACAAACTCCTTAGGCCAAAGGTAGTGTTGCCATGTTTTTAAGGCTCGAACTAAGGCATACAACTCCTTGTCATATGTTGGATACTTCAATGCCGCTCCACTCAACTTTGCACTGAAGTACATTAGTGGTTTGTGGTTCTGCATTAAAACAGCTCCAATTCCTATGCCACTAGCATCACATTCAATCTGAAAAGTTTTGTCAAAATCAAGTAAAGCAAGCAATGGTGCATTACACAATTTTTCTTTAAGTTCATCAAAGGCATGTTCTTGTGTATCACCCCAAGTAAATCCAACATTCTTTTTAACAAGCTCATTCAATGGTGCAGCAGTAGTACTAAAATCCTTGATGAATCTTCTATAAAATCCAGCAAGTCCATGAAAACTTCGCACCTCACTAGCTGTCTTAGGTCTAGGCCACTCCTTAATGGCTCTAACCTTCTCTTCATCAACCTCCACTGTTACAGAAGAGCCAACGGTCCAAAGTTTAGATCCGAATCAACATGAAGACCAAGTGGCAACCATGGAACTTCAAAGAAATTCAAGTCCAATAAGTTTTCCTCAAGGACCAATCACAAGAGCTAGAGCTAAGAAGATTCAACAAGCCTACAATAATCACTTCCAAGGCTTATTAGAGCATGCTAAGGATGAATCACAAGGTTATCAAGGCTTTGGAACAAGGATGGAGCAAGTATACTTCAATATTTTTCAAGTAATCATCAAATAGAGCCAAGGAAAGCTGATTTGTGCAGAGAAACAAGAATGGCCGCCAGCCATTATCCCATGGCCGCCGGCCATGACTCCCCTGGCCACTTTTTCAAACTTTACAAATTTTGCTCCAGAATGCTCATGGCCGCCTGCCATCTTTGATTGGCCGCCAGCCAACATTTAGGACGTATTGAATTCATTGTTTTGACGTTTTGTTTTCCTTTGTTTGGTTATATAAACCTATTTGGTTGTTTGTAAAAGACAGATTATTGTTGAATGAAAAACCAAAGCTTTTGCTTGAATTTTTTGTGTTCTTGATTTAGAATGCATGCTAAAGGAACATTCAAAGGAGATCTTGATCGCCTTCTTTGTGGAATGTTTCGGAGATAGGGCTGACCTTGTTCTATCTATTTAGATCAAACACTAAGACAAACCTATTTCTAATCCATCTTAGGGATTGATTACCGATAGAATTCGTGGGTTTTCGTATTACTGTGCTGGGGGTTCATAATATCCAAAAGGGTTCTCACGCGTGATTGCGAAGGTTCTCGTATCATTTGGTATCAGAGCCTAGGCTCTAGATCAGGTTATATCGTTCTTTCTATTAATCTTTTGTTTCTTGCTTTCAATTCTTGGATTGTTCATCAAGATCAAATCTGATTCTTGTTAGTGAAAAAAAAAAAAAAGATTGAATCGTTATTATTCCTAGGGTTTGTTCATCAATTGAACGGACTATTAGATATCTCGTGTGTGTGATCTTTTTGTTGTTACAAGCGAAAGATTAGGGTTTGAAAATCTCTATTCTTGAGATTTGAGTTCAAAAAAAAAAATCGAAAAAAATTAAAAAAAAAAATCACCAAAGATCAATTCTTGTCTTGAGTATTGAGTGTCTTTCCAACAATATAATTCTTGTGTAGAGTTCGTTAAGTTTTCTTCAATTCTCGTTTGTCTGATTCGAAGAGTCTTGAAATTGTCCGTTGTATCACTCTAAACACCTTGGTATCGAAATTCTTGGAATTGTTCTAAGAGTGTGATTCGATTAAGAACACGAAAAGAACAGGCTCGAGAGGTGTGAGGGAAACCCTGTGTGTGGCATCTTGATTAGAGAAACACGAGTGAACACCCCATCTTGTGAGTGATAAACACGAAAGGGAGCGCTTGTGAGGAAATTGAACTTTATTATTGCTAACGATTATTTGTTTTGCAGGAAAAGATGTCGGGTAAGGGTGTGATTGAAGGTAGGGACGGAGGTAGTAAGGAAGGGGCTTTGATGCAAGACGCTAGAGCATCTGAGTATAAGCGTCTAATCGAGACGATGATGGATATGAAGGAGTCTCTAGAAAATATGAATTTGAGACTACAAGCTGTTGAGAAGGAGGCGAGTCCTATGGGAGTAAATAGAGGAGTTAGTTCTACCACACCCCAGGTTGATGATGTGGGGGATGTTAATGAGTATCGGGAGGAGGAGTATGATGATAGTCCACCTATGATATTCAATAGGAGAGGTAGAGGTGGTAGAGGCGGTAGGGGTATAGGAAGAGGAAGAATGCAGGAGAATTATCCCGTTGCTAGGAATAGATGGAATGATGATTATGTAGATCGAGATTTGGGGAGTATCAAGTTGAAAATTCCTATCTTTCAGGGTAAGTCTGATCCTGAAGCTTATTTGCAATGGGAAAAGCGAGTTGAGTTGATTTTTGATTGTCACCAATTTAGTGAGGAGAAAAAGGTGAAATTGGCTGTTACCCAATTTCAAGATTATGCTATATCTTGGTGGGATCAGTTGGTGACAAGTAGGAGAAGGAATATGGAGTACCCTATTGATACTTGGCAGGAGCTTAGGGCTGTGATGAGGAAGCGTTTCGTTCCCAAGTACTTTCAAAGGGAATTGATTAGCGGCTTCAAGTGTTGAGACAAGGTAGTAGGAGTGTAGAGGACTACTACAAGGAGATGGAGATGATCATGACGAGGGCTGATGTGGTTGAAGATGAAGAATCCACCATGGTACGGTTCTTGGGTGGCTTGAACAAAGAAATCGCTGATAAAGTGGAGTTGCTACCATATGTCGAGTTAGAGGAGATGGTACATCTTGCCATCAAAATCGAGAAGCAACTTCATGGCAAAGGTTCAAACAGGTATGTTTCCAAATCTTCTTCAAGCTATAATAATAATTGGAAAGGATATGGAAAATCTGAATTTAAAGGTGGAAATAAGTCTACAGTTGATGTAGCAAAGAGTAAGTCTGGTGGTGTTTCATCTGAGAAACCTAAAGTAGATGATCAGAAGGGTAGAAATCGAGATATTAAATGTTGGAAGTGTCAAATGGGGAAGTTGTCACTGATGATGAGAGAGCTGATAGTGACAAAGAGGAGGAAGCCATGCCTGAATTAGAAGACTGTAGTGATGAGGGTAGCATTGATGAGCCGAAAAGGTTGAAATATTGGTTACTAGGCGTGCACTTATACACAGTTGAAGGAAGATTGCCAGGAGGAGCAGCGAGAGAATTTATTCCACACTAGAGGCCTTGTGCAAGGGAGAGGTTGTAGTGTGATTGTCGATGGAGGAAGTTGTACTAATGTGGTAAGTACACTTCTAATTAAACGATTGGAGTTGCCTACTGTACCCCATCCTAGACCATACAAACTACAATGGCTTAGCGATTGTGGTGAGGTTAAGGTAAATAGGCAAGCTTTAATTTCTCTAACCATTGGCAAATACCATGATGAAATATTATGTGACGTCGTTCCTATGCATGCTAGTGATCTTCTATTAGGAAGACCTTGGCAATTTGATAGACAAACAGTGCATAATGGCTACACCAATCGATACACTTTCACCAAAGATGGCAGAAAAACTACTTTAACACCATTGTCATCCAAAGAAGTGTATGAAGACCAATGTGCTTTGGAAAGATTGAGAGAAGAGGCCGAAAGAAAAGAGCGTGAGAGTAGAAAAAGCACTTTTGAGAGAGAGAAGAAAAAGAGTGAAAATAAAGAGAGTGATGAAAGTGAGTTGAGTGAAAAGAAAGAGGGGAGTGAAAAGCAAAATAAAAATCGGCCTAGAGAGAAAAAGAGTAAGAATGAGAGCTTGATTGCTAGGACGAGTGAGGTTAGATATGCTTTGCATGCCAATCGACCTATATTTGTACTATTGTACAAAGGGGCTTGTTTGGCAACTAATGAGATTAACCAATCTTTGCCTAGTGTGTTTTCTGATTTATTGCAGGAATTTGAAGACGTGTTTCCTGAAGAGATGCCTAGTGGACTTCCACCTGTGAGAGGCATTGAGCATCAGATTGACTTCATTCCTGGAGCTGTCATACCCAACCGACCTGCCTATAGAACTAATCCTAGTGAGGCGAAGGAGATCCAGAAGCAGGTTGAGGAGTTGTTAGAGAAGGGTATGTGAGAGAAAGTCTGAGTCCTTGTTCGGTTCCTGTAATATTAGTGCCTAAGAAGGACGGGACTTGGAGAATGTGTGTAGACTGCAGAGCCATCAACAAAATCACTGTAAAGTATCGTCATCCTATACCTAGGTTAGATGATATGTTGGATGAATTGTATGGTTCATGTTTGTTTACCAAAATTGATTTAAAATCTGGTTACTATCAAATTCGCATGAAAGTAGGCGATGAATGGAAAACTGCATTTAAGACTAAGTATGGTTTGTATGAATGGCTTGTCATGCCTTTTGGTCTTAAATGCACCTAGTACTTTTATGCGATTGATGAATCATGTGTTGCGTGACTACTTAGGTAAATTTGTTGTGGTTTACTTTGATGATATTCTGATTTACTCTAAGTGTCTAAATGATCACGTTTTGCATGTGCGACTAGTGTTAACAAAGCTAAGAGAGGAGAAATTATATGCCAACCTTAAGAAGTGTAGTTTTTGCATGGATAAGGTTAATTTCCTAGGTTTTGTTGTCTCTAGTCAAGGAGTGGAGGTTGATGAGGAAAAGGTTAGGGCAATTAGGGAATGGCCTAGACCTAAGAGTGCTAGTGAAGTGCGGAGTTTTCATGGACTTGCTGGGTTTTATAGGAGATTCATCAAGGATTTTAGCACTATTGCTGCACCTTTGAATGAGTTAGTTAAGAAGAATGTTGGATTTGTATGGAGTGATACACAAGAACTTGCTTTTAATGAACTTAAAGAAAAATTGTGTAACGCACCATTGCTTGCTTTGCCTGATTTTGATAAAACTTTTGAAATTGAATGTGATGCTAGTGGTATAGGGATTGGAGCTGTTTTAATGCAGGATCACAAGCCACTAATGTACTTCAGTGAAAAGTTGAGTGGAGCGGCATTGAAGTATCCAACATATGACAAGGAGTTGTATGCCTTAGTGCGTGCATTGCAAACATGGCAGCACTACCTTTGGCCTAAGGAGTTTGTCATACATACCGATCATGAGAGTTTGAAGCATCTAAAGAGTCAAGACAAACTCAATAGGAGGCATGCGAAATGGGTAGAATTCATTGAGACTTTCCCATATGTGATCAAGTAAGCAAGGTAAGGAGAACATTGTTGCTGATGCACTTTCAAGAAGGTACGCTTTACTAAATTCTCTTAGTACTTCTTTGCTAGGATTTGAATTGGTAAAAGCAATGTATCTTACTGATGATGATTTTTCTGGAGTATTTTCTGCTTGTGTTGATGGGACTGGAATTAATGATTACTTTGTATCCAATGGATTTCTATTTAAAAAGAATAAGTTGTGCATTCCTAAAGGATCTGTAAGGGAATTGTTGGTTAAGGAAGCACATGGAGGGGGCTTAATGGGGCATTTCGGGGTAGATAAGACCTATGATATGCTACATGAACATTTCTTTTGGCCTGGCATGAGGCATGATGTGCATAAAATTTGTAAAACTTGCATTACATGTAAAGAGGCTAAATCTAAACTGCAACCACATGGACTATATAAACCATTGCCTGTTCCTGATGAACCCTGGACTGCTGTGTCTATGGATTTCGTTCTTGGCTTGCCTAGGACTAGGAAAGGTCATGATAGTATCTTTGTTGTGGTAGATCGATTTAGTAAAATGGCTCATTTTATCCCATGTCATAAAACTGATGATGCAACATATATTGCTGATTTGTTCTTTAGAGAGGTTGTGCGATTGCATGGCATACCTAAAAGCATTGTTAGTGATAGGGATGTAAAATTTTTGAGTCATTTCTGGAGAGTTTTGTGGGGAAAGTTGGGAACTAAGCTTATGTTTTCGACTACCTGTCATCCACAAACTGATGGGCAAACGGAGGTGGTTAATAGAACTTTGTTCAATTGTTGAGGGCAATCATAGAGAAAACTTAGGACTTGGGAGGATTGTTTACCATTTGTGGAATTTGCATATAATAGGGCTATTCATAGCACTACTCATTGTTCTCCATTTGAGATTGTTTATGGTTTTAATCCTCTATCTCCTATTGATTTATTGCCATTACCGCCTAACAAGTTTGTTAGTTTTGATGCTGCATCTAAAGCAGATTTTGTGAGGAAGCTACATAAACAGGTGAAAGACCGGATTGAGCAACAAAATGCCAAGGTAGCTTCAAGGTGAACAAAGGAAGGAGACCTATGATTTTCAACCCGGAGATTGGGTTTGGGTTCATTTTCGCAAGGAGCGGTTTCCAATACAACGAAAGTCTAAATTGAGTCCAAGAGGAGATGGTCCATTTCAGATACTTGAACGGATCAATGATAATGCCTATAAAGTGGACTTACCAGGTGAGTAATGTTAGTGCAACCTTTAATGTTGCTGATCTTAGTCCTTTTGATGTAGGTGATGCTTTTGATTCGAGGACGAATCCTTTTGAGGAGAGGGGGAATGTTACAGAAGAGCCAACGGTCCAAAGTTTAGATCCGAATCAACATGAAGACCAAGTGGCAACCATGGAACCTCAAAGAAATTCAAGTCCAATAAGTTTTCCTCAAGGACCAATCACAAGAGCTAGAGCTAAGAAGATTCAACAAGCCTACAATAATCACTTCCAAGGCTTATTAGAGCATGCTAAGGATGAATCACAAGGTTATCAAGGCTTTGGAACAAGGATGGAGCAAGTATACTTCAATATTTTTCAAGTAATCATCAAATAGAGCCAAGGAAAGCTGATTTGTGCAGAGAAACAAGAATGGCCGCCAGCCATTATCCCATGGCCGCCGGCCATGACTCCCCTGGCCACTTTTTCAAACTTTACAAATTTTGCTCCAGAATGCTCATGGCCGCCTGCCATCTTTGATTGGCCGCCAGCCAACATTTAGGACGTATTGAATTCATTGTTTTGACGTTTTGTTTTCCTTTGTTTGGTTATATAAACCTATTTGGTTGTTTGTAAAAGACAGATTATTGTTGAATGAAAAACCAAAGCTTTTGCTTGAAATCTTTGTGTTCTTGATAGAATACATGCTAGGAACATTCAAAGGAGATCGATCGCCTTCTTTGTGGAGTGTTTCGGAGATAGGGCTGACCTTGTTCTATCTATTTAGATCAAACACTAAGACAAACCTATTTCTAATCCATCTTAGGGATTGATTACCGATAGAATTCGTGGGTTTTCGTATTACTGTGCTGGGGGTTCATAATATCCAAAAGGGTTCTCACGCGTGATTGCGAAGGTTCACGTATCATCCACTCCATGACTAGACACAACAAAACCAAGTAAATTAACCTTATCCATGCAGAAACTACACTTCTTAAGGTTTGCAAATAATTTCTCTCCCTTAGTTTTGCCAAAACCAGTTTCACATGCAAAACATAATCATTCAAAGACTTAGAGTAAATCAAAATATCATCAAAATAAACCACAACAAATTTACCTAAGTATTCACGTAGCACATGATTCATCAAACGCATAAAAGTACTAAGTGCATTTGTAAGACCAAACGGTATAACAAGCCATTCATACAAACCATATTTAGTCTTAAATGCAGTTTTCCATTCATCTCCTACTTGCATGCATATTTGATAGTAACCGGATTTTAAATCAATTTTTGTAAACAAACACGAACCATACAATTCATCTAACATATCATCTAACCTAGGAATAGGATGACGATACTTTACAGTGATTTTATTGATGGCCCTGCAGTCTACACACATTCTCCAAGTCCCGTCCTTCTTAGGTACTAAGATTACAGGAACCGAACAAGGACTTAAGCTCTCCCTCACATACCCCTTCTCCAGCAACTCCTCAACCTGCTTTTGAATCTCCTTTGCCTCACTAGGATTAGTCCTATAGGCAGGTCGGTTGGGTATGGCAGCTCCAGGAATGAAGTCAATCTTATGCTCTATGCCCCTCACTGGTGGAAGTCCACTAGGCATCTCTTCTGGAAACACATCTTCAAATTCCTGCAACAAATCAGAAAACACACTAGGCAAAGATGGGTTAATATCATTAGTGGCCAAACAAGCCCCTTTGTACAAAAGTACAAATATAGGCCTACTGGCTTTCAACGCATGCCTAACCTCACTTGTCCTAGCAATCAAACTCACACTCTTATTCTTTTGCTCTCTAGGCCGTTCTTTATTTTGCTTTTCACTCCTCTCTTTTCTTTCTCTCAACTCACCTTCAACGCTCTTTTTGTTTGCACTCTTATTTTTCTCTCCCTCAAGAATGCTTTTTCTCTCTTCACGCTCTTTTCTTTCGGCCTCCTCTCTTATCCTCTCCAATTTACATTGATCTTCATACACTTCTTTAGAGGATAGTGGTGACAAAGTGGTTTTTCTTCCATCTTTGGTAAAAGTATACCTATTTAAGTAACCATCATGCATTGTTTTCCTATCAAATTGCCAAGGTCTACCTAATAAGATATCTCCAGCATGCATAGGAACAACATCACATAACACTTCATCATGATATTTACCAATGGAAAAAGAAATTAAAGCTTGCCTATTTACCTTCACCTCGCCACAGTCGCTGAGCCACTGAAGCTTGTATGGTCTAGGATGTGAAACTGTAGGCAATCCCAATCGAGTAATTAGAAGTGTACTCACCACATTTGTACAACTACCTCCATCAACAATCACACTGCATGCCCTCCCTTGCACATGGCATCGAGTATGGAATAAATTCTCTCGCTGCTCCTCATGACATTCCTCCTTCAGCTGTGTGTTAAGTGCACGCCTGGTAACAAAAATATCACCCGTCACTGGCTCCTCAACACTTCCCTCATCACTACAATCTTCCAATTCGGGCATGTTGTCATCTCCATTGTCACCATCATCTCCCTCATCATCAGTGACAACTTCACCATTTCTAACCACCATAGTCCTCCTATTAGGACATTCCCTACTAATGTGTCCAACACCCTGACACTTCCAACATTTGATATCTCTATTCCTTCCCTTCTGATCAATGATTTTGGGCTTCTCAGATGAATCCCCACTAGGCTTACCTTTTGCTACATCCACTGTAGGCTTAGTTCCACTTTTATATTCAGATTTTCCATATCCTTTCCAAGAATTATTATAACTGGAAGAAGATTTGGAAACATACCTGGTTGAACCTTTGCCTTGGAGTTGCTTCTCAATTTTAATAGCAAGATGTACTATTTCCTCCAATTCTTCATAATGTAGCAAATCCACTTTGTCGGCAATCTCTTTGTTCAAACCACCCAAGAAACGTGCCATGGTGGTCTCCTCATCTTCTACTAAATCAGCCCTAGTCAAAATCATCTCCATCTCCTTGTAGTAGTCCTCCACACTCCTACTACCTTGCTTCAACAATTGTAACCTTTGAATCAATTCCCTTTGAAAATATTTGGGAACAAATCTCTTTCTCATGACGGCCTTCAAATCGGACCAATTGTCAATAGGATACTCCAGATTCCTCCTCCTGCTAGTCACCAATTGATCCCACCAAGAAATAGCATAATCCTGAAACTGAGTTACAACCAACTTCACCTTTTTCTCTTCACTATACTGGTGACAATCAAAGATCAGATCAACTCTTTTCTCCCATTGCAAATAAGCTTCTGGATCGGACTTGCCCTGAAATATAGGAAGTTTCAATTTAATATTACCCAAATCTCTATCTACATAGTCTTCATTCCACCTATTTCGACCAGTAATATAACCTTCCTGCATTCGGCCTCTTCCTACACCTCTACCACCTCTTCCTCTTCTATTGGCTATCATGGTGGCACTATCCTCAAATTCTTCCTCCACATAATCATTAGTATCCCCAACTTCATCTACCTGGGGGAGGAAATTCTAACTCCTTTTACTCCACTAGAACTCGGCTCCTTTTTCTCTACAACCTGTAGCCTCAAATTAATATTTTCTATAGACTCCTTCATATCCAGTAACATTTCAGTCAAGCGTCTATATTCCGAAGCCCTAGCATCTTGCATCAAACCCCCTTCTCTTCCTCCATCATCCTTACCAACATCAATACCCTTTCCTGACATAATTTCCTGCAAAAATCAACACACGTTAAAAAAAATTCCTCACAAACGCTCCCTTTCGTGTTTGCACTCTATTAGATGGAGTTGTCCACTCGTGTTTTCTCAGGAATAAGATATATCACTCGGGTATTCCTACACCTCTCAAGCTTGTTTTCTTTCGCGTTCTTAATTGAATCACACTTTTAGAACGATTCCAAGAAATAAATCTGAGATAATATGAGTGTCACAAAAAGGATTTTTTTTTTATATCAATTTCGATTTTTTTTTTCAACTCAAATCACAAGACTTGAAGATTTCAAAACCCTAACTTGTGTTTCCCTATAGATCTGAATAGATCACACCCAAAAAGATCAAAGAACAAATTTTTATGATGAATATGAATAAAGGTGCAAACTTTTTGTTCTCACAAGAATCAAGATGTGAGCTTTATGATCTAAAAGAAATAAAGATGTAATCTTTTTGATTTTTTTGAATTTGAATTCAAAGAAAACAAAAGATAGATAAAAAGAAGGATATAACCTGATCTAGAGCCAAAGCTCTGATACCAAATGATGCGAGAACCTTCGCAATCACGCGTGAGAACCCTTTTGGATATTATGAACTCCCAGCACAGTAATACGAAAACCCACGAATTCTATCGGTAATCAATCCCTAAGATGGATTAGAAATAGATTTGTCTTTGTGTTTGATCTAATTAGATAGAACAAGGTCAGTCCTATCTCCGAAACACTCCACAAAGAAGACGATCAAAACTCCTTTGAATGTTCCTATAGCATGTATTCTAAATCAAGAACATAAAGATTTCAAGCAAAAGCTTTGGTTTTTCATTCAACAATAATCTATCTTTTACAAATAACCAAATAGGTTTATATATCCAAACAAAGGAAAACAAAACGCCAAAACAAGGAATTAATACGTCCTAAATGATGGCTGGCGGCCATGAGCAAACTGGACAAATTTCGTAGAGTTAAAAAAAAAACGGCCAAAAGGGTCATGGCCGGCGGCCTTGGGAGAATGGCTGGCGGCCTTGGGTGAATGGCCGGCGGCCATTCTTGCTGCTCCCTGCAAATTAGCTTCCCTCTGCTCTATTTGAATGTTGCTTCAAAAATATTGAAATATACTTGCTCCCTCGTTCCAAAGCCTTGATAATCTTGTGATTTATCCTTGGCATGCTCTAATAAGCCTTGGAAGTGATTATTGTAGGCTTGTTGAAGCTTCTTAGCTCGAGCTCTTGTGATTGGTCCTTGAGGAAATCTTATTGAACTTGAATTCCATTGAGTTTCCGTGGTAGCCATTTGATCTTCATGTTGGTTTGAATCTAAACTTTGGGCCGTTGGCTCTTTTGTAACACCTAATTTCACTTAATTTAAATAATCTCTTTCTTTTCTCTCTCCTTCATTTACTACAATTGTTTCAAATAACTCACAAAAACTCTCTTTTTCCCCTCTAGTGCCGTGAGCCTCACCACCACACACACAACAAGCTTCATTCTTCTTCATTTCTCCACTTGAATCAACCTTAGGTGATGAATCCTAAGTCTTTCTACCCTTTAATCTTGTAATGATGCTCTATTTAAATGTTGCTTCAAAAATATTGAAGTATACTTGCTCCCTCCTTGTTCCAAAGCCTTGATAATCTTGTGATTCATCCTTGGCATGCTCTAATAAGCCTTGGAAGTGATTATTGTAGGCTGGTTGAAGCTAAGCTCGAGCTCTTGTGATTGGTCCTTGAGGAAAACTTATTGAACTTGAATTCCTTTGAGTTTCCGTGGTAGCCATTTGAACTTCATGTTGGTTTGAATCTAAACTTTGGACCATTGGCTCTTTCGTAACATTCCCCCTCTCCTCAAAAGGATTCGTCCTCGAATCAAAAGTATCACCTACATCAAAAGGACTAAGATCAGCAACATTAAAGGTTGCACTAACATTATACTCACCAGGTAAGTCCACTTTATAGGCACTATTATTGATCTGTTCAAGTATCTGAAATGAACCATCTCCTCTTGGATTCAATTTAGACTTTCAATATATTGGAAACCGCTCTTTGCGAAAATGAACCCAAACCCAATCTCCGGGTTGAAAAATCATAGGTCTCCTTCCTTTGTTCACCCTTGAAGCTACCTAGGCATTTTGTTGCTCAATTTGGTCCTTCACCTGTTTATGTAGCTTCCTCACAAAATCTGCCTTAGATTCAACATCAAAACTAACAAACTTGTTAGGCGGTAATGGCAATAAATCAATAGGAGATAGTGGATTAAAACCATAAACAATCTCAAATGGAGAACAATGAGTAGTGCTATGAATAGCCCTATTATATGCAAACTCCACAAAAGGTAGACAATCCTCCCAAGTCCTAATGTTTTTCTCTATTATTGCCCTCAACAATTGAATCAAAGTGTGATTTACCACCTCCGTTTGTGGGTGACAGGTAGTTGAAAACATGAACTTAGTCCCCAACTTTCCCCACAAAACTCTCCAGAAATGACTCAAAAATTTTACATCCCTATCACTAACAATGCTTTTAGGTATGCCATGCAAATGCACTACCTCTCTAAAGAACAAATCAGCAATGAATGTAGCATCATCAGTTTTATGACATGGAATAAAATGAGCCATTTTGCTAAACCTATCAACCACCACAAAAATACTATCATGTCCTTTCCTAGTCCTAGGCACTCCTAGTACAAAATCCATAGACACAACAGTCCAAGGTTCATCAGGTACAGGTAATGGTGTATATAATCCATGTAGTTGTAGTTTAGACTTAGCCTCCTTAGATGTAATGCAATGTTGACAAACTTAATGCACATCATGTCTCATGCCAGGCCAGAAAAAAGTGTTCATGCAGCATATCATAGGTCTTATCTACCCCAAATGCCCCATTATGCCCCCTCCATGTGCTTCCTTAACCAACAATTCCCTAATAGATCCTTTAGGAATGCACAATTTATTCTTCTTAAACAAGAATCCATTGGACACAAAGTAATCATTTATTCCAGTCCCATCAACACAAGCATTAAAAATTCCAGAAAAATCAACATCTGTTGGATACAAATCTTTTACTAACTCAAAACCTAGCAAAGAAGTACTAAGAGAGTTAAGTAAAGCATACCTCCTGGAAAGTGCATCAGGAACAATATTTTCCTTACCTTGCTTGTATTTGATCACATATGGGAATGTTTCAATGAATTCCACCAACTTGGCATGCCTCCGGTTCAGCTTATCTTGACCTTTCAGATGTTTCAAACTTTCATGATCAGTATGTATGACAAACTCCTTAGGCCAAAGGTAGTGTTGCCATGTTTGTAAGGCTCGAACTAAGGCATACAACTCCTTGTCATATGTCGAATACTTCAATGCCGCTCCACTCAACTTTTCACTGAAGTACATTAGTGGTCTGTGGTCCTGCATTAAAACAGCTCCAATTCCTATGCCACTAGCATCACATTCAATCTCAAAAGTTTTGTCTAAATCAGGTAAAGCAAGCAATGGTGCATTACACAATTTTTCTTTAAGTTCATTAAAGGCATGTTCTTGTGTATCGCCCCAAGTAAATCCAACATTCTTTTTAACAAGCTCATTCAATGGTGCAGCAATAGTACTAAAATCCTTGATGAAGCTTTTATAAAATCCAGCAAGTCCATGAAAACTCCGCACCTCACTAGCTGTCTTAGGTCTAGGCCACTCCTTAATGGCTCTAACCTTCTCTTCATCAACCTCCACTCTATGATTAGACACAACAAAACCAAGAAAATTAACCTTATCCATGCAAAAACTACACTTCTTAAGATTTGCAAATAATTTCTCCTCCCTTAGTTTTGCCAAAACCAGTTTCACATGCAAAACATAATCATTCAAAGACTTAGAGTAAATCAAAATATCATCAAAATAAACCACAACAAATTTACCTAAGTATTCATGTAGCACATGATTCATCAAACACATAAAAGTACTAGGTGCATTTGTAAGACCAAACGGCATAACAAGCCATTCATACAAGCCATATTTAGTCTTAAATGCAGTTTTCCATTCATCTTCTACTTGCATGCGTATCTGATAGTAACCGGATTTTAAATCAATTTTTGTAAACAAACACGAACCATACAATTCATCTAACATATCATCTAACCTAGGAATAGGATGACGATACTTTACAGTGATTTTATTGATGGCCCTGCAGTCTACACACATTCTCCTTTGCCTCACTAGGATTAGTCCTATAGGCAGGTCGGTTGGGTATGGCAGCTCCAAGAATGAAGTCAATCTTATGCTCTATGCCCCTCACTGGTGGAAGTCCACTAGGCATCTCTTCTGGAAACACATCTTCAAATTCCTGCAACAAATCAGAAAACACACTAGGCAAAGATGGGTTAATATCATTAGTGGCCAAACAAACCCTTTGTACAAAAGTACAAATATAGGCCTATTGGCTTTCAACGCATGCCTAACCTCACTTGTCCTAGCAATCAAACTCACACTCTTTTTATTTTGCTCTCTAGGCCGTTCTTTATTTTGCTTTTCACTCCTCTCTTTTCTTTCTCTCAACTCACCTTCAACGCTCTTTTTGTTTGCACTCTTAATTTTCTCTCCCTCAAGAATGCTTTTTCTCTCTTCACGCTCTTTTCTTTCGGCCTCCTCTCTTATCCTCTCCAATTTACATTGATCTTCATACACTTCTTTAGAGGATAGTGGTGACAAAGTGGTTTTTCTTCCATCTTTGGTAAAAGTATACCTATTAAAGTAACCATCATGCATTGTTTTCCTATCAAATTGCCAAGGTCTACCTAATAAGATATCTCCAGCATGCATAGGAACAACATCACATAACACTTCATCATGATATTTACCAATGGAAAAAGAAATTAAAGCTTGCCTATTTACCTTCACCTTGCCACAGTCGCTGAGCCACTGAAGCTTGTATGGTCTCGGATGTGAAACTGTAGGCAATCCCAATCGAGTAATTAGAAGTGTACTCACCACATTTGTACAACTACCTCCATCAACAATCATGCTACATGTCCTCCCTTGCACATGGCATCGAGTATGGAATAAATTCTCTTGCTGCTCCTCATGACATTCCTCCTTTAGCTGTATGTTAAGTGCACGCCTGGTAAAAAAAATATCACCCGTCACTGGCTCCTCAACAGTTCCCTCATCACTACAATCTTCCGATTCGGGCATGTTGTCATCTCCTTTGTCACCATCATCTCCCTCATCATCAGTGACAACTTCACCATTTCTAACCACCATAGTCCAACACCCTGACACTTCCAACATTTGATATCTCTATTCCTTCCCTTCTGATAAATGGTTTTGGGCTTCTCAGATGAATCCCCACTAGGCTTACCTTTTGCTACATCCACTATAGGCTTAGTTTCACTTTTATATTCAGATTTTCCATATCCTTTCCAAGAATTATTATAACTGGAAGAAGATTTGGAAAAATACCTGGTTGAACCTTTGCTATGGAGTTGCTTCTCAATTTTAATAGCAAGATGTACTATTTCCTCCAATTCTTCATAATGTAGCAAATCCACTTTGTCGGTAATCTCTTTGTTCAAACCGCCCAAGAAACGTGCCATGGTGGTCTCCTCATCTTCTACTAAATCAGCCCTAGTCAAAATCATCTCCATCTCCTTGTAGTAGTCCTCTACACTCCTGCTACCTTGCTTCAACAATTGTAACCTTTGAATCAATTCCCTTTGAAAATATTTGGGGACAAATCTCTTTCTCATGACGGCCTTCAAATCGGACCAATTGTCAATAGGATACTCTAGATTCCTCCTCCTGCTAGTCACCAATTGATCCCACCAAGAAATAGCATAATCCTGGAACTGAGTTATAACCAACTTCGCCTTTTTCTCTTCACTATACTGGTTACAATCAAAGATCAGATCAACTCTTTTCTCCCATTGCAAATAAGCTTCTGGATCGGACTTGCCCTGAAATATAGGAAGTGTCAATTTAATATTACCCAAATCTCTATCTACATAGTCTTCATTCCACCTATTTCGACCAGTAATATAACCTTCATGCATTCGGCATCTTCCTACACCTCTACCACCTCTTCCTCTTCTATTGGCTATCATGGTGGCATTATCCTCAAATTCTTCCTCCACATAATCATTAGTATCCCCAACTTCATCTACCTGGGGTGGGGAAATTCTAACTCTTTTACTCCACTAGAACTCGGCTCCTTTTTCTCTACAACCTGTAGGCTCAAAGTAATATTTTCTATAGACTCCTTCATATCCATCAACATTTCAGTCAAGCGTCTATATTCCGAAGCCCTAGCATCTTGCATAAAACCCCCTTCTCTTCCTCCATCATCCTTACCAACATCAATACCCTTTCCTGACATAATTTCCTGCAAAAATCAACACACGTTAATAAAAAAAGATTTGCTCACAAACGCTCCCTTTCGTGTTTGCACTCTATTAGATGTAGTTGTCCACTCATATTTTCTCAGGGATAAGATATATCACTCGGGTATTCCTCACACCTCTTAAGCTTGTTTTCTTTCGTGTTCTTAATTGAATCACACTTTTAGAACGATTCCAAGAAATCCAAATCTGCGATAATATTAGTGTCACAAAAAGGATCTTTTTTTTTTATATACCAATTTTCAAAATTTTTTTTTTCAACCCAAATCACAAGACTTAAAGATTTGAAAACCCTAACTTGTCTTTCCCTATAGATCTGAACAGATCACACCCAAAAAGAGATCAAAGAACAAATTTTTATGATGTAATATGAATAAAGGTGCAAACTTTTTGTTCTCACAAGAATCAAGATGTGAGCTTTATGATCTAAAAGAAATAAAGATGTAATCTTTTTGATTGATTTTTTTTTAATTTAAATTCAAAGAAAACAAAAGATAGATAAAAAGAAGGATATAACCTGATCTAGAGCCAAAGCTCTGATACCAAATGATGCGAGAACCTTCGCAATCACGCGTGAGAATCCTTTTGGATATTATGAACCCCCAGCACAGTAATAAGAAAACCCACGAATTCTATCGGTAATCAATCCCTAAGATGGATTAGAAATAGGTTTGTCTTAGTGTTTGATCTAAATAGATAGAACAAGGTCAACCCTATCTTCGAAACACTCCTCAAAGAAGGCGATCAAGATCTCCTTTGAATGTTCCTTTAGCATGTATTCTAGATCAAGAACACAAAGAATTCAAGCAAAAGCTTTGGTTTTTCATTCAACAATAATCTGTCTTTTACAAACAACCAAATAGGTTCGTATAACCAAAAACAAGGAAAACAAAACGTCAAAACAAGGAATTAATACGTCCTAAGTAATGGCTGGCGGTCAATCAAAGATGGTCAAAACGAGGAATTAATACGTCCTAAATGATGGCTGCCGGCCAATCAAAGATGGTCAAAACAAGGAATTAATACGTCCTAAATGAATGTTGCTCTATTTGAATGTTGCTTCAAAAATATTGAAGTATACTTGCTCCCTCCTTGTTCCAAAGCCTTGATAATCTTGTGATTCATCCTTGGCATGCTCTAATAAGCCTTGGAAGTGATTATTGTAGGCTTGTTGAAGCTTCTTAGCTCGAGCTCTTGTGATTGGTCCTTGAGGAAAACTTATTGAACTTGAATTCCTTTGAGTTTCCATGGTAGCCATTTGAACTTCATGTTGGTTTGAATCTAAACTTTGGACCGTTGGCTCTTTCATAACAAACCCTTTCTCCACCAGATCATCAACTTGCCTCTGGATCTCCTTTGTTTCCTCTGGGTTGGCCCGGTAAGCTGGCCGATTTGGAATTGAAGCACCTGGGATAAAGTCGATCTGGTGTTCAATGCCTCTTAATGGAGGCAATCCCCTTGGCACCTCTTCGGGAAATAAGTCCTCATATTCCTGCAAAAGAGACACAACCACACTTAGCAAAGAAGAGTTAAGGTCAGTAGTAGAAAAATACACATCCTTGTACATGAGTACAAGTAACTGTTGCCTCGCCACTATGGCACTCTTAACCTCACTTTTTCTTGCCTCTCTACTATTGCTTACCATGTTCTCTTCACTCAATGTGTTTGATTCCCCTCTCTCGTAGCTCACTAGTGTTTGTTTATCACTCTTTGTTGCACTCTCATTCTTTCTTTCTTTTCCACTTTCCTCTCGCAGGTGTTTTTTTTTAAACTCTCTTGCTATCCTCTCTTGATCCTCACTAGCCTCCTATGGTTTCTGGGGAGTTAGAACTACACATCTTTTGTCCAAAATAAATGAGTATTGGTTCTTGTACCATCATACTTCTCCCTCCTATCAAACTGCCATGGTCGACCCAACAAAATATGGCTAGCCTGCATTGGGACTACGTCACACATCACCTCATCATGATAACTCGCAATGGAGAAAGAAATAAGAACCCGCCTGGTCACCTTCACTTCCCCACACTCATTCAACCACTGCAATCGGTATGGTTTTTGATGCTTCAATGTCTTCAACTTTAGCTTGTCAACCAACAAGTACTAGCAACATTAGTACAACTACCACTATCAATTATTAAGCCACATACCTTATTTTGCACATGACATCGAGTATGAAAAATATGCTCACGCTGCACCTCATCTCCTTCCTCCTTAGGCTGAGTATTGAGAACTCGCCTAGTGACAAGCAATTCTCCATTCACAGGCCCTTCCACATCCACATCACTACAATCCTCCAAGGCTGGCATATCAGGATCATCCTTTGAACTCACACTCTCCACATCACCATTATTTAGAATGACCATATGTTACGAAAGAGCCAACGGTCCAAAGTTTAGATTCAAACCAACATAAAGTTCAAATGGCTACCACGGAAACTCAAAGGAATTCAAGTTCAATAAGTTTTCCTCCAGGACTAATCACAAGAGCTCGAGCTAAGAAGCTTCAACAAGCCTACAATAATCACTTCCAAGGCTTATTAGAGCATGCCAAGGATGAATCACAAGATTATCAAGGCTTTGAAACAAGGAGGGAGCAAGCATACTTCAATATTTTTGAAGCAACATTCAAATAGAGCAACATTCATTTAGGACGTATTAATTCTTTGTTTTGATCATCTTTGATTGGCCGCCAGCCATCATTTAGGACGTATTAATTCCTTGTTTTGACGTTTTGTTTTCCTTGTTTTGGTTATATAAACCTATTTGGTTGTTTGTAAAAGACAGATTATTGTTGAATGAAAAACTAAAGCTTTTTCTTGAATTCTTTGTGTTCTTGATTTAGAATACATGCTAAAGGAACATTCAAAGGAGATCTTGATCACCTTCTTTGTGGAGTGTTTCGGAGATAGGGCTGACCTTGTTCTATCTATTTAGATCAAACACTGAGACAAACCTATTTCTAATCCATCTTAGGGATTGATTACCGATAGAATTCGTGGGTTTTCGTATTACTGTGCTAGGGGTTCATAATATCCAAAAGGATTCTCACGCGTGATTACGAAGGTTCTCGCATCATTTGGTATAAGAGCTTTGGCTCTAGATCAGGTTATATCCTTCTTTTTATCTATCTTTTGTTTTCTTTGAATTCAAATTCAAAAAAAAATCAATAAAAAAGATTACATCTTTGTTTCTTTTAGATCATAAAGCTCACATCTTGATTCTTGTGAGAACAAAAAGTTTGCACCTTTATTCATATTACATCATAAAAATTTGTTCTTTGATCTATTTTTGGGTGTGATCTATTCAGATCTATAGGGAAACACAAGTTAGGGTTTTTAAATCTTCAAGTCTTGTGATTTGAGTTGAAAAAAAAAATTCGAAAAAAAAATTTTGAAATTGGTATATATAAAAAAAAAAAGATCCTTTTTGTGACACCCATATTATCTCAGATTTGGATTTCTTGGAATCGTTCTAAAAGTGTGATTCAATTAAGAACGCGAAAGAAAACAAGCTTGAGAGGTGTGAGGAATACCTGAATGATATATCTTATTCCTGAGAAAACACGAGTGGACAACTACATCTAATAGAGTACAAACACGAAAGGGAGCGTTTGTGAGGAAATTTTTTTTTATTAACGTGTGTTGATTTTTGCAGGAAATTATGTCAAGAAAGGGTATTGATGTTGGTAAGGATGATGGAGGAAGAGAAGGGGGTTTCACAAGGAATTAACAGATTCCATCCTAGATGTCTTTAATAGATACAAACAATCAGCTCAAGGTTCATGCATGAGAGAAGGAACCTGCTGTTGGTGGAAAAGAGAGTGTTACTTGTGAGAGTAGTGTTGCTCCTGAAGATCAAGTAGCTAAGGAAGAACTTGTTTTCACTCACACTTCAGAGATTCTACAACTTGCTCCCTATGTTGAACCCACAACATCTATTCCACCACCACTGAACCCTGAACAAATTGGAACACTTCTTTCTATTATGAACATTCTTCAATAACAACAAGTTGTCCAACCTCGTCTTTGCACAACAATTCCATAATGTAGAAAAATGAAAGCTAGAAAATCTGTTAAATACATAGAGTCTAAGAAAGATTAACCTTGATGTAATTTTTAGATTGAATCTATTCATGAATTTTTTTTTTTTTTTTGGACTGTTAATTCTGTGGACTGCTTGTTTTGTTTGGACTGTTAGCATCACTTTTTGAACTATTATAGACATTTAATGTCTTTTATGTGTTGATATTCGATAATATATGTTATTAATTGCTACTAATGTTGGTATTATTATTATTTGATGCTAACAAAAAGAGGGAGAAAAGTAAACAAAATATGAAAAATGAATGAATAGAATGGATGGATTTCGTGATTGGATTTTTTTTTATATTTTTTGTTTATATGGATTTTGTTATCATCAAAAAGGGGGAGAATGTTGGTTTTTCTCAATGATGATTTTGATGATAACAAAAAGAGTTAAGTGTTTACTAATAAATTCATTAAGTGTGCAGTATGAGCAAAAGTTTTATGAAAATGTTTTACAAAAGGATACGACTTAGAAAGTTTTAGAAGGTGTTAAGGAGAGTTTTTCGACAAGTATGTAGTCAGAAAGTAATTCAAAAAGTAATCAATACTTTACAAAGACTTATATATCAGTCAGAAGGAAATTCGGAGGCTAATGCGAGTTCACGACCATGAATATGAAAATCGAATGATTTCCAAATTAATTTGTAATATTGAAGACCCAACACCAAAGTGAATGTATTTGGGTAATACATTCAATTATGTTCCACAAAATTGGTTCAATTATCCAAGGGGATTTAAGTTTATATGGATTAAGGATTAATTGATGAAGAATTTAATTCTCGACAGAAATTGAAGTATCACGACAAGAAATTCAAGGTTCATTTTTAGACATATCTATAATCTCGTGACATTATAAAATAAGAAGAGAATCTGAATGTGACAAAATTTGAATGAATCAATATCAGATTAATGAAGCTACTATTTTCGTGGGATATTTTCTTCATATAAAGAACGATGTGTCAGATCATCTTTAAAGATTATCTACAATAAAGCCAATTCGAATTTTAACGTTTGAAGAAAATCCATCAGAAGATCATATCTGAATCTCAAGCTCAATATCAGAACTAGCAAGCTAAAAGGAATTCATCTTTATCCAAAGTTGTTACTGTTGAAAGAGAGAGATGAACAACACCTTATCTGAATTGTTTGCAAAATATCAGGATCTAATCCTTTACTAACCGTTTAAGAGGAATAAATAAATTAGTACAAGCTCAGAAGAAAAGAGAATACTCCTTAGGTAAAAAAAAAAGCAATCAAGCATTAAAAATCTCTCAATATATTCCTCAAGCAAATACTGTCATTTATGTTTTCAATGTACTAAAATTAGAGGATATTTTACTTATTTCCTCAAATTGATTTGTGATTACTCTTTGAGTGAGTTTAAGAGTTACAAGTAGGGCTCAATAGTTTGATTGTAGCTTGAAGAAAGCTAGGAGGATCAAGCTGAGTGCATTTGTAACCAAGTGTTTTGGCAAAAGACAACTTATAACTTGTTGATTTATTGGATAGTGAAACATACTGATGCAAGAACCTTCGCAATCACGCGTGAGAACCCTTTTGGATATTATGAACCCCCAGCACAGTAATACGAAAACCCACGAATTCTATCGGTAATCAATCCCTAAGATGGATTAGAAATAGGTTTGTCTTAGTGTTTGATCTAAATAGATAGAATAAGGTCAGCCCTATCTCCGAAACACTCCACAAAGAAGGCGATCAAGATCTCCTTTGAATGTTCCTTTAGCATGTATTCTAAATCAAGAACACAAAGAATTCAAGCAAAAGCTTTGGTTTTTCATTCAACAATAATCTCTTCTTTCTCCATACAAAGCACATAATATATACAAATAAAGAATAAACTGAAAAAGCCTAAAGCAGTTACGTGCATTAAAGCACACCTAAAACAGTTACACTATTTTGAAAAACACTTTAAACCTAAAACAGTTACAATATTTTGAAATATACTATTTAACTTGAAACATTTAAACTATCAATAAATATCCCTAAAAATCCTTTAATCTCTTGTATCCCAAACTTTAACTTGTGATTTAATGATCATAACTCCTGTCAACAAGCCTTCTTTTCCTTTAACTGGATTGTTGATCTTGAACTTGATGGGCTCAATTGATGATGCTATATGGATCACATCATTCCCCCTTTCCTCAAGAAGATTCGTCCTTAAATCTAAAGGATAAAGAATCTGCAAGCTATGATCTATATCAAGTAATAACTTGGGCATCTTCAAATGAATGAACACTTGCAAAAACAAGTTAGAGATAAAAAGACAATAAATTCCCTCACAAGTGTGTTTATATCCTTTCAATACTCTCGTGTATCGCTCACACTCATGTTTAACATGTGTATCTCTCTTCACATAAGGATTATCATATGGAGCACAAAACACCCATCTCTTAACATAGTTCTAGTGAACACCATACAAGTAAGTCACATCTATCACATAATCACAAGATGCTTCACTCTTCATAGCAATTCCTAAATCACTCACACTTGAAAACAACCGCCTCACCTCCTACTTATAGGCCATCTCCTGCACAACTATAGTACTACCAACCAAAAGAACACTCCTCCAATACATGAATCCATCATAAATACTCCAATGAATCCCAACGCAGCTAACATATGATCTCATAGGCATAATACAATCATGGTTCAACTCCTCCTCCCAATCCATCAACAGATTAGAATACAACAAATTAAATGATGGAATAAGGATATAGAAATACCGGTGTCTGTCATTAGCTCCTAGAGTTCGGGGAAGTGGCTCTAATGCTAGCATACAAGAATCAACACACGACTCCTACACAAGAAAACTATGGCTATTCTCAGCAACAACCATCTCCTCCTTATCAACATCACCTATACTCTCTCTACAAGGCTACTATTCTTACCATGTGTACCATCTGCTTGCTTCTTTTGATCACTCGTTGGAATCTTTGCACGGATATCATTACTAGCTCTTTCAATCTCATAACCCTGATGAGTGTGAGTCACTACTAAGAAGTTATTACTGTATCCCAATTGATAGATATATCTCAGCCCACAAAGCAGCTTGGATAGTTTCCTTTAAGGTCATGTAGCTATTACACCCAATACGTTTGACAATATCAGAATTTAATCCCTCTTGAACCTAAGAATAAAGCGCCTAGGTGATTCATCCAACTCACAACGTCTAACGATTGTTTCAAACTCTTGTGCATATTCCTTAACTTTCATACTCCCCTGCATTAACAATAACAATTTTTCATATAGTTGATCTTGATAATATGGTGGCACGAGTTTTTCTCGCAAAACCCCTTTCATGTAATCCCATGAAACTCTATCACCATACCCATTTATCTTCATCCTTATTAGATGAGCTTTCCAGAAAATGCCGACCCGCCAACTAACTTCTTACCAATGATTGCCCCCAAACGAAGGCTAGAATATGGAAAATCATCAATAATATAATTCACATCCAATTCCCAATCTATATAATCCCCTGGCAGATCACTATCAAACTCAGGCAAGTCACACTCAATTTCATCCAGTGCACAGTCTATCAAATAAGCTTCATGATATCTATAACCATAATTCAAGACTAAGATGATATGAGTGATACAATTGGAAATTTTCTCTCTCTTTTTTTTTTTTCAACTCAATTCACAAACTTGAAGATTTCAAAACCCTAACTTATGTTTCCCTATAGATCTGAATAGATCATACCCAAAAAGAGATTAAAGAACAAATTTTTATGATGTAATATGAATAAAGGTGCAAACTTTTTGTTCTCACAAGAATCAAGATGTGAGCTTTATGATCTAAAAGAAATAAAGATGTAATCTTTTTTATTGATTTTTTTTTTTTTTGAATTTGAATTCAAAGAAAACAAAAGATAGATAAAGAAGGATATAACCTGATCTAGAGCTGTTACGAAAGAGCCAACGGTCCAAAGTTTAGATTCAAACCAACATGAAGATCAAATGGCTACCTCGGAAACTCAAAGGAATTCAAGTTCAATAAGTTTTCCTCAAGGACTAATCACAAGAGCTCGAGCTAAGAAGCTTCAACAAGCCTACAATAATCACTTCCAAGGCTTATCCGAGCATGCCAAGGATGAATCAAAAGATTATCAAGGCTTTGGAACAAGGAGGGAGCAAGTATACTTCAATATTTTTAAAGCAACATTCACATAGAGCAAATGGAAGCTGAATTGCATGGAGCAGCAAGAATGGCCGCCAGCCATTGTTCCAAGGCCACCGGCCATTATCCCAAGGCCGCCGGCCATGACCCATTAGTTGTGCGACATAAAGGTAAAAATAGCCACGACAATAAGAAATCAAGAAGACCTCAGCGTTGTAGTAGATGTAATAAAGAAGGTCATAATCGGGTTAGATGTCCAAAAAGTCTTCCGACCATTGATGAAAATAAAGCCGCCAATAGCATGCCAAGTGAAGACTTCATGATGAACCAAACTGGTGCAGAAGGTGATCCTCCAAAATTTGGTGAAGATGTGCAAAACAATGAACAATCTAGTTCAGTTTATGCCCAAAATATATCCTTATATGAATCTCAGGTTATCATCATAATTCTTAATGTTTGGGAAATATTTATAAATTCATTATTTAAACTGTATAATTCATCATATTGACATTGCTATTTAATGGTACGTGCAGGATGACACCGTGTCGTATTCCTAAAAGACGTGCAACTTGCAGTAGAGGTACCTTCCATATGGTGCGAATTGTTTATAGTGCATTGGTGAACATCTTACAATTTATTTTTTTTTTCTTTTTTCATCTTACTGGATAGCAATTATAATCATTCTTATGAATGTGTTTGGTTGGTTTGCTCAGTAATAGTTTTAGAGAACAATTAATGTGCCACATTACCAAATGGAGTTGGTGTATAGACATATGGCCATTTTCTTGTTACACCATCTCCTATTTTAACTCCATTAAATAGTGTCATTAATATTTGAATTATATCCAAATGTTTACTCTCTGTTATGTAATTTTCTCTATAGAAAATGTGTGTTTGGCGAGGGCGGGTATCTATGTACGAGAAACAACAATTGATGCATTTTCTACATATAAAGTGAAATTATAATTGGTTCAGCCTAATATTATACAACGAAAGCTGTTGCCTATAGATTCGTGAGGAGCATTCAAAATTTCACTAAGAAACAACCATCTGTATCAACATGAAATTGAGAAGAGAGCTTGTGTTTTGGCTTACAATATAACAATAAAGCACAGGTGATCTTTGCATCCTTGTAGAAGTTAGATATCTCATTTTAGAGAACTTTTTACATGTTTCCTTTGCAACCAAAAAAGCAGTATTGCAGCACGGCATTGAAACCCCTAAAGCTAAGTTGATAATCTTAACAATGCTACCAAAACATTGATACATGAGCAAAAAACAGGTCAGGATCTAGCTTGAAGCTTAAACAAATGAATTAAAAGGATTGGGATGGGTAAAACTTTCCCTACATCCCCAAAACAGAAAAGAAAATAAAAAATAAAGAGTGAAACTTTAGTGAAAAAAACTCCAACAAAATCTCTTTGCCTAACTTTAATCTACTTTGTCACACTTCATGTACATCGGTATAACACATCGTACGCATCGACTATATGACGTTTTTCTTCCATCTTTCCTTTGTTGATCATGCATGGCCTAAATCTCTGAGTTTCTCACATGTGAAGTATCCTTTGCTTGGAAGACATGAATTGCATTATTTACATTGATCCAACTGTATATAGCAAAGTTGACATATCAAATAAGTTATGGGTTGCTTCCTCCCACCTGCAAAGTTGACATATCATATAAGCAAATAAAATTAATGTGGCAAGCATATAGCAAGAAAAGAAATGCATTTGCATGAACTTAATCTTGCACAGAGAAATGGGGGCAATTGGTGTTGAATTGATGAAGTAATAGCATGAGATTTGAAGCAAACATATGAGAAGACTCAAAATTTTGATAAGGTAGTTATATTCACCAACGGTGGATTTCTATATTATGCGGCATCTATCTTTAAGGTACTTCACCAGGTTTAGTTCAACAGCTCTTTATCCATTGTCAAAGCTCACATATATTAATTCTCTCACAACAGATCACAGAGCAGCCAAGTGTCCTATATTATGCGGCATCTATCTTTAAGGTACTTCACCATATTGATACATTGATTGCTTGTAAGAGTTTTTCTATATAGGATATACAGCTTCTTCGTTGTGGTTATTCTTAATTGAGTTCTTCTGTAAAGAATGTGGAATTGGGTAATGCATACAAATCCTCTTAAGAAAAATAATGCATGAATTCCATGTATTAAGTACTCTGCAGAAGATCAGACCAAGTTATTGCCCTTACTTGTGTATATTTTTCATCATAAAGAATGGTATAGGAACGTTGAGAGTCCTGATGATATTGGTGGCAACAAAACCGTCATTGCTAAAAGATATCAACTGAAACCAAGTCCTCTATAAGCAGATATCCTAAAAACACTCTTTCATGCTTAAATTCCTGGCCCTTTGTCTGGAGTTGTCATGTACACAAAGTTCATTTTTTTGGAAGAAAATGTACACAATTTCTAATTACTATACTATGGCAGAGTGCAGGGTTTTCTGCTGCATCCGATGCTACACGGGTATCAATTTCTGATATTATATTGTTTACGTAATGATATGGATCATCTGCCAGACTTATTGCACTTTCTCTTTAGTATCACACGATTTCCAGTGTCTTGTGGATCAAGTTCAAATAATTTCTCAGCTCCAATTTGAAAAAAAAATATGCATTCATTGAACAATTGGACGGATTTCAACCTAAGAATATTCAAATCTGCATTTTTACTCATTTTAACACATTCTCAAGTTCAAACATACTAATTGTGTGTGATTTTGAGTCATTTTAGTTGAGATAAATGTGTAAATTTAAAAATTTATCAATGCTGATCACAAGGTTCTACCTTAATGGGTTACTCAAGAAATAATTAAATACTAAACATTATGCTACTTTTTTTTGTACATCGATGTACTTCAACCAGCAAACCTTTGATGATTAAAATTATAATCTAGGAATGTATCCCTGCCCTACTTTCATAAAACCTAAACATCTTTAAATCTGCAGCTTACTACTTCAGAATGTTACATTCCAGCAGGAGAGAACAAATCATTTCCCGTAGTATCTTATGCACTATCAAGTCTACGTACTCCCCATCCAAAAGACAACTACAAAATTTGACCTATAACTTTTGCAAGTGACAAAATCTAGTACAGTAAAATCCTGAGAAATAGGATACAGTAATAAAATAATCATTCACTAGTGAATGCAACAATAACCCTTGTGGTAAACAGCAGAAACCAAGCATCAAGCATGATTTACTAAGAAATGACAAAAAAAAAAAAAAAATCAATATCAGAAATATACCATTTGTCAAACAGATTGGAAATGGATTATGTACCTTCTTTTCAAGTTTTCATGCACAGCTCTCAAGCACTCACGGCAACCAAAAATGTTGCCCACCAAGAGACATAATCCCTTTGAGGACACATCGCCATTCCTAGTGCTGTTTCCTCCAACATTTTTTTGAAATTCTTCCCAAACTCTTTCCCTTCTTCTCTTCATAGTGGATTGCCGCCATATTTAACAATGTCTCTATTCTTGTTCCCCTCAAATGTAACAAGATCATATAAGTTTCTGTACCGATCCATATCTTCAGCAACCTAGTTTAGCAAACACATTATTGTATGTTTAGATGAAAAGGCTTCTACATGGTTTCTTAATTTATAAATTAAATACACATTACCATTCCTGCAATCTTGTCATCTTCGCCTTTCGCGTGCATGAACTTTATCACATATATCCCACAATTGTCACTATGCAATACGTTAGTAAGGAACGTCGAACAACGTACTACTTTGAAAAATAAATAAATAAATGTCTCCCATAAGTTAAAAATCACATATATCTACCGCATAGTTATCTTAATGTTGAAAAGCATATTGAAAATGATAAATAACCTATCGTTTCGTGCTAATTGATCAGGCACATTATGCCTGGAGATATGCTCCAAGATGCCATTGGAGTGCGAAATGGCTTCACATCGGGCTCTTTGAAACTTTCATCTTTGAACATTTGATCACTGAATTCCAACTGAAAACAAACATGAATATTTGAATCTTTTTTGTAATAAAATACATTACAAACTCTGACATGAAAATGCCTTACCACTTGCTTAATGGAATTGTAGACTATTGCCGAGCCCTTTCTATTTATTGTATCATAAAATAAAACTCTTTCACGCTTTACATGTATTACCAGCAAGAACCAATGCATATTTGATGGATTCATTGGTATAAGTATCTGTAGAGACATGGCGCATTTAGATTTTGATTTACTTAATAATTGGAAAAGACAAATAGAGCTTAATATTACCTTTTCACAGGTTCTTAATGAACCCATATATTTATCTTCACCTCTATACAGTTTTAAATAGTTTGACACCTCAGCACCTTTTTGAAGAATTACAGCCTAGAAAATTGGAATGAGCATTTACTTAACATTGTATGGTTATAACATAATGAATATATATATATATATCCATATGCATAAAATGTGGTAAAATAGTTTCTTACTGAGAAGAATGTTGGTAGGAACCATGTCCTCCATGCAGGGTTTTCCACTTGTTCCATCCTACTTAACATTTCAGCATTCAGATTGATAACCTGCATCCATAATTTTAAACATATAATTGGAAAAAGAAAACTCAGAATTTTTATATTTAAATTAAGAGTAAGATTTTAAAATAATCTAAGATATTAGGGATCACCTCACTGGACACCCATTCATGGGGCTTCATACACCAAAGGTCCATTCTATAGGCAGAACACAACTGAAATTGGACTATAACAGGACTGTTTCATAATTTCAAATTATTAGCTAGAGAAATTGTAATATGAGATTAACATAACACAAATTGAAATAACTTACTTATCTTTCTCTTCGAAATCAAAGATGTAATCTAGCACTTGTAGTTGATGGATGTCGAGTTTGGTAAGGACATCTACCTTACGACCATTCATGGTTGCTTTGATAAACTGTATAAAATGTAAAACAATTATTTTGACTATAAATAAGTACAAATACATATGTTAAAAAAAAATCAACTTCTAGATGTAATTACCGGAGGGATGATATCTCCTGTTCCTGTTCTAAAGTCCTTTTGTTTTTTTTCCTTCAACTGTATATTTTTCTTCTGCTTGTTAATAGGATGTGGCGTCATCATAGAAAGCGAAGATTTTCTAGAAGCTCTGTTCTTTATGTCAATCTTTTCTCCATCATCTTTTCCAAATGATTGAACATTTGGAGACTTTCTACCACTATTGGTCTTCATTGCCACCTTATTTTCAACATGTGCTGTGGATGATATCTCCATGACATTATTTTGTTGGCCGTCCACTATATTTCCATTGAGACCCTTCAAACATTTAATAAGTTAATAAGATTATAATAACTAAGAAAAAAATTACCAAAAAACTATAAATTACCTCAACTCTATTAGGATGATTGCTCCCTGTGCATGATGAATAGCTTCCTAGCTACAACATAAAAAAGTATTCCATTTATAAAAATAGACAAACTCATTTTAAAACTATAAGTGATAATAAACATTACCTTTACATCTTTTGTTTCGGGGTCAACGACATCTGCATCAATGTTTCCTACATTTATCCCCTTAGAAGCAACATTAATCGTCCCACATTTGTGAGGTGTAGATTCCACTGGATCTATTAAGTGTTGCATGTCAACGTGGGGTAGATTGAAATCGTCATATTCCACACTATCGGGCTCATCTATGAGCTGATAGCGCTTAAAATCCAAGTTTATATTACTTGATGCCTTGTCTGCTCCCAATGCGGTGTGCATGGTATCCAAAAACGCTGCTAATTTTTTCTCAATGGAAGGCGTACGGTATGAATCTGATGCCTTCTCACCATGCTCAACCCTATCTTGTCTTGCCTGATTGTCCCCTGTCCCCTTTGTTATAAGATCTATTTTATCCTCACATCCTTTGCCTATTGTATCAACTCCAACAAACTGTTTTGTTTTCTTCGGCTGGATATTCCTATCTTGCACCATCTCCACCTTATCCTCATCTACACCTCCCCTACTAGGTTTGACTAACAATGTAATTGCATATTAAGGACTCCATCTCCTTTTGTATAGTGGAAAAAGTCGCTCGCAAACTATCTATATCCTCACGTAATCTTGCTCTTTCTCCACTACTAAGAGACGTGATGCAGACCCCTACAAAAAAACATTTCACAATAAACTTATAATGAATATATAAAATAAAAAAACTATGATATCAAATATTCTGGATAATATACTTTGAGACATTGATGAGAATCAGAAGGCGTCATATCATATTTAAGTTTATGTCTTTTTAGGATATTTATTATTTTCTTAGGATATTTATTAGGGATATTTAAGTTTCTGTGTCTTTTCGGATTACTTTTATGTCTTTTCATATTTTCTTGTTTAATTGTCAAATTTGTCTTTACATATTTCTAGGAGTCATTAATAGGTTGTTTATTGTTAAGTTTGTCTTTACATATTCCTTTGAGTCATTAATAGGTTATTTTTCCTTATTTATTGTAGCTTAGTTTTTAGGCAAATTAAAAGCCTATATAAATCTATGAGATGTAACATATATGACATATATCTTTGATAATGAAAATATGAGATCTTTTTCTCTTTGAGTTCTGGAAAGGACTTATTTATGAACTTATCGGGAGTTTCCCATGGCGTTCAACTCCTTTGACTAAGCAATCGGTTTGCCATCACCGATTGTGGCGTCTACGACTATACCAAGGTTCTTGCCTCTATATAGGCAATGGGTCGCGGTTTTCCATCAGGTTTCTTTGACGGTCCTTGGGGTTCAATTCCATTTGACGAACGTTGGGTCTTAGGTTTAATATACCTAAGGTTTTCCGTATCATTTGGTATCAGAGCACAGGATTTCTAAGAATCCATATCTAGTTCGATAAGAGGTAACTCAAGTCGTTCATATCCTTTGTTTGTTTTGATTTTAGGTGTAGCAGTTTTAGTGTGTTTATTATATTAAAAAGAAGAAGAAGAAGAAGAGTATAATAATAATAAAAAAAGAATTGATTTCTTTTAATTAGGTTTCTTGTTTAGGGCTTGAAATTAAAAAAAAAAAAGAAAAGAAAAGTCATTGGGTTTAAGGTTTGTCGCTTATCATCTTATCAGACTTTTCGAGTGAGTTGTTTCCAAGCATATTGGTGTTAGGTCTCAAGGCAGGTTGCTTGTGGTTTACATCAGTTTGGAGATTCAACGATGAAACTTTTTTCGAGAAAGAGGAACGATGTTTTCAAGCATATTGATGTTAGGTCTCAAGGCAGGTCGCTCGTGGTTCGCATCAGTTTGGAGATTCGAGGAAGAATCTTTTTCGAGAAGGAGGGAATGATGAGAATCAGAAGGCGTCATATCATATTTAAGTTTATGTCTTTTTAGGATATTTATTAGGGATATTTAAGTTTCTGTGTCTTTTCGGATTTCTTTTTATGTCTTTTCATATTTTCTTGTTTAATTGTCAAATTTGTCTTTACATATTTCTAGGAGTCATTAATAGTTTGTTTATTGTTAAGTTTGTCTTTACATATTCCTTTGAGTCATTAATAGGTTATTTTTCCTTATTTATTGTAGCTTAGTTTTTAGGCAAATTAAAAGCCTATATAAATCTATGAGATGTAACATATATGACATATATCTTTGATAATGAAAATATGAGATCTTTTTCTCTTTGAGTTCTAGAAAGAACTTATTTATGAACTTATCGGGAGTTTCCCATGGCGTTTAACTCCTTTGACTAATCAATCGGTTTGCCATCACCGGTTGTGGCGTCTACGACTATACCAAGGTTCTTGCCTCCATATAGGCAATGGGTCGCGGTTTTCCATCAGGTTTCTTTGACAGTCCTTGGGGTTCAATTCCATTTGACGAACGTTGGGTCTTAGGTTTAATATACCTAAGGTTTCCGTATCAGACATGTTGCACATCTTGAAGCATGAGCAGGCTCATTGTTGATTGAAATTGAGGACTTCCTTAAAACAACCTATAATAAAAGAGCAAAATTAAATAATGCACTATAAAAATTCAAATACAGCAATGAATTTAAAACATATATCAGTGACCTTCTCAATGGGCATCTTGTTGAAGCGACTGATGACTTTCTTTATTTGATTGTCCTTCCAAGTCTTCACACGGGGAGTGAGACGACTTGATAGTTCAATCGATATAGCCCAATGCTAAATTATCAATAAAAAATAGCTGCATAACACATTGTAACAAAATTTAAATAAATTTGAAAGAATGTGTACATTCAATTAACAAAAAATACATAGTTGAAATATGAAAATTTACAATAACACGAGGGCACAACTAGATGATACTTTTTTCCACCAATCTTGTAATTTCTCACCCCCGCACATAGCCTTTCCAGTAGAAATTTCCCCAATTAACATTGTTAAGTTTTCGATATTAGCTACTACAAACCAATGATCCCTAGGTACATTGTATCCAGAATGGGGTGCTATGAATCGCCCAAGAAACCACAAAATTAACATGTACCTGAAAGTCTTATCTAAGGGATAGCATCATCTTTAATTTTCTCCTCAATATCATTAATAGATAATCACCTATTGTGGACTTAATTGATGTGATCTTATCATCCAAAGCATCTGCACAAGGAACAAGTCCATCAGACCTTACACTCAATATATTTTCCACATCTTTTCAGACAAAACAATACTGTGGTTTATATGTAATTCACAAGTTTCGGCGTCAAATCTTTCAATGATCCATGCTATAATTTCTCTATTCATTTTCCCACATTGCATATGTAACATGCCACCAAACCCCAACTCAATTACTATTTCTTTCTTTTGTGCGTTCAACTTTTCTAACACTTCTGTAACTCGATTAGGGTTGCATCGAGTTTGCAACTGCATTAAATTCAAAATGATAAAAAAATTGATTAGATAGCAAATAAAGATACTAGTACCCATTATAATACCAAAATAAATAACCAATATCTTCATTAAAAATTATGAAGCATGTATTTTAAATATTACTTTACAAAGGTAGCATGCAATTACCTTATCCTCTTCAATATTAAGTGAGTCCTTTTTCCTAACATATCCACATGCGTTCGCCTCAGCCTTTGCTATTTCATTGAATTTTTCTTTCTCCTCATTAGAAAGAGATTTCCACTTCTTAGTTATTTTTGTATGTACCTAAAAAATAATGTTTCAATGAATCAATATAACATTATAGGCCAACAAAATACATACAACATCACACATTTTCTAATTATGTGCACATTAAATAAATATGCATACCGCATTAGAACTTCCCATTTCGTTTTGTCCATTTTACTCTTCTTCTCTCGTTCTTCTTTACTGAAAAATGTACAATTTTATCCATCAATAATTTGTATTGCACGCTACATATTCACAAAATTATGTACTACAAAACTTACTAGAATAGCATATAACCAGTCGGTGGTCGCTTCCTTCTATTCATAGCTAAACAAGGTCACAAACTGCTTGGGTGTGAAGATCCAAGTGCAGAGACCAGCGATACTTGTAATCTATAGCATGGTCAGAAATTTATTATACCAGGCACATGACTAAACTACAACGATTCAAGCGCAGTCCAATAGCCTTCAGAAAAGGACAGCAATATAGTTTTTCCTCTAAATTTATTCACAATGCAATGAATGTTCTCCAGGCCAAAGCAATGAATGTCTATTCACCGTCCTCTCTACATTATGTTTCATTAGAAGATATATCTTTTGCATAGAATTTAATTTAAAACAGCATGGTTCCCGAACTCAACTTGAAATGTCACAACTTAAAAACACCGAGTAGTTTTCATCATCCCACTTCCATTTACATCACTACCTTCTCTCCGAAGCAATATATTCCATTGCCAAATAGAAAAGTTGTTTCATTTAAAATATCCACCCAAAAGACAACTTGTAGAAAGACTCTTCCAATGAATTCAAACTATGTATGGCGAATTCAAACCAAAAATCCAACCTTAACTGTTGCAATCCATCCTTTCTTTTTTTTTTTATAATTATTTTATTTGGGTAAAATACAACTAACCTTTTTGATTAAGTATACCCAGACTTCTAAGATTGGTCACGAGACCACACCTTTAATAAAATTAATTTAAAAAAAATGAAGATAAAATAATTTAAAGAAATAAATTATTGTTAGAAAAGTTTTAGGTCAGTCATTTGATATCACAAATGATAAATAAAGCAGATTCTCATAAACCCTAATACATGCAACAACTGACGGTTACAAAATTAACTTACGATTACAAAAGTGGATACACTGCAAAACGAAAATACCTTACTAGGTGTGGTGCGCAGTGGTTTACTATGTGGTTCGAAGCAGACGTGGGTTGCAATAATCACCAGAATGTGTTAGTGGCTCGACATTGATGGATTATTTCAAATGCCCATGATCGATTGCAACTTCGTGTTACAGAGTTCAACTCTGTAAATTGGTTCTGATGCTCGATCGAGCAATGAATGGTGATGGATGATACAAGACACCCTGGTTTTTGATTTGTGAAGGAGAGAGATGGCGTGGAGTCTCGAAGTTTTCAGAACAGAGTGAGGGTGAATGAGAGAGTGGGAATAACAGGGAGAGGTTGAATGAGGGTGGGAAGAAGACGAGAAGAAAAATGGGGCGAGAGAGGAAGAGAGAGAGAGAGGAAGATAGAGACTGAATAGTGAGAAAACGAAATAAAGAGAGAAAAGAGGAGGCCGGTAGTAGGTGAGGAAACAAAATAAAGAGAGAAAAGAGGAGGCCGGTAGCAGGTGAGAGTTTTAAAAAAAATCTACGGCTGATATTAATTATAATAACACGTACGGTGGATAATGAAACGGGACCGGTCCCGTTAAAAATAGCAATGGGACCGTAGAAGTCCCCTACGATATAACATATCAGGTAGCCTATTTCGTACTAGAAACTTTTATAACAAACAAACCACTCAATCATTTTGCACTAAACTATGTGAATGGGAAGCTTTTCATTTATCTTCACCTCCATATATTGAAATCCACCCACAGAAGTTCTTTTAGAGTTATGGAGAAGGTTATGAAGAGAAGAAGGCGAATGATACTGAAGGCCCGAAGAAGAAGAAGAAGAACACCGGACTGATGCCGGAGACTGAAGCGAACGGTGATGCCAAGGCGAAACCGCTGCCGAGCGAGGAGGAAGTAGAGGAATTCTTCGCGATTCTTCGTCGTATGCATGTCGCTGTCAAGTACTTCGAGGACGGTCACGCAGATTGGGCGAAAGCCACGGGGAGAGCGGCTTTAGAAACGGACGTGTTGGCGACGGAGGACGAAGAAGAAACTCGCGGCTATGGAGAGGAAAAAGAGAAGAAAAGAGCAGGAGAGGGGATCGGATTGTCGTTGGATCTGAACGCCGTGCCGGAGGAAGCTCTTGCTGATTAAAACCGCTGTTTGCGGCGGACTAGATGCCGTAACTGGCTTCGGCTGTCAGTAGAGGATAATAATCTGTTTTCTTTTTTACTTATTTCCTTTTTGGGTTACGATGGGGATGTGAGTATTAATTAACTTTAGTAATTGCTTAGATTTGTTGCTTAATTGATTAAATCAATTAAGAATTTACTTAGAAGTGTATTGACTAAAATGGCATATGTGCAAGTAAGAATATGTTTAGTAAAACCATTTTTCTTTTAATTTTCATGTAATCATCATCTGTGGTTTGATGAGTAATAATATATATAATTATTATTATTTTTTTAGCTTATGATGTGAATCTTCTATTTTCATCCATATACATATATATTAGTGGAGCATGTATTTTAAAAAATATATATATAATTAAATTTGAGAGAATAAAAAAACTTGATAAAAATGGTTGATGGAAATTAATTGAAGAAAAAGTGAGAAAGGTTATTTTTTGAAAAAAGACGTGTAAAGTTTTGTAGCAACTATCTTCACATGTATAATTGTAATGGTTTAATAAAACAAAATTAAACAAATAAAACCTAAAGACATCAAAGTGGATGCTTTGACTTTAAGAAGATAGAGATATATATATATATATATATATATATTCTTTTAATTTATGTGTAGTTTGTTTTTTTTACCAAAACAGAAAAAAGTAATTGCATTTTTCCAAAGAAATTTCCAAAATATAAATTTTTGAAAAATAATTTCATTTTTGACACTTAAGAAACCATGCCTTAAAAGAACGATTCTTAATTATCACATTTGACTCCTAATATTAAAAGTGTGTTTTGAAAACACAATTTCTTATCAAAACAAAATAATGTTTTCAATATATAATTTTAAGTTCCATGAAAACGGAATTATTTCCTAAACTTTTGAATTTTTGTAATTTTTTCAGACTAGACATGATTTATTTCTTTTACCCTTACCATCGATAGTCGAATTGATAGCCAAATGATGTTGGGTTGTAGAAAATTCGTCCTCCAAAGCCTCAAATAGATATTATTGGAACTGCAAAATAGGAAAATGTGAGTTAAACACCTAAGGGTTGTCCACGAGTGAGTAGATTATCTATTGATGGCACTTTGGTATTTAAATTAGTAAAGAGAATGTGGGAAAGATGTGGATGCCGTAAAAGGGTAGATAAATAGTTTATCGATAAATATGCATAATATTGACTCCCCAACTCTATCTACAGAGGGGAAGTTTAAGCTAAATACAATAAATAAATGGACCTTCTTATTGGAAGAGTATACTCGACATTATATTAAAGTGCATCTTCTGGCACGTCCTTATATTTTTGGGGAATATTAGGGAGGGTCACCATGTCAATTCGGCTGCATGGCTGTAGGTAGGCACAGTAAACGGTCCGTGGCATTAGGACCTAGCACAGCTCGAAAGGAAATAAATAAAAGCATTAGAACGCACAGAGTAGTACGCAACATAGGAAGTAAGTGAAATAAGTGGGTCACAACAGCACGACACGCAAAACATACAAATTAGTACGTCAATCTTTTTTTAAATAATAATATAAAAATAGTGATTTATTGTTTTTAATTTACTATAACTTGTATTTAAATAAATTGTTTTTTTGTTATTTTAATTAAAAATATTTGCGCTCTTAAATATATATATATTTAATATATTTTATCTTTTTTTGAAATGATTTCAATTGTGGTACTATTAACATATTAACTTCAAATTTTTTTAGAAAATAAAAAATGAAATTATCGAATAATATTATAAAAGTAATTAATTTATATTAAATGTTAAACTTGAATATTTAATTATTTTGAATAATTCTAAATTAATAAATAAATGCCTTCAAAATCGAAAGAAAATTAAATTTTGTTAATAACATTTTTTAACTACAAAAATTTATAAGAAGATTGGAAATAAAAAAGTTATCAACCACACACTCTCCTAGTATGATCAAATTACAAAATTTCACGAAGAGTTCTCCTAATGGATGGGCTACCAACTGAACGTTCATCCACTACCACTATATGATTCCCCTAGTGGCTCAGATGGTCAAGGTGGTCAGCAATTTTGATCATGATCCTCATTACCCCACCACTCCCCCCTCCCCCCCCCCCCCCCCTCTTTTCCTTGAAATGCATTAATTATGTATTTTTTTCAAATAGTATGTAATTGCATATTATCAATGAAAATGGACGATATTATCCTTTGCTCATCGTTTAAATTACATTACACTTATATAAAATGCAAAAATTACTTTATTGTATTTATATTGTCAAATTTTTACAAATTGTTTGAATAATTTTTATACTCAAAATTTAGGTAAATAAACCGTCGAAAAAAACTCAAAGTTGAAAAAGTAAATAAACCAAAAATTGTATAAACTTAGTGAAATTGAACTCGATTAAAGACATGAATAAATGGGCTGGCACAGTACGACGCGGGGCATACGAGCATAAATAGACCGAGCATACAAAAGCATATAGCATGCAAATCATGTATAATTTGATACACGGACAGCACAACATGGTCCATTTACGCTATAGAGCAATTAGTAAAGTCCGATATGAGATTTACAAGACATGGCTAGGCTATCACTTACTAAGGTTAGCTTGATCGTCTTTCTCTGACCTCGTCCACGATGCCTTATAAGTTGAACTTAAGCGTTACCAATATGGTCCATGAACTTACTAGACCAGCCTTAGGATTCAAATGACCCCCACCTAAAGTAGCCAATCAATAGTTAGAATAGGTGTTTAAGTTAAATAAGATGCCATTTGAAAAATAATAAATCATATGACCTTAAATTATTATTTAACAAATTCATGCTTATTTGATTGAACTTATTTAAGTTTAAATTCTTGAAAAAACTTTTGTGTATTGAAACTTTAATCTGATTCGATTCCGCTCCACTAACTGTTGGAGCCAATTCGATTGGGCTCAACGTGATAGGATCAAATGTTATTCGAGAATAGTTAACGTAGTCCGGGGAACTTAGTGAGCTGTTATTGATCTAGATGGAATATGTGCGTTTATAAATGCACATTGCCTCTTTATGTAAATATTCATGAAAATCACGTTTCACAGTAAAAAGAGAAGAGCCGTTAAAAAAAAAATTAAATTGTCTGTTTTTCATCTGTATCTGTATCTTTTTTAAAATGACATGTGTAAATATATCCGATTTGTATCTAAATTTTATCTATATTTATTCTATTTGATCTTTTGATGAGAACTGTCAACTTTTTTTTATCTCTATCTATTTTTTAATAAATAATTTGTTAGCAAAAAGTTTGAAAAAGTGTCTGTATCTGTCGGAAAAAAGCCAAAACAAACAGACCCTAAGGCTTCCTGTTTTAGTGAATGTAATACGTGGACATGATTCGGCATTCCACATGAGAGGCAATTTAATTGGAATTTTCTGAAAGAAGATTGACTGTTTGTACGGTGAAAATGAAAAAAGAAAAAATTCAGCTCCTTTTCAACGTCTAATTTACAGTTCTGTACACGAGCATACGTGTCCATTTGGTAAAGAAATTTTACGGGCTGTATGGTGTAAAAGGAAATACTAGTTTATTTTGAGCAAAAGGTCTATTGAATATTTCCATTTTCTTGATGTAACGTTTCAAACTGAGAATATAATGAGTTTTTTATATGTTCTTATTAGAAATAGACATGCAAAGACTTAGATTATATTAAACCATAATGTATAATATAATATACTTCAATATCTCATATTAAAAGAGAACTTCTAAAACATTTTTGTTATTATAAAATCTTCTAAATAACTTGGTTGGTATAAATTAAGCACCAATTCAAAATCAAAGTTAAAAATATTATATGAAAAGTCTCATAACTTCAATCAAATTATAATATAAGAATTTCAAGTTCATAGTTCTAAAACTCTAGTTATCTCAAATATGTTCATCTAAAAATTAGCTAAAAAATTGGCTAAACTATCGTCATCCTCATAACTTAAGTATACATCATACCTTGATAGATCGAACGCTATAGGCTCTTCATCTGATCCTAAAAAATAAAAGGAGCAACCGCAAAAGTCCAGTATGCCATACCATAACCACATGCACATTAATAAACATCATACAAATCCACATTGGACATAGTAACATATGCAGGAATCACAAATTGTTATCTTTAATTAACTAGACAAATAACACAGTTTAGAGCCATTCGTAACTAGTCCTAAACTTGGAGTAACCTTTGACTTCATGAAAACAATAATATATACAAATACTTATAAATATACCTGTAAACCCCTAATTTTTAGGGTAATATCAAGTTCAAACTATAAACCGGAAAGTCAACTGGAAGCCTTAAGTCAATGAATCCCTAGGAAACCCTAATAGTTTAGATCAGGCAATCCGCATTCCTAAACCGAGAATTCGAAATAAGAGTGAAGAGTATAGTTTGGTTTGCAATAATATTAGAATGCATAAAAAGATCAGATTAGTGAATTTTCGATCTATTTCGAACCCGATCGGATATAGACTTTGAAAAGCGTATCTGGAGGCTCGAAATATTAAATACATGATATTAGTTATATCATGGGATTTCCAAATATATTAGTTATATAATTTTTTAGGTTATAAAAGTTACAGTTATAACATTTTTATCGTATTTTCATTACTACCGGTACTTTAAATGTCTAATCTACTTTTTGAATTCTTCTACACTATTCACAAGTACAACTACTTATAACCTATTTCTTACATCCTTACAACCTATTCCTACTATTTCATCATTTCCTTTATAATTTACTTTTCCAATATAACTTTTACTACTTAAATTACTTATTTAATTTTGAATCTTACACAACACAACACAAACAACCCCCTCTCTCTCTCTATGAACTGGCGTAACTCCCCTCCCTCTTCCTTTCACAATTTGTTTTATTTAATTTCTTTTATTACAACAAATCCTAATCCATTTGTCTATATATACTTCTTTATACCAACTTTACTTCACTTTTTCACTTTTCACTAAACCAAACTCTAGCAAAATTTTTCTTTCTCTCTTCCTCTCCCTTGTCAAAACCGTAACTCACACATACACATACACATACACTCACATATTTTCTTCAAGTTTCTTATTCCAAACATCCAATGGGTAATAGATCCATACTTTATTACCTTAAAAACATGTAATGGCAAGACTATTCATGTGTGATTCCACTAAAAAATCCCCATGAGCTTCAAGCTAGGGATGTGGAAACACTTGAACATGAGATCATTGCCATCATAATGTTATAAATCTTATTATTTGAGTTATTTTGCTATTATCTTGTTTTATTATCAAGTTATGTTGTTGTTATTAACATTTTATGCATGTATTCATCATCTAGCCACATCCACATAATAGTCATAGTGTTCATGCATTTATAACTAGTATAATAAACTAGATCTAGTTGTTTTGAGCTCATAAATACCTTAGACTTTTGTTTTATGTTCATAAATGACTTGTAATAGCTTGGTGATAATAGGAAAATGTTAGAAAGCTTAAGATCTACTTTAGTTTCAACAAAAATCATTTTTGAAAAGTCGGATAAAATAGGAACCATATTTAGAAAAGCTATTTTTCAACTTCAAATGTGTATTTTTCATTTAAAATGAAGGGCATAGGGAATGAGTATCATAAATGAATGATCTTGATCAGAAAAGCTTAGATCTAGTAAGGAATATTTTCAAAACAAGGAAAAGTTTACAAAAGTTATGTTTTAATCCCAACAACAAGTTTTAAATTCGTAATAAAGGAGTCTTGAAGTATAAATACCCATTTTTCAACTCAAAAACAAAATTTTTATTAAAGAAATGGAAGTCTTAAGAAGTAGGTTTGATTAGGAAATGGTTTATGAATGACTAAATGAGTTTTTCAAAGAAAATAACCTCAAATGAAAATTTCAAAATTCGGATTTGAAAATGGCCATTATATAAACACCTATTTCCAAATATCAAAATGATGATTTTTATGGAAAAATGGAAATCCTGGGGGATACATATAATAAAGACCAAATTTTGACAACAATGAGAGAGGTTTATCAAAATATAATCCTAGAACAAGGAATGATTTCCAAGAATAGGTTAAACAATGTTTTCATTCTCTAAAATTTTATAAAATTCGTAATTAGGTAAACCACCCATTTAAACATCTATTTTCTAATTCCAAAATGAAGGTTTTTATTGAAATAATGAAGTTGATGACTATGTAGGTCATCAAGGTTGAGTTTTGATAAAAAGCAAGTGTGATTTTATAAGATGAAAAATTATTTTCTTAAGTCTAGTAAATTTCAAAGTTTTGCAAAGCAAAAGTTCTCTAAAAGAATTCTTGGTACTATACTATTAAGAATATACATTTAGATAGTTCATCTCATAACCTTCATGACAATAGCTTGTAAGTGTTGCATATATACATGATGCACTTATAGAAGCAATGTTAGAAAAATAATGTCCTATACATCTAATTTGACATTATCTAAGTACATGAGGAATTAGAAATTTCCAACACCCAAGAATTATGCATGGTATGGAGTTATATATGTACATAATGGAGTCTTACAAGATATAATGATAGCTAAGTTTCTATCAAAGCTTTAGCATAATGCTTGGTTTGAAATTAGAAGTTGAATTGTGGAATGGGAAATTCGGATAGTATTCTATACTCTACTATTTATAAACCAAATGACCTTGTTTGTTGACAATAACTCAAGAAATGGATAGCTCTCGTCAAATAAGTAGAAATCGGTATATGATATGCAAATTTCGGAGTTAAAATGACCAAGTTATGGCCGTTTTAAGTTAGAATTTCCTCTTAGACTGATTTTGACGAACTTGTTAGAATAAAATTTCTAAGTTCATTCAAACTTCACAGAAATACTCGTTAGAGTATTAGGAGACTTGGGAGACAGACTAGACCTTCCCGAAGACTATTACGATTAATTGGTTTTTCGCGCCATGGCAATGTGAGTCCACTATCTTTAAATTATATGCTTGTGAATGTGCTTGTAATGTTAGTGGCATTAGAATTAGGGCAAGATAATAAATTGATTGCATGTATATGAGTTCTTCTTGGGTGAATGGGTGATAAGAATATCGAAATGAGCTTGTTGTAAATATTTGAATGATTTAATATAGAATTGAATTGTCTACAATATCTATGATCACCCATAAATTGTTAAATTATTATGCCATGATCTTATAATCAAATTGACATGCACACCATATGTGGAGTCACATTGCATAGGTTGTTATACTTTTATGGGAAGAAGGCATAATAGATGGGCAATAAGAAGCTTGTAAACTCGAATGTTGGCGTATGGGCCATAATTGAAAATGTGCATGGGTGGGCACCTGTATCAACCAAAGTATAATTTAAATTGTTGGTCGTATGGGCCTGAAACACCTAACCCCGAATGGAGTGTGTAAGCCCCCTAGATTTTTCGATAATATTAGCAAACCCTAAGAACCGGAAGTTGAAACGAAACCCTAAAATTAACCTAGTTCTATGATTAGTCTAGTGAATCTAGATCCGGCAATCCCGTATTCTTAAACCCTAGAAAACGAAATTGAAATAATTGTGGAAAACGGTTCGTAATACATAGGGAAGCCTAAAAATATCAGATTGAATTTTTCTAGTGTCCTTCGGATCCGATCGGGATCAGTTTTCGAAAACCGTGCCCCGGAGCACCGGATAGCAAAAATATTCCGACAACACCAATAGATTCGTAAAAATATAAGGTTTTCAAAAATATCAGTTTTAGAATTTTTCGGTATCTAAAAATAACAGATATAGGCCTTTTACGCGTATTTTCTTTACTACCGGTATTTTAATTGTCTAGTCTACTATTCATAGTACTTTTCTACTATTCATTACTATTCACCTATCTCTACTTTTTCTTACACTCTACCATACCTATACCTTACAATTTACCTTCCCCATACAACTTTAATCACATCACACTTTACACATTACTTCTTTTATTACAAAACAAACAAAAAATCAATTTTCCCCCCTAATCTTGCAAAACCGGCGCCCCATCTCCTCTCTTCCTCCAATTTGTTTTCTTTTCCAATTTATTTTATTACATCTAATTTCCACTCCAAAAATCTATAAATACCCCCTTCCTCTTCCATTCTTTCACACAACAAAAATTCATACTAAAACTCTCCCAAAATCACTCCACAAAATTCCTCTCCCAACATCTCTCTCAAGTCTCTCTTTTCTTTAGAAAATCCATTCCCACATAATACTACAACCCATTCTTTTCTTCTTCAACCAACACATAAACTTTAGGTAAAACTTCTCTTATATACTCATCATGTTCATATAACTTAACATGAGTTTAGTGTATGTTTCTTAGCTCATTGAGTTAAAGAAGCAACAATTTATTCATGTTTTGTTTTTGTTCATGTTCTTATTTTCTTTATGTTACTATTATGTTGATATTGTTATTATTTGTATTATCATTATATTATATATATAGTTTATTTAGAGCATATAAGCTCACTTGTTATTTATTTATTTTCAAGTCTTGCAATTTATTTAATTTCAAGTTGTTCTTAAGACTAGTCTTTCTAGTCTTAGACTTGTCCATATCAAGTCAAAACAATTTTATTTCCTTGCTTTTCTTTTCTTTTAAGGACTAGTCTATTCTTAGTCCCGGGATTCCTTGATGAAGCTAAGGTTCCCAATACTTGACTTTACTTTTATGCTTATTTATTTTAATTATGTTGTTTTTATATTTTTCATGGTTACATATTCTCATTCATGCATGAATATGTTGTTATTGTCTCAATCATAATAGAAATGAGCTTTCTTAAAATAAGAATAAGAACTCTTTTTAAAAATAAATTTTGTCACATAAGAAGTTATTTTCCTTAAAGGTTTGAAATTTATATTCTTCTAAAGTTAGATAAGCTAGCTCAAGTTTTAGTAATAATATGTGGTTTTCACCAAGAAATACATAAAGTAAAGTTATTATAAAATCTCTTTTCAAAGAAATAAGAAAGTTTCTTTAGACCTAAACAAAGGATTTCTTAAATTCAATTGTCAAAGTTTTCCAACACTAAAGTCTAAGATAAGTTTTTCCAAAATTTACTTATATGATGATTTCTTTAAAAGTGGATATAACTATGAAATAGTTAGAAAAACTATATGTTTCCAAACACTAGAAATAAATTTATGAAAATCTTGAAAGATTAAAATTACTTTTGAAGATTAATAACTAAGAAATGGAGTTAAAAGGAAGAAATACTCTTTATAATAATTTAGGAAATTTTCAAAGTAAAACTAACTCTTTTCAAGTCTTAAGCTTATCTCACTTTCAAGACATGTCTTACAAAACCATTGTTGAGACAACACCAAATTCATGCATATAGTTTGAGTTTATACATATATATACATAAATTCAAGGGATTTTTCAACCATACAATATATCTATATTTTTGTACAAAAGCCCTTGAGTGAAGTAAAGTTTGAAAACTCTAGTTTTGAAGTTTAGAAAATTCGTATCAAATCTGTACGCTACTATTCCGAGACCCAAATAACTTCTTTTGATGAAATAACCTTAGAAATAGATAGATCTTTTCGAGTAGGTAGAAATCGGTATATAATATGCGGAATTCCGAGTTAAAATGAGCAAGTTATGGCCATTTTAATTGGAATTTCCATTCCATACGATTTTACAAATTCTTTAAGATAGAAGTATAGACTTGAATAGATCTTGGATGAAATACTCATGTTGGGTATTTCTTTTGTTTAGGTGTCGAGGATCACGATCTTGTCTTCCCCGAGGATTACTTCGACTCCTAGAGCGCTATGGACGAGTGAGTTTCCTTTACGCTTATGTATTCGCGCATGTGCTTGTAGAATAGAGCACTAGATGTAGGAAAAGATAAAATTGATATGCATGTGGGATATTATGGGAATTATGTATGTGATTCATTGTGTGCGATCAATGAATGATAAGTATATCGGAACCCGATTTGTGATTGATGTAAATGTTTCCATGTATGTATTGTTATGTGTGTAAATATTGTTTGATCGCTTTAAATGATTTAATGCCATATTGAAATCCCCATATAATAAATTGCTCATGCATATCACTTAGAATATCATTTCGAAGTTTTGCTACTACTCCTCAGCGTGGGACCGGAAAGGTAAGCTGCCTAGCTACATCTTGAGGGTTAGGACGTACGGGGAATACGGCCTCAAGGTGTAGCCGAGCCGGATCGATCGCTTTGGGCATGGAAGGCCCGGGGACTAGTAGTACGGTTCGTTGGAACCCCAAGACGCGCGCAAACTTGAGGAGGTTGTTCGGGACCCAGTTCAAAGCATTCCCTAACCACCGATGGAGGGGTAAATCCATCAAACATACGAAACCGGATAGTCGTATGTAATGTTTGATCATATGGTTGTTGCATTCATATGCTTGATTAATAAACTTGTTTGATTGTTGTTATGAGTACTATTGCGTAAGGAATATCTCACTAAGCTAGTCATGCTTATACTCCTATAGACTTTTGATATTGCAGGATTATCTTTTGCACCCGAGACCACCTTGATTTCCGGGTAGAATCCTTATTTTGAGAAGCTTTTGGAGGCAATCTATTTTGAAGTTATAGAGTAGATTTCTTCTAAAATCTTCTAGCTTTAGTTATGTTATTTAGAACCATGTTATTATGAATTATCGGGGGAATGCCCCTTAGAAGCTGTAAGACTTTTATTTCAATGAAATATATTAAGTGTTATTTTGCATGTTCCGCTGCCAATGTCTTAAAATGCATTACTCCACCGGTCTCCCTTTGTTGTGAATGTACGCCTTGTACCGATATGGAAGCTTTCGAGTGACTGAGGTAGTCATTCTTAAGTTTTAATATTGCGTACGGCGGGCTGTCACGTTTAGGGTACCCGCTGGGGCGTGACAGTTTAAGTTGGTATCAGAGCATCAAGATTAGGGAAAGAAACAGTAAGTTAGAAATAGAAGTCTTAAGATAGGATAAGTTTAAGATTAAGCCATAAGAGTTTTAGGAAGAATCCTAGAATTATAGGAAGTGGGGATTTATGGGAAACACATGTTCTATGACCATACCTAAGATATGTAAGTGGCCCTAGGACTAATTTATACCCTAAAGAAGAATAGAAGGATTTCCAAACCGTTTTAAGCTCTAAGAAAACACAACCCTTAGTTACTAAGAGAACAGAGTTAACTTGCTTTCTAAAACAAAAAGGAAAATACGTTTACGTAAAAGACTATACAACCAACCTTAGGTAACGCCGGAAACGAGTCACGCAGACGCCAACAACGGATCGAAGGTGACAAGAAGGTGAAACCAACCCCAGATTCCTCAAGCCTCAACAAAAGGATCGAGAACAGAAGTAAGGAGCCATGATGAGAAGAAGACGTCAAGACGCAACGCCTTAGTATTAAATCGCAATTAATCAAAAGATGTAGTTAAGTTTTAACAAATAAAAGTAACCTAATGATTTCTTGATAATGAGATTCCTTTGTTTTAGTTTTATTATATTATTCTCTTTTTGTGATTAACATGCATGATTTTGATTTCTTACTTTGTAATTTCTTTGAATTGTATTTGAATTTCATAATTTCTTATTAAACTACTCCAATCCTATTTTGTCAATTTATTTCCTTAAGTTTTGTACCTTGATTTAAATTTCTAGTCTTTATATTTGAGATTTCCGTGATTTCGTAAACGTTAGTATGGAGCGTAATTAGAAACTAAAATCTAAACGATTAAACAGCCGCCCAAGAAGACGTAGGAATAGAGAACAAAGAGATTCCAACAACGTACCAGCTGAACGAGGAGTACCCCGCGTAACCAACCGAGAATAACCCTGCTCCTGCTCCGAACCAACAAAACGACTTTGCAGCTGCCATTGGACAGATGAACCAGTTATTAGCTATTTTGATTCAGCAACAAAATCAAAATAACCCAGCTCCTGCTCCACCTCAGAATGCTCCTGAAGCTACGGTAGAAGCACCCGGCGAACAGTCACATGCTGCACCATTTCCACCACCACCACCGCCAAGATCACATCAAAACTTGCTCGCCAATTTCATCAAAAGTAACCTACTTTGATGGAACCTTCGGAAAACCAGCTGAGGCCGAAGATTGGTTGGCCCAGATTGAGAGATCGTTTGATGGTTATGAAGTACCCCACCACTTAAGAGTCAGTTTTGGGACATTCATGTTGAAGTTCAATGCTCGCATATGGTGGGAGTCGAAGAAGCGAGAATTGCCTGCTCCAGTTACGTGGGATATGTTTCGAGAAGAGTTCTTGGAGAACTACTTTCCAGGGAGCCTTAGAGTTCGGTACAGTGCTGAGTTCTTAATATTACTCAGAAGGGAGAACCATCGAGCAGTACGAAACCGAATTCAGTCGCTTGTTGCAGTATGCTCCTGATCCTATAAGCACAGCGAGGAGCTAAAGAGACAAGTTTTCTTGAATGGGTTAGATGAGACCTAAAGATTCGTTGGTGGAATTTGATGTTAAGAGTTTTAAGGGGCTAGTGGAAAAGGCTAGAATTATTGAAGAAGCCAAAAAGATGAAAACAAAAGCTCCGGAGAAGAAGTATTTGTGTTTGGAAGGAAGCCATATGAAGGACCAAGTTCTGGGTTCAAAACAATAAGAGGTTTAAGACCTTTGGAGTTTCAAAGGAAGTGGAAGCAATCAGAGGGAGGTGACCAAGGTGGATGTCACATGCTGGAAATGCCGAGGGAAGCATTATCCAAAGTCCTGCCCACAATTGCAAAACAAGTGCTTCTTTTGTGGCAGCCCGGATCATAAAATCTTGGAGTGTCCCAAGAAGAACACCAGTGTCTGCTATGTGTGCAAGCAGCCAGGGCACTTTGCAAATGAATGCCCAAAGAGGAAAAATGCTCTTGTGAGGTCATCCAACACCTCGGGAGGATCTGCCCTTGTCAGAACCAACAATGGCAATGGAATGGGAACCGCTCTGGCACCTCGATGCATGGAATGAGAGTCTACAACCTGGAGGGCCAGTGGATGTGCGAGGAAGCAGATGATGAGGAGGAAGGATGTGAGTTTGCTGCCTTAGAGGAAGACGAAGGCTATGATCATGGACTCGTTGCAGGTTAGCCTTAACCTTAAGCTTTCGTTTTGTTTATAGTATCTTTTACGATTAATCTGTCGCAATAGAATCCCTATACCTCTTTAGCCTAAAGCTTTAGAAAAGTTAGATAAGTATAGTATGGTTAGTAACTAGTGCGTGTTAAACGCAGGAAGTATACGAGTAGCTAACGAGACCGCTTACGCCTTGTTTGATACCGGAGCCACCCATTCGTTTATCACCCCCAACCTTGCTAAGAAGAGTGGATTACCTATAGTCACCACCGCTACCAGCTTCAAGATAAAGACACCCACGGGTAGCGTCGTAACCACCCAAGAGATGTTGAAGGAATGCCCTTTAGAGATCCAAGGTCACCATACGACAAGTGATTTGATCGTGTTGGAGATGAATAAGTATGAAGTAATTCTTGGAATGAGTTGGTTGACCCATGTTAAAGCCACGGTAGATTGTCGAGAAGAAGGTGAATTTTAAGGATGAATGGGAAGGATATTGAGTTTAAAGGAGAATCCACGGTCGTAAGGAGGCAAGGATTAAGTTCGCTTGAGTTGGTGACGGATGAGGAGGAGATTGACCAACAAATCAATGCTATAGAAGAAGGTGAAGACCAAAGGTGGAGGATATACCCATAGTCAATGAGTTTCCTGACGTTTTTCCTAAGGAATTACCTGGATTGCCACCAAAGAGGGAGATCGATTTTGAGATTAGCTTGATGCCAAATACCGAGCCGATATCAAAAGCTCCATACCGCATGGCACCGGTAGAGTTGAAAGAACTCAAGAAGCAATTACAAGAGCTTCTGGATCAAGGATTTATACGCCCAAGTGTATCACCATGGGGAGCACCAGTTTTGTTCGTTAAGAAGAAGGATGGATCCATGAGGTTATGTGTCGATTACCGGGAGTTGAATAAGGTTACAATCAAGAATAAGTATCCATTGCCCCGGATTGATGATCTCTTTGATCAGTTGCAAGGAGCAAGCGTGTTTTCACGCATCGACTTGAGATCTGGATACCATCAGTTAAGAGTAAGGCCGGAGGATGTACCAAAGACTGCTTTTCGAACTCGATATGGACATTATGAGTTCTTAGTGATGTCTTTTGGATTGACAAATGCACCTGCGCTTTCATGGACTTGATGAATCGAATCTATAAGCCCTTGTTGGATAAGTGCGTTATAGTTTTCATCGACGACATTTTGGTCTACTCAACCACACGAGAGGAACATGAGGAACACCTCCGTATGGCGCTTCGGACGTTAAGAGAACATAAGTTGTATGCCAAATTGTCAAAGTGTGACTTTTGGTTGGATAAGATTCCTTTTTAGGACATGTTGTTTCAGGAAGTGGCATATCGGTTGATCCTGAAAAGATTAAGCAGTGATGGAGTGGAAGCAACCAAAGACGGTAACGGAAGTAAGAAGCTTTCTTGGACTAGCTGGCTATTATCGAAAGTTTGTAAAGAATTTCTCGACTATAGCCAAGCCATTAACACAACTTACTCAAAAGAATGAGAAGTTCATCTGGACCGATAAAAGAGAAAGGAGTTTTCAAGAGCTCAAGCAAAAGCTTGTATCCGCACCGATACTCGTTTTGCCAAACCCTGAGAAGCCTTACACGGTGCATAGCGATGCATCAAGAAATGGTCTTGGATGTGTGCTAATGCAAGAAGGAAAAGTGATTGCTTATGCTTCGCGACAGTTGAGACCGCACGAGCAAAATTATCCGACGCATGACTTGGAGCTAGCTGCCGTTGTTTTCGCACTCAAGATATGGAGGCACCACTTGTATGGACAAAGATGCGAAATATATACGGATCACAAAAGCCTCAAGTATCTATTCACTCAGAAGGAGTTGAATATGAGACAACGGAGATGGTTAGAGCTTATAAAGGACTATGATCTTGGAATCAACTATTGTCCAGGAAAAGTTAATGCCGTCGCGGATGCCTTAAGTCGGAAGAATCATGAGGAAGTTGCCGCTTTGTTGACTGACCAAAAGGAGTTGGTAAGAATTCGAAAGGCTAAGTATTGTTCATTAAAGGAGATGTGGAGGTGGAAATATCTAGCTTGGTGATGGAACCAACCCTTGTGGAACGGATTAAAGAGCTCAACGATATGATGAAGTCATACAAAGGATCAAACGGGAAGTGCAAGCGGAGAAGTATACTGATTTCACCGTAGATGACGAGGATGTAGTAAGGATGAAGGGAAGGTTATGTGTGCCAGATGATGAGGATATGAGAAAGGAAATCATGAGTGAAGCACATAACTCAGGATACACAGTACATCCAGGAGGAACTAAGATGTATCAAGACCTTAAGAGCCACTTTTGGTGGAATGGGATGAAACGGGATGTAGCTGATTATGTGATGAAGTGCCCAACTTGTCAACAAGTAAAGGTGGAACATCAAAGGCCAGGAGGATTGCTAAAGCCTTTGCCGATACCTGAGTGGAAGTGGGATCAAATCTCGATGGATTTCGTGTGTGGACTACCAAGGACATCGGTAGGATATGATGCCATATGGGTCGTGGTAGATCGTTTGACTAAATCGGCTCATTTCATACCAATCAACATGACGTACTCAATGGACAAGCTAGCCAAGCTGTACATAAGGGAATAGTACGATTACATGGAGTACCTGCGGGATTGTGTCAGACCGAGATCCAGATTCGTGTCTAAGTTTTGGACAAGTTTACAAAAGTGTATGGGGACAAAGTTGCACTTTAGCACAGCTTATCACCCCCAAACCGATGGACAATCGGAACGGACGATCCAAACCTTGGAAGACATGTTGCGTGCTGTGTTATGGAATTTAAAGGAAGCTGGGATGCTCATTTGCCGCTCATAGAGTTTGCCTACAACAACAGCTATCACTCGACCATACAAATGCCGCCATATGAAGCTTTGTACGGACGACGCTGTAGATCGCCTTGTTTTGGGATGATGTCGAAAAGCTCGCTATTGGACCGGATTTGGTACAGATGCAGCAGACAAAGTGAGGATAATCCGACAGCGAATGAAAGAGGCCCAAGATAGACAGAAAAGTTGGGCAGATATGAAAAGGCGAGTTCTCGAATTTCAAGTGGGAGACCATGTATACTTAAAGATAAATCCAATCAAGAGTATACAGAGTACGCTCACAAGGAAAGTTGAGCCCACGGTACATTGGACCTTTTGAAGTGCTTGAACGAGTGGGAGATCTAGCTATCGCCTAGCCTTGCCGCCAAACCTGTCAGGTGTACATAACGTGTTTCATGTATCAGTCTTGCGCAAGCATGTAGCGGATCCAGAACGAGTAGTAGAGTTGGAGCCAGTGTTGCTAAAGGAGAACCTCACTTATGAGGAACACCCGGTACAGATTTTGGATAGAAAAGTCCAAAAGCTTCGGAACAAAGAGATCAAATATGTCAAAGTCCTCTGGAGGAATCACACCATGAGGAGGCAACTTGGGAAGCCGAGGATGAGATCCGACGCAAATATCCGAATCTTTTCGAGGAATCAGGTACGATAGTCAAGTTTTGAGGACAAAACTTTCTTTAAGGAGGGTAGGTTGTAAGCCCCTAGATTTTTCGATAATATTAGCAAACCCTAAGAACCGGAAGTTGAAACGAAACCCTAAAATTAACCTAGTTCTATGATTAGTCTAGTGAATCTAGATCCGGCAATCCCGTGTTCTTAAACCCTAGAAAACGAAATTGAATAATTGTGGAAAACGGTTCGTAATAACATAGGGAAGCCTAAAAATATCAGATTTGAATTTTTCTAGTGTCCTTCGGATCCGATCGGGATCAGTTTTCGAAAACCGTGCCCCGGAGCACCGGATAGCAAAAATATTCCGACAACACCAATAGATTCGTAAAAATATAAGGTTTTCAAAAATATCAGTTTTAGAATTTTTCGGTATCTAAAAATAACAGATATAGGCCTTTTACGCGTATTTTTTTACTACCGGTATTTTAATTGTCTAGTCTACTATTCATAGTACTTTTCTACTATTCATTACTATTCACCTATCTCTACTTTTTCTTACACTCTATTCTTACACTCTACCATACCTATACCTTACAATTTACCTTCCCCATACAACTTTAATCACATCACCTTACACATTACTTCTTTTAATACAAACAAACAAAAAATCAATTTTCCCCCCTTCATCAAAACCGGTGCCCCATCCTCTCTTCCATCCAATTTTGTTTTCTTTTCCAATTTATTTTATTACATCTAATTTCCACTCCAAAAATCTATAAATACCCCCTTCCTCTTCCATTCTTTCACACAACAAAAATTCATACTAAAACTCTCCAAAATCACTCCACAAAATTCCTCTCCCAACATCTCTCTCAAGTTCTCTCTTTTCTTTAGAAAATCCATTCCCACATAATACTACAACCCATTCTTTTCTTCTTCAACAACACATAAACTTTAGGTAAAACTTCTCTTTATACTCATCATGTTCATATAACTTAACATGAGTTTAGTGTATGTTTCTTAGCTCATTGAGTTAAAGAAGCAACAATTTATTCATGTTTTGTTTTTGTTCATGTTCTTATTTTCTTTATGTTACTATTATGTTGATATTGTTATTATTTGTATTATCCATATTATATTATATATATGTTTATTTAGAGCATATAAGCTCACTTGTTATTTATTTATTTTCAAGTCTTGCAATTTATTTAATTTCAAGTTGTTTTAAGACTAGTCTTTCTAGTCTTAGACTTGTCCATATCAAGTCAAAACAATTTTATTTCCTTGCTTTTCTTTTCTTTTCTTTTAAGGACTAGTCTATTCTTAGTCCCGGGATTCCTTGATGAAGCTAAGGTTCCCAATACTTGACTTTACTTTTATGCTCTTATTTATTTTAATTATGTTGTTTTTATATTTTTCATGGTTACATATTCTCATTCATGCATGAATATGTTGTTATTGTCTCAATCATAATAGAAATGAGCTTTCTTAAAATAAGAATAAGAACTCTTTTTAAAATAAATTTTGTCACATAAGAAGTTATTTTCCTTAAAGGTTTGAAATTTATATTCTTCTAAAGTTAGATAAGCTAGCTCAAGTTTTAGTAATAATATGTGGTTTTCACCAAGAAATACATAAAGTAAAGTTATTATAAAATCTCTTTTCAAAGAAATAAGAAAGTTTCTTTAGACCTAAACAAAGGATTTCTTAAATTCAATTGTCAAAGTTTTCCAACACTAAAGTCTAAGATAAGTTTTTCCAAAATTTACTTATATGATGATTTTTTTAAAAGTGGATATAACTATGAAATAGTTAGAAAAACTATATGTTTCCAAACCACTAGAAATAAATTTATGAAAATCTTGAAAGATTAAAATTACTTTTGAAGATTAATAACTAAGAAATGGAGTTAAAAGGAAGAAATACTCCTTTATAATAATTTAGGAAATTTTCAAAGTAAAACTAACTCCTTTTCAAGACTTAAGCTTATCTCACTTTCAAGACATGTGTCTTACAAAACCATTGTCGAGACAACACCAAATTCATGCATATAGTTTGAGTTTATACATATATATACATAAATTCAAGGGATTTTTCAACCATACAATATATCTATATTTTTGTACAAAAGCCCTTGAGTGAAGTAATGTTTGAAAACTCTAGTTTTGAAGTTTAGAAAATTCGTATCAAATCTGTACGCTTCTATTCCGAGACCCAAATAACTTCTTTTGATGAATATAACCTTAGAAATAGATAGATCTTTTCGAGTAGGTAGAAATCGGTATATAATATGCGGAATTCCGAGTTAAAATGAGCAAGTTATGGCCATTTTAAAGTTGGAATTTCCATTCCATACGATTTTACAAATTCTTTAAGATAGAAGTATAGACTTGAATAGATCTTGGATGAAATACTCATGTTGGGTATTTCTTTTGTTTAGGTGTCGAGGATCACGATCTTGTCTTCCCCGAGGATTACTTCGACTCCTAGAGCGCTATGGACGAGTGAGTTTCCTTTACGCTTATGTATTCGCGCATGTGCTTGTAGAATAGAGCACTAGATGTAGGAAAAGATAAAATTGATATGCATGTGGGATATTATGGGAATTATGTATGTGATTCATTGTGTGCGATCAATGAACGATAAGTATATCGGAACCCGATTTGTGATTTGATAAATGTTTCCATGTATGTATTGTTATGTGTGCAAATATTGTTTGATCGCTTTAAATGATTTAATGCCATATTGAAATCCCATATAATAAATTGCTCATGCATATCACTTAGAATATCATTTCGAAGTTTTGCTACTACTCCTCAGCGTGGGACCGGAAAGGTAAGCTGCCTAGCTACATCTTGAGGGTTAGGACGTACGGGGAATACGGCCTCAAGGTGTAGCCGAGCCGGATCGATCGCTTTGGGCATGGAAGGCCCGGGGACTAGTAGTACGGTTCGTTGGAACCCCAAGACGCGCGCAAACTTGAGGAGGTTGTTCGGGACCCAGTTCAAAGCATTCCCTAACCACCGATGGAGGGGTAAATCCATCAAACATACGAAACCGGATAGTCGTATGTAATGTTTGATCATATGGTTGTTGCATTCATATGCTTGATTAATAAACTTGTTTGATTGTTGTTATGAGTACTATTGCGTAAGGAATATCTCACTAAGCTAGTCATGCTTATACTCCTATAGACTTTTGATATTGCAGGATTATCTTTTGCACCCGAGACCACCTTGATTTCCCGGGTAGAATCCTTTTTGAGAAGCTTTTGGAGGCAATCTATTTTGAAGTTATAGAGTAGATTTCTTCTAAAATCTTCTAGCTTTAGTTATGTTATTTAGAACCATGTTATTATGATTATCGGGGGAATGCCCTTTAGAAGCTGTAAGACTTTTATTTCAATGAAATATATTGAGTGTTATTCTGCATGTTCCGCTGCCAATGTCTTAAAATGCATTACTCCACCGGTCTCCCTTTGTTGTGAATGTACGCCTTGTACCGATATGGAAGCTTTCGAGTGACTGAGGTAGTCATTCTTAAGTTTTAATATTGCGTACGGCGGGCTGTCACGTTTAGGGTACCCGCTGGGGGGTGACAGAGTGCGCAAATCCATTCAACATAAGATATCTGGAAGATCTTATGTATTGTATGCTCATGTGCTTGTGCATTTCATATGGTTGATAATAATTTGCCTGTTACATATTACTTGTTGAGCATTAAATTTTGGAAGTGGAACTCACTAAGCTAGTAAGCTTATACCCCTATAGTTTCCTATTGCATTATGAATATTTGTGGTTATCTCCGAGAGGCCACTTTCCTCAGGTACTGCTTTTGGAACTTAATGAGTTTTTTGAAGAAGTCGGGACCTAAATGTAGGCATAGACTTCTAGTTAAATCTCCTAAATTTATATCTTTAATGGTTGTTGTAAGAGACTTCTGAGGACTTAAGAACTCTTAATCTTTTGACGGGAATATGCCCCTTAGCTCATGTAATAGACTAATCTAGCTATATCTGTTATGGTTTATGTTAGACAATAAAGTGGAAAGGAATTTTGAAGAAGAAGATGAATAAGAATATGAAATTCGAGGGAGTCTAGAGAAAATATTGGAGAATTAAAGACTCAATTGACCAAGATGATGGATGAGAGATTGGAAGTGATGAAGAAACAACTTCTAGAAAATATCAAAGAGTTGCTTCCATCAAAATCTAATCCTAAAATTACAGAAGATACTCATATGAGTCCTAAGCTTGATGATCGGTTTATTCATAAGGACAGTATGGTTGAAGAAGACCACGTATGTGAGGATGATGACTCTGCTCTAGCTACTGTTAAACAGAATAAAGAAGGTCTAGTGGTTGATGTAGAAGATCCTATAGAACAAATAGTGGTTGAGGAAAACAAAGAAGAACCAGCAGTGGTTGAGGAGAACACAGAAGATCTAGTAGTCTTTACTCCACCTGCCATTGATCCAATTCAAGATGTTGCTATTGCTGAAATTTTGTCAAACTTGGTCTCTAAAAACTCATAGGATTGGGCTATTATTCCCTATGCGTCTGACACTTTAACTATCATCTACCCCAAGAACCTTTAATTTTTCCTTTGCTTCTTTTCTAGTTGTTTTGTGTTTTAACAAAGATTCCTATGTTTTACTTTTTGCAGATTTCATGTAGTAGTGTTCTTTAGAACACATTTTTGAAAGTATACATGATTTTTTTACTCTTTTGCTGATAATAAAAAGGGGGAGAAAACACAAAGTAAAGTTTCTTTATGATGAATGATAAATGTTGATTATTGAATGTTTGGTTGAACATTGATTGTATTCTGTTCTGACATGAATATGAATATTATAAATTATGTTCTGCATGTTCTTTTATGATAAAGGAAAAATGGTTTTGTTATCGTCAAAAAGAGGGAGAATGTTGATTCTCTATAAATGAAGTTTTGATGATAATAGAATAGTCAAAGAAATCTAATTATTTTATTATGTGTGTAGGATATTTAAGTTAAGTTCATAAACTAGCATAATAACAAGCTTTACTTAAGGATATTAGAAATCCAGAGGATTATATAACATAAACAGAGCCTTGTTAAAGTATAAGAATTTCATTCAGAAGATACTCTAGAAGGTCGTGCAAAAAGTTGTTTTAAGGAAAAACAAAAACAAGAGTTATTATATGGTATATAGAAGATAATACAGAAGGTGTAAAATGGTTTCAACTCATATCCAGAAGATCATCTAGAAGTTGATACAGAACTTATTTATTAGAAAAGATAATGCTTTGGAGCTTTAAGAGCTTTAAGTGTTAACTAGAAGAATAACCAGAGGATAGTCCAGAAGGTAAGAGTTGTTTAGAAAAGTATTCAGAAAGTATTCCATAAGATGTATATGAGGAAAATATAAAAGAAGAACAATCGAGAAGTTAGTCCAGAGGATAGTTCAAAAGGTCAAATGTATTTTTTGATAGTAACCTGGTTTCATGCGAATTTACTGTTCATCACTTCAATCTCGGTCTATTTCATTCCAGATTGGTAAAATTGAGTATCTTAAAGACCTAACCCCAAGATAATAAGTATATTTGTGCAGTATACTTATTTATTCCACTTAAGTTGGTTCTTATCCATGGGATTTCAATTTTTATCCAAAAAGTCAAAAATCAAAAGTATAATTACAGCTGCTATTTTTCAGGGATTGTTTTTTAGGTGAAGTTCAAACTAGATCATAACTTAAGCCAATGGGGAGATAGTACAATTGCATGGAGTCCTCGCTGGAATTGTATCAGATTGAGATCTCTAATTTGTATCTAAGTTTTGAACAAGTTTATAAAAGTATATAGGGACAAAGTTACATTTCAGTACGGCATATCACCCCCAAACCGATGGACAATTGGAAAGGACAATCCAAACCTTAGAAGACAAGTTCTGTTGTTATGGAATTCAAAGGGAGTTAGGACGCTCATTTATCACTCATAGAGTTTACCTACAATAACAGCTACCACTCTACCATACAAATGCTGCCATATGATGTTTTGTATGGACGATGTTGTGAGTCACCTTTGTTTTGGGATGATGTAGAAAAACTTGCTATGGGACCAGATTTGGTGCAAGATGCGGCAAATAAAGTAAGAATAATCCGGCAAAAGATGAAAGAGGCTCAAGATAGATAGAAAAGCTGGGCAAATCAGAAAAGGCGAGTTTGGAATTTTAGGTGGGAGACCATGTGTATTTAAAAGTAAATCCAATTAAGAGTATACACCGAGTATGCTCACGAGGAAAGTTAAGCCCGCGATACATCGGGCCTTTCGAAGTACTTGAATGAGTTGGAGATTTAGCCTACCGCTTAGCCTTGCCACCAAACTTATCAAGAATACACAACGTGTTTCATGTATCTGTCTTACGCAAGCATGTAGATGATCTAGACTAAGTAGTGGAGTGAGAGCCTGTATTGCTAAAAGAAAACCTCACTTATGAGGAACACCCGGAACAAGTCTTGGATCGGAAAGTCCAAAGCTACGGAATAAGAAAATCAACTATGTCAAAGTCCTTTTGAGGAATCACACCCATAATGAGGTAACCTAGGAGGCCGAGGAAGAGATACCATGCAGATATCCGAGTCTGTTTGAAGCTTCAGGTATGTTTTCCAAGTTTTGAGGACAAAAATTTCTTTAAGAGGGGTAAGTTGTAAACCTCCGAAGTAATACGATCGGTTGAGCTTAAACCCTAATTAGAAGGTCAACCGAAAACCCTAAAATCAACAAAACCCTAGTTAGAGTAACAGTTTAAGTCCGAAAATCCCATGTTCGTAACCCTAAGAAAGTAAGTGAGAGATTAATGTGTAGAATACTTCGTAATAACATAAGAAAGCTTAAAAATATCAGATTAGCAAAACCGCAATCCGTTTTGGACCTAATCCGATACAGTTTTCGAAAAGATATGTCTTGGGGCTTGGAATAGTAGAAATATTTCGAATATACCGTTAGACTTGTAAAAATATAAGGTCTTAAAAAATATTAGTTTTATAATTTTTCGGTACCTAAAAATATTAGACATCGCATTTATATGCGTATTTTCTTATTATCGGTACTTTATTAGTTACATCTACTTTACATTACACTATTCTACACTATTCCTTTATCTCTTTTTTTTCCAACACCTATTCTTATGTTCTAAATACCTATTTTCTTACTTTTATCTTTCACATAACTTTATATCACATATATCTTACACATTATTACATTTAATTAACAAAAATACAAATACAAAAAAAATCACATCTCTTCCCTTTCTATCTCAAGTGCACCGCTCGCCCCCGCGGCCCACCCACCCCCCACCCCCCCCCCCCCCCCCCCAAAATCCTATTTTTGGCTCATATTTTTTTTCTTTTTTAATTATTTTAATCACACAATTCACTCATCACATATTTCATCTACCCACAAATTCACTACCAAAACTCTCTAAAATTCTCCTCTCAAAACTCTCTCTGGACTTTGTGGTTCGGACTTCGGCAATAGTAACACTTAGGTTGGTCGATGGTTCAAACTCATTGACTTTTAGGCTTAAGCTAGGTCCGTTTATAGGTTCTTCCTCAATTATCATGACATTCCTTTTCGTCCTTCTCCTTTTCTTAACACCTTCCACAATTCGTATTCTTTCTACTAATTCTCGAAAACCTTTGATGTCAAACTCTATCAACTTGATATGAAGGTCTTCGTCCAATCCTCCTAAGAATACTTGCCTCTTGAGCTCCTTGCTATTCTTATACGATTCAAGGGCATATTGTAACAGCATACTAAACCCTATTTCATATTGTTTAAGGCTACAGCCTCCTTGAGAGACACTTAAGAAATCCGCACTATATTGGACTCTTAAGCTTCCGGGGAAAAACGTTCTCCAAGAATTCATGCCTAAATATCTCCCATGTGATTGGCGGTAGTAGCTCCCTACTTATGTATTCCCACCATATTCTTGCATTGAATCTCAGTATAAAAGTACCATAAGTAAGCTGAAGGTGTTGTGGTACTTCAAAAGCACCGAAAGATCACTCTATTTGTGCTAACCAATCGTCGGCTTCATCTGGTTTCCTAAAAGCTCCATCAAAATATTACTTGCACTTGATGAAATCTAGCAACATTCTCTGATAAGGTTTTGGTGGTAGTGGCTCGGCTAGTGTTGTTTCAATAGGTGGTGTTGGAACTTCTAGTGCTGCTTCTTGCGCAGGTACATGTGCTAGTATAGCATGAGCTTGTGTTATAGATGAACCAACGATCCAAGATCGCGAGCCAAGTCAACATGAAGATCAAGTGGCTACGGTTGAAGTTCAAAGAAATTCAAGTCCAATTAACTTACCTCAAGGACCGATCACGAGATCTCGAGCTAAGAAGATTCAACAAGCTTTCAATCAACACTTCCAAAGTTTAATGACGTATACTAGTGATGGATTACATGGGTATCAAAGCTTTGGAACAAGTGGAAATCAAGTGCGGGTCAATATATTTCAAGTGCAAGTGAAAATACATAAAGATCCTTCAATGTTGGGTTTTCTTTTAATATAATAAGGCCTCCAGCTTTGAAGCTTATGGGCCGGCCTTTCATAGATGAATTCTCTTATTTTATTTATTTTAATAGTTTTGGTAGGGTTTCTTTATGCCTATTTGCATGGACTATAAATAGTCTTGTTGGGATGTATTGAAACAAGTTTTGACATATTTGAATACCGAAAAGCTATTTGCTTGTTCTTTGTGTTCTTGAGAAGAATACATGTTTTTAGGAACATTCAAGGAAGTTTGATCATCTTCTTTGTGGAGTGTTTCGGGTTAGGGCATCATTGTTCTAACTATTTAGATCACCAAGAAAACTAAGACAAACCTATATCTAATCCTTCTTAGGGTTTGATTCCAATAGAATTCGTGGGTTTTCGTATTACTGTGTTGGGGGTCCATAATAATCAAAAGGGTTCTCAAGCGTGATTGCGAGGGTTCTCGTATCATTTGGTATCAGAGCTTTGGCTCTAGATCAGGTTATATCCTTCTTTTTATCTATCTTTTGTTTTCTTTGAATTCAAATTCAAAAAAAAAAAAAATCAATAAAAAAGATTACATCTTTATTTCTTTTAGATCATAAAGCTCACATCTTGATTCTTGTGAGAACAAAAAGTTTGCACCTTTATTCATATTACATCATAAAAATTTGTTCTTTGATCTCTTTTTGGGTGTGATCTATTCAGATCTATAGGGAAACACAAGTTAGGGTTTTCAAATCTTCAAGTCTTGTGATTTGAGTTGAAAAAAAAAATTGCAAATTTATAAAAAAAAAAAAAATCAGTATTAAGTTTCTATATTATTCTTCCATTAGAATTTGTGTTCTTTGTTAGGTTGAGTTGTCTTTCAAATTATAGTGTGATCATCAAAATTGTTTGTTTTGATCAAGGGATATTGGGAAAATCACCATTCAGACCATTCGAAAACACCTTTCGTTTTGAGCTTCTTGAAATTGTTCTATAGAGTGTGATTCAATTACGAACATATAAGAGCGGGCTTGAGAGTTGTGAGGAAATACCTTGTGTGGCATCTTGATTCGAGAAACACGAGTAAACACGAAAGGGAGCGCTTGTGAGGAAATTGAACTTTATTATTGCTAACGATTATTTGTTTTGCAGGAAAAGATGTCGGGTAAGGGTGTGATTGAAGGTAGGGACGGAGGTAGTAAAGAAGGGGCTTTGATGCAAGACGCTAGAGCATCTGAGTATAAGCGTCTAATCGAGATGATGATGGATATGAAGGAGTCTCTAGAAAATATGAATTTGAGACTACAAGCTGTTGAGAAGGAGGCGAGTCCTATGGGAGTAAATAGAGGAGTTAGTTCTACCACACCCCAGGTTGATGATGTGGGGGATGTTAATGAGTATCGGGAGGAGGAGTATGATGATAGTCCACCTATGATATTCAATAGGAGAGGTAGAGGTGGTAGAGGCGGTAGGGGTATAGGAAGAGGAAGAATGCAGGAAAATTATCCCGTTGCTAGGAATAGATGGAATGATGATTATGTAGATCGAGATTTGGGGAGTATCAAGTTGAAAATTCCTATCTTTCAGGGTAAGTCTGATCCTGAAGCTTATTTGCAATGGGAAAAGCGAGTTGAGTTGATTTTTGATTGTCACCAATTTAGTGAGGAGAAAAAGGTGAAATTGGCTGTTACCCAATTTCAAGATTATGCTATATCTTGGTGGGATCAGTTGGTAACAAGTAGGAGGAGGAATATGGAGTACCCTATTGATACTTGGCAGGAGCTTAGGGCTGTGATGAGGAAGCGTTTCGTTCCCAAGTACTTTCCAAGGGAATTGATTCAGCGGCTTCAAGTGTTGAGACAAGGTAGCAGGAGTGTAGAGGACTACTACAAGGAGATGGAGATGATCATGACGAGGGCTGATGTGGTTGAAGATGAAGAATCCACCATGGCACGGTTCTTGGGTGGCTTGAATAAAGAAATCGCTGATAAAGTGGAGTTGCTACCATATGTTGAGTTGGAAGAGATGGTACATCTTGCCATTAAAATCGAGAAGCAACTTCATGGCAAAGGTTCAAACAGGTATGTTTCCAAATCTTCTTCAAGCTATAATAATAATTGGAAAGGATATGGAAAGTCTGAGTTTAAGGGAGGAAGTAAGTCTACAGTTGATGTTGCACCTGGTAAGAGTAGTGGGGTTTCATCTGAAAAACCTAAGGCAACTGAACAGAAGAGTAGAAATAGGGACATTAAATGTTGGAAGTGTCAGGGTGTGGGGCACATTAGTAGAGAATGTCCTAACAGGAGAACTATGGTGGTGAGAAATGGAGAGGTTGTTACTGATGATGAGGGAGTTGGCAATGAGAGTGGGGATGATGACATGCCTGAGTTGGAGGATTGTAGTGATGCAGGGAGTGTTGAGGAGGCAGTTAAAGGTGATGTGTTTGTAACTCGGCGTGCACTTAATACACAGTTAAAGGAGGAATGCCATGAGGAGCAGCGAGAGAATCTATTTCATACTAGATGCCATGTCCAAGGGAAGGCCTGTAGTATCATTGTTGATGGAGGGAGTTGTACTAATGCGGTGAGTACATTCATGGTTAATCGGTTGGGGCTGCCTACTATACCACATCCAAGACCATACAAACTTCAATGGCTTAGTGACTGTGGCGAGGTTAAGGTAAATAGGCAAGCTATAATTTCCTTTTCCATTGGCAAGTATAGTGATGAGGTGCTATGTGATGTTGTTCCTATGCATGCTGGTGATATCTTGTTAGGTAGACCTTGGCAATTTGACAGAAAGACAGTACATGATGGCTATTTAAATAGGTACACTTTCACCAAAGATGGAAGAAAAACAATTTTGGCACCATTGTCATCTAGGGAAATATATGATGACCAATGTAAACTGGAGAGGATGAGAGTTGAGGCCGAAAGAAAAGAGAAGGAGAGTAGAAAAAGCACTTTAGAGGGAGAGAACAACAAGAGTGAAAATAAAAAGAGTGGAAAAAGTGAGAAGTGTGAAAAGAAAGAGGGAAGTGAAAAGCAAAATGAAAATCGGCCTAGAGAAAAAGAATAAGAATGTGAGTTTGATTGCTAGGTCAAGTGAGGTTAGGCATGCTTTGAATGCCAATAGGCCTATATTTGTACTTTTGTACAAAGGGGCTTGTTTGGCCACTAATGACATTAATCCATCTATGCCTAGTGTGTTTTCTGATTTGTTGCAGGAATTTGAAGATGTGTTTCCAGAAGAGATGCCTAGTGGACTTCCACCAGTTAGGGGCATAGAGCATCAGATTGACTTCATTCCTGGAGCTGCCATACCCAATCGACCTGCCTACAGAACCAATCCCAGTGAGGCAAAGGAGATCCATAAGCAGGTTGAGGAGTTGCTAGAGAAAGGGTATGTAAGAGAGAGTCTGAGTCCTTGCTCGGTTCCTGTGATCCTAGTCCCTAAGAAGGATGGGACTTGGAGAATGTGTGTAGACTGCAGAGCCATCAACAAAATCACTGTAAAGTATCGTCATCCTATACCTAGGTTAGATGATATGTTGGATGAATTGTATGGTTCTTGTTTGTTTACAAAAATTGATTTGAAATCTGGTTACTATCAAATACGCATGAAAGTAGGAGATGAATGGAAAACAGCATTTAAGACTAAGTATGGCTTGTATGAGTGGCTTGTTATGCCTTTTGGTCTTACTAATGCACCTAGTACTTTTATGCGATTGATGAATCATGTGTTGCGTGAATACTTAGGTAAATTTGTTGTTGTTTATTTTGATGATATCTTGATTTACTCTAAGTGTTTTGATGATCATGTTATGCATGTGAGATTGGTTTTAACAAAACTTAGAGATGAGAAATTGTTTGCAAACCTTAAGAAGTGTAGTTTTTGCATGGATAGGGTCAATTTTCTGGGTTTTGTTGTTTCTAATCATGGAGTTGAGGTTGATGAGGAGAAGGTTAGAGCCATTAAGGAGTGGCCTAGACCTAAAAATGCTAGTGAGGTGCGGAGTTTTTATGGACTTGCTGGATTTTATAGGCGATTCATTAGAGATTTTAGTTCTATTGCTGCACCATTGAATGAGTTAGTTAAAAAGAATGTTGGTTTTACTTGGGGTGATGCACAAGAACATGCTTTTAATGAACTTAAAGATAAATTGTGTAATGCACCATTGCTTGCTTTACCTGACTTTGATAAAACTTTTGAGATTGAATGTGATGCTAGTGGCATAGGGATTGGAGCTGTTTTGATGCAGGATCATAAGCCACTAATGTACTTCAGTGAAAAGTTGAGTGGAGCGGCATTGAAGTATCCAACATATGATAAGGAGCTATATGCCTTAGTGCGAGCATTGCAAACATGGCAACACTACCTTTGGCCTAAGGAGTTTGTCATACACACTGATCATGAGAGTTTAAAGCATCTGAAGGGTCAAGATAAATTGAACAGGAGGCATGCTAAGTGGGTAGAATTCATTGAGACGTTCCCTTATGTCATCAAATACAAGCAAGGTAAGGAAAATATTGTCGCTGATGCGCTTTCAAGAAGGTACGCTTTACTTAACTCTCTTAGTACATCTTTGCTAGGATTTGAGTTAGTGAAAGAGATGTATCCACATGATGTTGATTTTGCTGGGATTTTTGCTGCTTGTGTTGATGGGACTGGTGTAAATGATTATTTTGTGTCTGATGGATTCTTGTTTAAGAAAAATAAATTGTGCATTCCTAGAAGTTCTGTGAGGGAATTACTAGTTAGGGAAGCACATGGAGGAGGTTTGATGGGGCATTTTGGGGTAGATAAGACCTACAATATGCTGCATGAACATTTTTTTTGGCCTGGGATGAGACATGATGTGCATAAAGTTTGTCAAAATTGCATTACATGTAAGGAGGCTAAATCTAAACTGAAACCACATGGATTATATACACCTTTACCTGTTCCTGATGAACCTTGGACTGCTGTGTCTATGGATTTTGTGCTTGGATTGCCTAGGACTAGGAAAGGTCATGACAGTATCTTTGTTGTGGTAGATAGGTTTAGTAAAATGGCTCATTTTATTCCTTGTCATAAAACTGATGATGCTACATTCATTGCTGATTTGTTCTTTAGAGAGGTAGTGCGTCTGCATGGCATACCTAAAAGCATTGTTAGTGATAGAGATGTAAAATTTTTGAGTCACTTCTGGAGAGTGTTGTGGGCAAAGTTGGGAACTAAGCTTATGTTTTCAACTACCTGTCACCCACAGACTGATGGGCAAACTGAGGTGGTTAATAGAACATTGATTCAGTTGTTGAGGGCAATCATAGAGAAAAACATTAGGACTTGGGAGGATTGCTTACCATTTGTGGAGTTTGCATATAATAGAGCTATTCATAGCAGTACGCATTGTTCTCCATTTGAGATTGTGTATGGTTTTAATCCACTAACTCCTATTGATTTATTGCCATTACCACCTAACCAGTTTGTGAGTTTTGATGCTAATTCAAAGGCAGATTTTGTTAAGAAGCTACATAAGCAGGTGAAGAACAGGATTGAGCAACAGAATGCCAAAGTAGCTTCAAGAGTGAATAAAGGAAGGAAACCCATGATTTTTCAACCTGGAGAATGGGTTTGGGTGCATTTTCGCAAAGAGAGATTTCCAATTCAAAGAAAGTCCAAGTTGAATCCAAGAGGAGATGGTCCATTTCAGATTCTTGAGAGGATCAATGACAACGCCTACAAAGTCGACTTACCTGGTGAGTATAATGTTAGTGCAACTTTCAATGTTGCTGATCTTAGTCCGTTTGATGTAGGTGATGCTTTTGATTCGAGGACGAATCCTTTTCAAGAGGAGGGGAATGTTATAGATGAACCAACGATCCAAGATCGCGAGCCAAGTCAACATGAAGATCAAGTGGCTACGGTTGAAGTTCAAAGAAATTCAAGTCCAATTAACTTACCTCAAGGACCGATCACGAGATCTCGAGCTAAGAAGATTCAACAAGCTTTCAATCAACACTTCCAAAGTTTAATGACGTATACTAGTGATGGATTACATGGGTATCAAAGCTTTGGAACAAGTGGAAATCAAGTGCGGGTCAATATATTTCAAGTGCAAGTGAAAATACATAAAGATCCTTCAATGTTGGGTTTTCTTTTAATATAATAAGGCCTCCAGCCTTTGAAGCTTATGGGCCGGCCTTTCATAGATGAATTCTCTTATTTTATTTATTTTAATAGTTTTGGTAGGGTTTCTTTATGCCTATTTGCATGGACTATAAATAGTCTTGTTGGGATGTATTGAAACAAGTTTTGACATATTTGAATACCGAAAAGCTATTTGCTTGTTCTTTGTGTTCTTGAGAAGAATACATGTTTTTAGGAACATTCAAGGAAGTTTGATCATCTTCTTTGTGGAGTGTTTCGAGTTAGGGCATCATTGTTCTAACTATTTAGATCACCAAGAAAACTAAGACAAACCTATATCTAATCCTTCTTAGGGTTTGATTCCAATAGAATTCGTGGGTTTTCGTATTACTGTGTTGGGGGTCCATAATAATTAAAAGGGTTCTCAAGCGTGATTGCGAGGGTTCTCGTATCAGCTTGTTATGTGAAATCCCTTATGAGGTTGGTAAGTTGTTCGATGTTAGCTAGGTCCACTGTCGATTGATTTGGTTGTTGAGGTTCTTCCTAATTTTCAGGTGCTATAGGGGGTATTTTCTAGTTCACATTGTGCACGACTATGTCTCCTATTTGCTCTATAAGTTTTATTAAGTTTTGTGTAAGATTCTTGAATTTTATTAAGTCTTAGAAATTTTCGAAAAAAAATTAAAGAAACAAGCTAATAGCTATCAAGTACAGAAATGCGTAAATATACATATAGAAGAAATAGTGAAAACTGACTGAAATCAAAGTAATAAAAGGAAATTCATTTCACTGAAAGTTGTTCGATGTTAGCTGGGTCCACTGTCGGTTGATTTGGTTATTGAGGTCCATTGATGTGATCCATATAGCATCATCAATTGAGCCCATCAAGTTCAAGATCAATAATCCAGTTAAAGGAAAAGAAGGCTTGTTGACGGGAGTTATGATCATTAAATCACAAGTTAAAGTTTGGGATACAAGAGATTAAAGGATTTTTAGGGATATTTATTGATAGTTTAAATGTTTCAAGTTAAATAGTATATTTTAAAATATTGTAACTGTTTTAGGTTTAAAGTGTTTTTCAAAATAGTGTAACTGTTTTAGGTGTGCTTTAATGCACGTAACTATTTTAGGCTTTTTCAGTTTATTCTTCATTTGTATATATTATGGGCTTTGTATGGAGAAAAAAAAAAATTATTGTTGAATGAAAAACCAAAGCTTTTGCTTGAATTCTTTGTGTTCTTGATTTAGAATACATGCTAAAGGAACATTCAAAGGAGATCTTGATCGCCTTCTTTGTGGAGTGTTTCGGAGATAGGGCTGACCTTGTTCTATCTATTTAGATCAAACACTAAGACAAACCTATTTCTAATCCATCTTAGGGATTGATTACCGATAGAATTCGTGGGTTTTCGTATTACCGTGCTGGGGGTTCATAATATCCAAAAGGGTTCTCACGCGTGATTGCGAAGGTTCTCGCATCATTTGGTATTAGAGCTTTGGCTCTAGATCAGGTTATATCTTTCTTTTTATCTATCTTTTGTTTTCTTTGAATTCAAATTCAAAAATCAATCAAAAAGAATACATCTTTATTTCTTTTAGATCATAAAGCTCACATCTTGATTCTTGTGAGAACAAAAAGTTTGCACATTTATTCATATTACATCATAAAAATTTGTTCTTTGATCTCTTTTTGGGTGTGATCTATTCAGATCTATAGGGAAACACAAGTTAGGGTTTTGAAATCTTCAAGTTTGTGAGTTGAAAAAAAAAAAAAGATTATTGTTGAATGAAAAACCAAAGCTTTTGCTTGAATTCTTTGTATTCTTGATATAGAATACATGCTAAAGGAACATTCAAAGGAGATCTTGATCGCCTTCTTTATGGAGTGTTTCGGAGATAGGGCTGACCTTGTTCTATCTATTTAGATCGAACACTAAGACAAACCTATTTCTAATCCATCTTAGGGATTGATTACCGATAGAATTCGTGGGTTTTCGTATTACTGTGCTGGGGGTTCATAATATCCAAAAAGGTTCTCACGCGTGATTGCGAAGGTTCTCGCATCATTTGGTATCAGAACTTTGGCTCTAGATCAGGTTATATCCTTCTTTTTATCTATCTTTTGTTTTCTTTGAATTCAAATTCAAAAATCAATAAAAAAGAATACATCTTTATTTCTTTTAGATTATAAAGCTCACATCTTGATTCTTGTGAGAACAAAAAGTTTGCACCTTTATTCATATTACATCATAAAAATTTGTTTTTGATCTCTTTTTGGGTGTGATCTATTCAGATCTATAGGGAAACACAAGTTAGGGTTTTAAAATTTTCAAGTTTGTGAATTGAGTTGAAAAAAAAAATTTAGAAATTATAATAAAAAAAAGAGGGAGAGAGAAAATTTCCAATTGTATCACTCATATCATCTTAGTCTTGAATTATGGGTTATAGATATAATCATGAAGCTTATTTGATAGACTGTGCACTGGATGAAATTGAGTGTGACTTGCCTGAGTTTGATAGTGATCTGCCAGGGGATTATATAGATTGGGAATTGGATGTGAATTTATATTATTGATGATTTTCCATATTCTAGCCTTCGTTTGGGGGCAATCATTGGTAAGAAGTTAGTTGGTCGGGTCGGCATTTTCTGGAAAGCTCATCTAATGAGGATGAAGATAAATGGGTGGTGATAGAGTTTCATGGGATTACATGAAAGGGGTTTGCGAGAAAAACTCGTGCCACCATATTATCAAGATCAACTATATGAAAAATTGTTATTGTTAATGCAGGGGAGTATGAAAGTTAAGGAATATGCACAAGAGTTTGAAACAATCGTCAGACGTTGTGAGTTGGATGAATCACCTAGGCAAACGTATTGGGTATAATAGCTACATGACTTTAAAGGAAACTATCCAAGCTGCTTTGTGGGCTGTGATATCTCTATCAATTGGGGATACAGTAATAACTTTTTCAGTAGTGACTCACACTCATCAGGGTTATGAGATTGAAAGAGCTAGTAATGATATCCGTGCAAAGATTCCAATGAGTGATCAAAAGAAGCAAGCAGATGGTACACATGATAAGAATAGTAGCCTTGTAGAGGAGAGTATAGGTGATGTTGATAAGGAGGAGATGGTTGTTGCTGAGAATAGCCATAGTTTTCTTGTGGAGGAGTCATGTGTTGATTCTTGTATGCTAGCATTAGAGTCACTTCCCCGAACTCCAGGAGCTAATGATAGACACCAGTATTTCTATATCCTTATTCCATCATTTAATTTGTTGTATTCTAATCTGTTGATGGGATTGGAGTATTTTATGATGGATTCATGTATTGGACGAGTGTTCTTTTGGCTGGTGGTACTATAGTTGTGCAGGAGTGGCCTACAAGTGGGAGGTGAGGCGGTTGTTTTCAAGTGTGAATGATTCAGGAAATGCTATGAAGAGTGAAGCATCTTGTGATTATATGATGGATGTGACTTATTTGTATGGTGTTCACTGGAACTATGTTAAGAGATGGGATTTTGTGCTCCATATGATAATCCTTATGTGAAGAGAGATACACATGTTAAACATGAGTGTGAGCGATACACGAGAGTATTGAAAGGATATAAGCACACTTGTGAGGGAATTTATTGTCTTTTTATCTCTAACTTGTTTTTGCAGGTGTTCATTCATTTGAAGATGCCAAAGTTATTACTTGATATAGATCATAGCTTGCAGATTCTTTATCCTTTAGATTCGAGGACGAATCTTCTTGAGGAAAGGGGGAATGATGTGATCCATATAGCATCATCGATTGAGCCCATCAAGTTCAAGATCAATAATCCAGTTAAAGGAAAAGAAGGCTTGTTGACGGGAGTTATGATCATTAAATCACAAGTTAAAGTTTGGGATACAAGAGATTAAAGAACTTTTAGGGATATTTATTGATAGTTTAAATGTTTCAAGTTAAATAGTATATTTCAAAATATTGTAACTGTTTTAGGTTTAAAGTGTTTTTCAAAATAGTGTAATTGTTTTAGGTGTGCTTTAATGCACGTAACTGTTTTAGGCTTTTTCAGTTTATTCTTCATTTGTATATATTATGGGCTTTGCATGGAGAAAAAAAAAGATTATTGTTGAATGAAAAACCAAAGCTTTTGCTTGAATTCTTTGTGTTCTTGATTTAGAATACATGCTAAAGCAACATTCAAAGGAGATCTTGATCGCCTTTTTTGTGGAGTGTTTCGGAGATAGGGCTAACGTTGTTCTATCTATTTAGATCAAACACTAAGACAAACCTATTTCTAATCCATCTTAGGGATTGATTACCGATAGAATTCGTGGGTTTTCGTATTACTGTGCTGGAGGTTCATAATATCCAAAAGGGTTCTCACGCGTGATTGCGAAGGTTCTCGCATCATCCATCCCCATTTTCATGTCCTATAGGGGGTATTTCTGGTTCGCATTGTACACGATTACATCTCTTATTTGCTCTACAAGTTTTATTAAGTTTTGTGTGAGATTCTTGAATATTATTACATCTTAGATGTTTTCAGAAAAACATTAAAGAAACAAGATAATAGCAATCGAGTATGGAAATATGTAAATATATATATAGAAGAAATATTGAAAATTGACTGAAATCAATGTAACAAAAGGAAATTCATTTCATTGAAATAAATTCATGAAAACAGAAGGAATGCTTAAATTCTTTCTTTACAAAAGTTCAAAGAAAGGATGCAAAACATGGTTACAATTTCAAATCATTACTTAGACAATGTTTACATCATCTTTAATCCTTTAACAAAAGCATTACTCCTAACGATACATTGATGGCCTTACGAAAGATTTAGCTTCTATCCCTGCTTCGTATTGCTCTTCACAGGGGAGGAACATCTTTTTGACATTTTGAGCCTATTGATTCCTTGTCTTTATCATTAGGACCTTCTTCTTTTCCCGTGAGGTGAAGCATTGTTGTAGGATCTTTAAACGAAGTTCCATGTTCTCTCTTGGATAGGTTATCTCCTTTAGGGGATGACATGGGGTTGTCCTATAGACCTTGCGACTTTAGATCCTCACATATATAGAGGTACCGCACTTTGCATATGTAGCACATTTCTTTAGCATCTCTAGGGTAATTCTTGGTCCTGCAGATGGGGTGTCTACATACATAGCATTCTCTTATTACAGTTGGCCAATTGTTGGCACCGTGTCTTCCTTTTGTATAAACAGAACAGATAGTACCACTCTTTTTGGGACAACCACGGATTTTGTGATCAGGGTTCCTACAAAAGTAACACTTATTCTACAATCGTGGGCATCTTTTGGGGAAATGTCCTCCCTACTTCCAGTTAAAATCTGTGAAACATCAAAAGCCCTACAGATTACAATGGTTGAATGAATGTGGGGAGATCAAGGTGACAAAACAGGTTCTTATTTCCTTTTCTATAGGAAATTATCATGATGAAGTTTTGTGTGACATAGTTCCCATGCAGGCTAGTCACTTACTGCTAGGCCGACCTTGGCAGTTTGATAGGAAAGTGACATATGATGGGTACAAGAACCAATATTCTTTTGTTCTAAATAGAAGAACCGTGATTCTCACTCCTCAAAAACCATTGGAAGCATGTGAAGATCAAGTGAGGGTAGCAAGAGAGTTTCGAGAGAAACACATGAGTGAACAAGATAAGAGTGGCAAGGAGAGAAAAAGTAAGAAACAAACACTTGTGAGTTATGATAGAGGAGAGTCAAACATATTGAGTGGAGAGGAAGTTGCAAGAAAAAGTGAGGTTAAAAGTGCAATCATGGCAAGGAAACAACTACTTGTACCCATGTACAAGGATGTTTATTTTACTACTTCTGACCTTAACTCTTCGTTGCCAAGTGTGGTGGTTTCTCTTTTGCAGGAATATGAGGATTTATTTCTTGAAGAAGTTCCAAGGGGATTGCCTCCACTAAGGAGGATTGAGCATCAAATTGATTTTATTCCAGGTGCTTCTATTCCTAACCGGCCAGCTTATAGGGCCAATCCTGAGGAGACGAAGGAGATTCAAAGGCAAGTTGATGATTTGGTAGAAAAGGGGTTTGTAAGGGAGAGCCTCAGTCCATGTTCAGTTCTTGTTATTTTGGTTCCAAAGAAAGATGGAACATGGCGAATGTGTGTTGACTGTCAAGCTATCAACAAGATTACAGTTAAGTATAGACATCCCATTCCTAGACTTGATGATATACTTGATGAGTTGCATGGTGCTTGTTTGTTTTCCAAAATTGACTTGAAAAATGGCTATTACCAAATTCGCATGAAAGAGGGAGATGAGTGGAAAACTGCTTTTAAAACAAAATATGGTCTATATGAATGGATGGTAATGCCTTTTGGATTAAAAAACGCACCTAGCACGTTTATGCGATTAATGAACCATGTTCTTCGTGCTTTCATTGGAAAGTTTGTTGTTGTTTACTTTGATGACATCTTAGTTTACAGCAAAACATTGGATGAACATGTTCAGCATTTACAATCTGTTTTCACTGTCCTAAGAGAAAACAAATTGTATGCTAATTTGAAAAAGTGTACCTTTTGCATGGAAACTGTTGTTTTTCTTGGATTTGTTGTAGGTGCACATGGGATTTCTGTTGATGAAGACAAGGTGAAGGCCATTCGAGAATGGCCAACACCAAGGAATGCAAGTGAGGTAAGAAGATTCCATGGTTTAGAAAGTTTTTATAGGAGATTTGTGAAAGGCTTTAGTTCTATAGCTTCTCCTTTAAACGATCTTGTTAAAAAGAATTGTGAGTTTAGGTGGACAGAAGTGCATGAAAAAGCTTTTAATGATTTGAAAGATAAATTGACAAATGCACCATTACTTGTTTTACCTAATTTTGAGAAAGTTTTTGAAATAGAATGTGATGCTTCCGGGAAGGGTATTGGTGGTGTTTTGATGCAGGATTCGAAGCCAATCGCTTATTTTAGCGAGAAGCTCGGTGGAGCAGCATTGAATTACCCCGTCTATGACAAGAAGCTTTATGCCTTGGTGAGGACTTTGCAAACGTAGCAACATTGCCTATGGCCCAAGGAGTTCATCATTCATTCAGATCATGAAAGTCTGAAATTTCTCAAAACTCAAGATAAGTTGAACAAAAGACATGTAAAGTGGCTTGAGTTCATTGAAACTTTCCCTTATGTGATAAAGTATAAGCAAGGAAAAGAGAATGTGGTTGCTGATGCACTCTCTCGAAGGTATGTACTTTTGACTTCTTTACATACTAAGTTGCTTGGGTTTGAGCTTATTAAGGGATTGTATGAGACTGATTCTGATTTCAGTCAAATCTGGGCTGCTTGTGCTGTTTCTGGTTATGCTGATTATTATAGGTGCGATGGTTATTTGTTTAAGAAAAGTAAATTGTGTGTGCCTAGGAGTTCTGTGCGTGAGTTACTTGTTAGAGAAACTCATAGGGGTGGATTGATGGGACACTTTGGTGTTCAAAAGACATTAGATATATTGCATGAGCATTTCTTTTGGCCTAAGATGAAACGTGATGTCCAAACTGTTTGTAACAAATGCATTGTATGTATACAGGCTAAGTCTAAAATAATGCCTCATGGAGAATATATTCCTTTACCTGTGCCTAATCAACCTTGGACCGACATCTCTATGGATTTTGTATTAGGATTACCACGATCTCAGAGTGATAAATATAGCATATTTGTTGTTGTTGGTAAGTTTAGTAAAATGGCTCATTTCATTGCTTGTTCTAAATCTAATGATGCACCAACATATTGCTGATTTATTCTTTAAAGAGATTGTGTGTTTGCATGAGTTACCTAGATCCATTGTGAGTGATAGGGATATTAAAATTTTAAGTTATTTCTGGCATACTTTGTGGAACAAGTTAGGCACAAAATTGTTGTTTTCCACTGTTGCACACCCTCAAACAGATGGTCAGACGGAAGTATTCAATAGGACTCTTTCAACTTTGTTGCGTGCTGTGATTCCTAAGAACTTGAAGTAATGGGAAAAATGTTTACCCCATGTAGAATTTGCATATAATAGAACTGTACATTCCACAACATCATATTCCCCATTTGAAATTGTATATGGCTTTAATCCTTTGACTCCATTGGATATTTTGCCTTTACCTACTAATGAGTTTGTTGATGTTGAAGGTAAGAACAAGACATATTTTGTGAGGGAATTGCATGCTCAAGTTCGGGCCAATATTGAAAAGAAAAATGAACATTATGCACGTCAGGCCAATAAGGGTCGTGTGAAGGTTGTTTTCCAACCATGAGATTGGGTGTGGGTGCACTTGCGAAAGGAGTGATTTGCTGCTTAAAGGAAAACTAAGCTACACCCTAGAGGCGATGGGCCATTCCAAGTGTTGGAGCGCATCACTGATAACGCTTACAAGATTGACTTACCGAGTCATTATGGTAATGTAAGCGCAACTTTTAATATTTCTGATCTTTCTTTGTATGATGCAGGTGATTCGAGGACGAATCTATTCGAGGAAGGGGGGAATGATGAGGATCATCAAGCATCAATGAGTCCAAAGTTCAAATCCAACGATCCATTGCAAGATATTGGAGGTCCCATGACAAGAGCTAAGGCTAAACGAATGAGGCAGGCATTGCAAGGACTTTTTATGGAGTTGCAAGAGAAGGAATTGCATTTATCCACCAATAAGATTGAGTCAAAAGTGCTTAACATCATCACAATAAGCTCTGGAGGGGATCTAAATGGAAAGCAAGTGAAATAGAGCAAAGAAGGAGCCAAGAAGTGTCATGCAGGATTAATGGCTGCCAGCCATTATATCTGCTCATTTTTTTTAACTTTGCAAATTTTGTTGTTTTTGAGTCCAGAACACTCATGGCCGCCGGCCATCCTTTGTTGGCTACCAGCCATCTTTTATGGACGTGTTTTAATGTATTTTTGACGTTTTGTTTCCTTTTCTTTAGCTATTAAAATCCTATTATGGTTATGTATCAAGATAAAACGAATTATATGAATGTTATTCATTCTCTTTGAGAGAAAACTCCATCTTGTTCCTTGTGAATGAATTTCCATTTGATTTTCTTGATCTAAACACTCAAGGAGGTCGACGTGATAACTAGGTTGCGATCAACAGGTTTGTTCGAGGTCTAGTTCCATTCCATTCATTGATAATTAGGTTGCAATCAACAGGTTTGATTGAGGTCTAATTCCATCCTACGATGACTTGTCTCAAGACGATCCTCGGGTTCCAATTCCAATCAACGATTTGGGGGTTCTAGGTTTAATATACCTAGGGTTACCATATCATTCCCATAATAATGAGTACCTAGGAACATTTAGAATAATAAATTATTCATGGATTTCTATTATAAAGTAAATATGCAAACAATACAAAAGAAATGCCTCTGTTTTTATATATATATATATATATATATCAAATGACAATATCCAGATTGCGATCTAAAATCATCCTTGTCAGATTGGAAACTTGCATCTGTGTAACCATTTACAACTAGCTCGTCTTCTAATCCTCCATATATCAAGAATACATCTTTAGTTCTTCTTAAGTACTTAAGAATATTCTTGACTGTTGTCCAGTGAGGTTCACTGAGATCTGATTGGTATCTACTAGTTATGCTCAATGCATATGACACATCTGGTTGAGTGCACAACATAGCATACATGATTGATCCAATAGCTGAAGCATAAGGAATCTTACTCATGCGATCTCGCTCATCTTTTGTCATAAGACATGGAATCTTGCTGAGACTTATACCATGCGACATTGGCAAGAATCCTTTTTTTGAATCTTGCATACTGAACCTATTCAGTACTTTGTCTATATATGCACTCTGACTTAGGCTAACGATTTTTCTAGATCTATCCCTATAGATCTTAATGCCTAAAATGTAGGCAGCGTCACCTAAGTCTTTCATTGAGAAACACTTTCCTAACCAAGACTTGACCTTCTGCATGGTAGGAATGTCGTTTCCAATGAGTAATATGTCATCTACATATAGCACTAGAAAGACAATTGTACTCCTACTAATTTTCTTATAAACACAAGGTTCACTTCGTTTTTAATGAATCTAAACTCTTTGACTGCTTCATCAAAATGAAGAATCCAACTTCGAGATGCTTGCTTCAATCCATAAATGGATCTTTGAAGCTTGCAAATCCTTCAGGATTTTCAGGATGATCAAAACCCTCAGGTTGTGTCATATACACATCCTCAAGTAGATTTCCATTAAGAAACGCTGTTTTGACATTCATCTGCCATATCTCGTAATCATAATACGTAGCAATGGCAATGAGAATCCTGATGGATTTGAGCATAGCAACTGGTGAAAAGGTTTCATCATAGTCTATACCATGAGTTTGCTTAAAGCCCTTTGCCACTAGTCGTGCTTTAAAGGTATGCACTTTGCCATCCATATCAGTCTTCTTTTTGAAAACCCACTTACACCCAATGGCCTTAGTACCTTTAGGTGGATCAATCAAAGTCCATACTTGATTGTCGTGCCTGGATTGCAATTCAGATTTCATGGCACCCAACCATTTCTCGGAATCTGGACCTATCAAGGCGTCTTGATAGGTAGTGGGCTCATCTTGATCTATGAGCAACACATCACGACTATCTGTTATGAGAAATCCATACCTCTCAGGTTGATGTCGTACCCTATTGGACCTGCGTGGGTCTTGCGTTACTTGTGGAGGGTCAACAAGTAACTGTGTGCCTTGTTGACTTTCCAGTGATGGTATTACACTATTTTGTGGATCTTGAACTTCTTCAAGATTTACTTTACTTCCACTCGTTCTTCCACAGATAAACTCCTTTTCTAAGAAGATACCATTCCGTGCATCAAACACTTTGTTTTCAGAGGGATTATAAAAGTAGTATCCTTTGGTTTCTTTTGGATATCCCACAAAAAAGGCATTTATCTTATTTAGGTCCTAATTTGTCTGAGGCTTGACGTCTCACATAAGCCTCACAACCCCAAATATTGAGGAAAGACAGACCAGGCCTTTTTCCAGTCCATATCTCATATGGTGTCTTTTCTACCACCTTAGAAGGAACACGATTTAACGTGAATGCAGCTATTTCTAGGGCATGGCCCCAAAAGGATGGAGGAAGATCTGTTTGACTCATCATAGATCGAACCATATCTAGTAAGGTTCTATTTCTCCTTTCTGATGCACCATTCCACTGTGGTGTATCAAGTGGAGTTAATTGTGAAACTATTCCACAATTTCTAAGATGGTCATTAAATTCTTGGCTTAGATATTTGCCACCTCGATCTGATCGAAGTACCTTAATGGTCTTACCAAGTGAATTTTGTACTTCATTCTAAAAATCTTTAAACATTTCAAATGATTCAGACTATACCTCATCAAAAAGACACATCCATATCTACTGAAATCATCAGTAAATGTGATGAAATACAAATAACCTCCACTTGCAGCAACGCTTAATGGACCACATATATCGGTATGTATCAAACCCAATAAATCAGTTGCCCTTTCACTATGTCCAGTAAAAGGATCTTTCGTCATCTTGCCTAATAAACAAGATTTTCATATTTCAAATGAATCTAAAATTCCATTTTTATGGAGTTTTGATATGCGTTTCTCATTTATATGACCAAGACGACAATGCCATAGGTAGGTCATGTTTAAATCATTGGATTTAAGTTTCTTAGTATTTATGTTATAGATAGTTTTTGTTATGAAGTTTCAGATTCAGAACATAAAAACCGTCATGTAAATCAGCATTTGCATAAAACATGTCTTTATTATAAATAGAACATTTATTATTCTTCATAATAAAAGAGAAACCTTCATTGTCTAAAAAAGAAACAAAAATAATATTCCTACTAAAAGTAGGAACATAAAAGCAATTGTTCAACACAAACAAAAACCCACTGGGCAAAATCAATTCATAAGTCCCAATAGTTAGAGCAGCAACTTTTGCTCCATTTCTAACTCGTAGGTCCACTTCGCCTTTCTTCAGATCTCTAATCCTACTGAGACCCTACACATTTGTACAAATGTGAGATCCACATCCGGTATCTAATACCTAGGAAGTAGAAGTAGATAAATTTATTTCTATAACATAAATACCTAAAGCAGTAGTCTCACTACTCTTCTTCTTCTTTAAATATTCCAAATAGAGTTTACAGTTTCTCTTCCAATGACCTGGTTCATTGCAGTGAAAGTAAACTCCTTCCTTAGGAGGCCTTGCCTTTGGTTTAGGCTTGGGCTTAGGCTTTGAACTTTTCTTAGCCTTAGCAATACCTTTACCTTTCTGAACCATCAAGACATTGCTGGGTTTCTTCTTTTTGATATTGACCTCAGCAGTCTTGACCATCGAATGCAATTCAGAGATTGTTTTGTCCATATGATTCATTATATAGTTCATGACAAACTGTTCATAACTATCTATCAGTGAATTTAGGATCAAATCAATAGCAAATTCCTGACTTATTGGAAAACCGAGCCTATCAAGATGATCAATATAGCCTTTCATCTTTAGGACATGGGCACTCACTGAACCTCCCTCCATCATCTTACAAGAATGTAAGGGTTGGGTAGTCTCATACCTCTCATGCCTAGCTTGCTGCTGGAACATTTCCTTAAGATGGAGGATCATCTCATAAGCCTCCATGTTTTCCAAACCCTTCTGAAGTTTTGGACTCGTGGTTGCAAGCATTAAGCATCCAACTTCCAAAGAGCGATCAGAATGCTTCCTATGAGCATCATTTTCAGCTCTTGGAGCATTAGCGGGAGGTTCCTCAGGAATGGGTTCATCAAGGATATAAAGTTTCTTTTCGTGCTTGAGAACAATTCTCAAGTTTCTAAACCAATCAAGAAAATTAGTTCCAACCAGCTTGTCCTTCTCAAGAACAGATTGCAATGATATATTTGATGTGTTGTTTGTAGCCATTGACCTACAATTAGATATGCCAAGCTTTGGATGACACTTAAAATTAAGTTGTTTAGGTGGGTAACTCTTTACCAATTACATCACATGTAATTCTTAGATTGTTTATGGAATTTTTGACATCATATGTCACTGCATATTTAAATTCCATCTAATGCCTTAAGCCCAAAACCATTTTGATAACCTAATTAAGTTTAATCATATTAAACTTATGAGTAGCACTATTACTCTTCCTGCCTTACTACGATAACCTAATGCACTCTACTTTAGCAGACCTACATTATGATGATCAAAGTCTTGACAGGTGTTTAGTTATGGGTGGCATTCAACTTAAAATTATTGAGGGATTTTAATTATTTAATATTCCATTTTATTATCATGTATGATGGATATTAAACATACGAAGTGGTAAATATAATATCACATACATATACAAATATCATCTCACATGATACATCATGTTTATATAAAAGAAAATGTGTCATAGCATAGCCCTTTAATCTATATTGATCTTCATAAGCCAATATGACGATCAATGGTCCAATCCTAAGGTGAAAACCATCTTTTATGGTCATGAGTTGAGAACTTTCTTGTATCTTCATCTTGATCCTTACTTCTCCATCATCATGGATTAAGGAAGGTCTTCATTACATATTCATGTATTTTATTACAATAATAAAATGATACAAAAGTCCTACAATTATTTACAATAAAACAAAAATGACACGCAAACCATATATATGAAATCACAACCCATGAAAATAAAGGAATAGAACTTGCCAATCACATAGGTCTTAGGGCCATGCTATGCACCATATACATAACATAAGCAGATATAATAGTTATACACATAATACACAACATTTCATAAGGACATATTATGTTAACTATTATTTTATTATCGAAGGTTATCATACATCTTGCAGGGGTCAAGGGGACAGCGTCCCTTGCAGGGTTGCAGGGGCAGCGCCCCTAGAACCTAAACGAAAAATGGAATCTGGGTAAGGGAAAGCCTTTTGAAAAATTAAAATTCCTTTTTCAAAACCCTTAAAAATTGTTTCTAAAACATTCATGAAAATCCTTTCTTAAAACTCATAAACTGTTCAACGATTAAACAATTTTTTTTTTATTAAATAACCCAGATCTGTTCAACAATTAAACCATATCATATATGTAAAAGACCTCAAGAATAACTGCATTTGTGGATGAATATCCATAGATCCAATCCGATTTTAAAAATTGCTATTCGATTTTTTTTTTAAATTAGACTTCCGTCCAACACATGACCGGCTTGTTATAATTTTATTTTCCCGAACAAATCCAATTCAGAACAACATGTTACATGTCAAATCTGATTTCGATTTCGAGTCAAATTAAACACAACATATAGATCCGAATCAAAAAATTGTTTTTCGAAAATTTTTACATCAGATCCGATATTATATAACGCTGCGCTTGGAATTTTTTTTTATACCAAATTCGAAAATTTTGAGGAGCACAGTGTGTGGAATTTTCATTTCTCCAATTCTCAACCTTATATTGAAAATCATATTCGATTCCAGATGCACTTATATTGAAATTACAAATCTGTATTTGCATTAATTTAGTTCTTCATGAAATCAAATTGATAAAAACGAATATGAAAATTCAAATTTCATGGCATCACATGCAAATCATAAACTAGATTTTAATCTAATAAAAAAGATAAGCGGCTCTAATACCACTAAAGAGTTTTCATAAGAATTTTCATAAAAATTTGTAGTGGAAAATTAAAAACCCTAAAACCGAAATCCATGTGCTTTGATTAAATTTGATAACAAGAGGAATAAATAACCTTGCAATTTCGTATTCAGAGCAAATCAAACTCTTGCGATCCGGATCTACAAGACACCACGATTTCGTTGTGCCCTCTACGTAGTCCACACGAACAAGCCACCCAAAAAGGAATCAATTCTTGCGTGCTAGCGCAATCTAGAACCTTTTTAGATTGATGAGGAAGATCTGAGTTTTTCTCTCTCTTTTAGGGTTGCAGAGTTTCTCTACCGTCTAATGTGACAGTAAAAGTCTTAACCCTAATGAGACACATCACACCTATTTATATTATGTTAGTATTTTGCACTGACAATAATGCCCCTAATCTTACTAGAGTTGGTAGTGATAATAAATTATTATTCATAATAATAATTTATTTATTCTTCCCATTGGATTTTTTTGAAAATAAATCACTAACTAGTGATTGTCCTCTAGTATATGAAATAACAATACTTAGTAATTGGCCTAGGGCACAATCACTAACATAAGTGCTAATAAAGAAAACTTTTGAAAACTCTATTTTTTCAATTCTTAGAAATAAATTTTTGTAGATAACTTCAAAAGACCAAACTTATTGTCAACTCACTTTTGATAAACTTAAGAATCATAGTATATTAGATTTTGATCATCCAAAAATTTATAAGTTGCTTCACCCACATAAAGTAAAAAATCTAACAAATCCAAATTTCCAAAACACTAGAAAAGATTGGTTTAAGGAAATAAATTAAATAAGAAAACACTTATAGCTTCATGCATAAATTATGAGTCTATTTATATACATAATAAATTCTTTTAAAAAAAATACATATTTGAGTTTTACTTAAGCAAGCATTAGTAAAGGAAAGATTATAAAATATTGTTTTCCAAGAAAGGAATTTTCATATTAAATCTGTATCCTTCTAATTTACGAAACAAATGACCTTTTATAATAAAAATAACCTTAGAAATGGATAGATCTTTTCAGGTAGGTAGAAAACGACATATAATATGCGAAATTCCAAGTTAAAATGAGCAAGTTATGGCCATTTTAAGTTGAAACTTCCTTCAAATCTTATTTTACCACAAATTGAAGATAGATTTAGAATCTTCAAAATAGAAATTTAATGAAAGACACATTTTGGGTATTTCATCAAGTTTAGGTGAAGAAGGAACCGATATCACCTTCCCGAAAGATTAGTTCAACCAGGGGCAATCGTCATAGAGTGAGTTAATCATTTACTAATTAGATTTCCTTGATTGTGCTTATAAGTAGTAGCACTAGAGAGTAAGGAAAAATATTAATGAATAAATGTTGTGTGATTTAGATTTATGATTGAATGAAATGGTTATTGAATAAAAGCTAAGTATATTGAAAGAGGAATTGGTGAATAAATTATGTTTTCTTGCAATGGTATGTTGAATATTGTTTTGATCACCTTTAACTTAAATAACGATAATTGAATAACCCTATATTGAAAACAATTCATGCATATCATATTTGTGAGTTACTTTTATTTTTTGCTACTTTTCTTCGTGTGGGGAAATGAGGAGTCGTAGTGGTGGCAAGTAGGAGCCAGAAAGTCTACAAGGGCAAGTAGAAGCCGAAAAGTCTACAAAGTAAGTAGGAGCCGGTAAGTCTGCAATTATTGACGATTGTATAGGTCATTAACCACCTAACCCCCGACATGGAGGGCGTAAAATCCATACTACACATGGTTTCCGATTAATTGTGTGTATTTTGTTTGCTCATGTGATTGATGCATTCCCATATGATTGTCTAAAATACTTGTATGTTTTATGGAAATGTTTTGAAGATGGGAGTTATCTCACTAAGCTAGTTATGCTTATACCCCTATAGATTTTTGTTACGGTATGATTACTTGTGGTTGGCACCAAGAAGTCCTTTTTGTCATGTATGAGCTAAAGTAACTAGGAGTTTTTAGAAGAAGTTTATATATTTAGTTTTGGATGTAGACTTTTAAGAAAAATCTCTATAGTAGACTTATGTTATATTCATGTATGTTATTAAGATGGATTAGACCAGCAATACTTTAAGTGCGGGGGAATGCCCTTAACAAGTTGTAAGAAACTTTTATCTTTTTCATAATTATATGATTATCTTTATGAGTTCTTGCATACTTTTATTATCTGCTCAAACGTAATACCCTTTTGAGTTTCCTACTATCTTGGAAATATACCTTGCATATGATATCGAAGCTCCTGCATGACTAAGGTTGTCATTCATTAGCTTTAATATTATGTGCGGCGGACTGCCACATTTAGAGTACTCTTCGGGGCGTGATAGAAATACAAGAAGGAAAATATACTGGCTTTACGGTAGATGACGAGACGAGGATGTAATAAGAATGAAGGGACGACTCTGTGTAGTAAATGATGAGGAGATAAGAAAAGAGATCATGAGTGAAGCTTACGATTCAGGGTATACGGTACACCCGTGAGGAACAAAAATGTACCAAGATCTCAAAGGACATTACTAGTGGAATGGAATGAAACGGGACGTAGCCGAACTTGTGTTGAAGTGACTGATTTGCCAGCAAGTGAAAGTAGAGAATCAAAGGCCAGGAGGATTGTTGAAACCTAAGCTGATACCAGAATGGAAGTAGGATCAAATTTCCATGGATTTTGTGTGTAGATTGTCGAAAACGCCAACATGGCATGATGCTATATGGGTTATAGTAGATCAGTTAACCAAGTCTGCTCACTTCCACCAATAAGTATGACTTATTCTATGGATAAAATGGCAAAGTTCTACATCAAGGAAATCATTCATTTGCATGGAGTACCAGCTAGAATTGTATTAGATCGAGACCCAAGGTTTATGCCTAAGTTTTGGGGGAGCATGCAAAAGTGTATGGGGACTAAGTTGTACTTTAGTACAGCATATCATCCTCAAACTGATGGACAGTCTGAGTGAACCATACAAACTTTAGAAGATATGCTTCGAGCATGTGAGATGGAGTTTAAAGGAAGTTGGGAAGCACACTTACCCTTAGTGGAGTTGATAAGCTCCCAAGGGGGTTAACAAGTTTTCACAATCTTTTTGGGTTTTATGATTTTAAAGGAAAACAGAAATAAATGATATGGATGATATTATTAGTCGATAGGTGCTACGACTAACAAAAATCAAACTAGTTTGTGAATGGAATCACAAATCGATATAACTCACGATTTGTAAAAACTCTCACGAATTGCTAAAGGAATATAAAAATTCAATCAGCAAGAAGAATAAAGAAAATTATAATTCTCAATATTCATAACATGTATTGACAATCCTGTCAATTACAAGAGAGAACTCTATCACATGAACTCACCAAAATAGAAATCAACTAAAACCTCATAATTCTCATAACCAAGGCTTAATATATAGCCTTTTACATACAAAGAAATTAAAGATATGTAACTGACAAAAATAAATAGCTGACTGTAACTGACAAAGAAATTAAAGACATATAACTGACAAAGAAATTAAAGACATGTAACTGACAAAAATAAGTAACTAACTGTAACTGACAAAGAAATTAAAAATGACAATTAATTGATAAATTGGCCTTCATGCGTTCACATCATTCTCCCCTTCTTGGAAAAGATTCGACCTCGAATCTTTGCAGTCAAATTAGATGGATCTTCATTTGGAACATGCTGAAGCTCCTGCAAAATTTGGGGTGACTTTTTTTTTTTTTTATTTGTGATGATCTGCATGGCAACAAAAACAAACTTCTCTGACAATTAGTTTTCACATGAACAAACTGCTCCTGTAAAACATCAGCCCTTGTCATTGGAAGCATCTTAAAATACTGGCCATTCTTTTTTATTGTATAAGTGTTCCTGTAACCATCATATATGGCTCGGCGGTCATATTGTCAAGGCCTACCAAGAAGCACATGTGTGGTATCCATAAGAGTAACATCACACAACACAGTATCACAATACTTTCCTATGGATATAGGAACCTTTGCTTGCTGGTGAATATGCAGGACATTCTTCGCATTTAACCATCTTAACCCATAAGGCTTAGGATGTGGAATCACTAGAAGTTGCATCTTCTTTACAAACTCCTGTGAAACTACATTAGCACAACTGCCACTGTCAATAGTTAATTTACAAGTCTTACCCTGAATTAAGCATCTAGTATGAAACAAATTCTCCCTTTGTCCGGGGTCTTCTTTAACCTGTAAACAATTATCGACATCTGCAATTACCTCTTTTTCCTTCTCAGCCTTAACTATTAATACCTGCTCTACAGATGGTTGTTCAATCGTATCATCATCCTCTATTCCTTCTAACTCAGCAACATCTGAATTAGGCTTCACCTCAATAACTTTCACCTCTTTCACTATATTCAAGTTATCATCACTCACCACTTCAACCTTTTTCTCATCAGCAGATTTTCTAGGTTCAACCCAAACCACTTGCAACTCTTTCTTCTCCTCCTTCTGCTGATTTAACTTCTTTTCACAACTTTTAAAGAAACGCTCAAAATCCTTTTCAAGTTTATCAAATGCTTGTCTAATTTCACCCAATAACAAATTTTTGTAATCTGAAGTACCATCATGATATTTTCGAGATCGTTTTTCTAGATAAGTCAGATCATTTTGTTTATAAGATTGCTCCTTTCCATAATACAAATCTTCATGAGTACGTCTATGAGATCGCTCACTTCGATAATTCAAATTATCTTCAACATGCCTTGAACGACCTTTATAAAAATCCTTTCTTTGATGTTGAATCTCATCCTTATAATAACTTTCAGGACGACTGAATCTCAACATGATTTTAGACAACACAAGCAATTCAATAACAAATCCAAGAACCCTAATTCTCCAAATCCCACAATTCAACAACAACAGAAATTTCGTAGCACAATCACAACCCCCAAATTTCCAGATCTAACAAGAAAAGTTCAACGATCTTACCAATCTGAAGCGCGTCGCACCAAAAGCTCTGATACCAAATGATGCGATCTATAGAACCCTAGGTATATTAAACCTAGAACCTATAACCGTAAGGGAATCAAATCCCCAAAGGATCATCTTGAACAAGCAATCATTCACCGGAACTAGACCCCAATCGAACCTATCAATTGAAACCTAAGTTATCAAGGAAGAATTCCCTCAACCGTTTAGATTGAAGAAATCAAAGAGAGTTCTTTTGCAAAGAACCAAAGAGAGAGTTTTCCCTCAATGAAGATTAATTTCGTTTCAATAATGTCAAAGTCTCATTTCTATATTTCATACTAGCCTTAATATATAGGCTATTACAAGGCAGTTACGTAACTGAAAAATCATAATTGTGGCAGTTACGTAACTGATAACGTAACTGAAGAAAAAACATAATTAAGGCAGTTACATAACCGATAACGTAACTGAAAAAAAAAAACCTAAAACAGTTACAATATTTGAAATATACTATTTTAACTTGAAACATTTAAACTATCAAAAAAATATCCCTAAAAATCCTTTAATCTCTTGTATCCCAAACTTTGACTTGTGATTTAATGATCATAACTCCCGTCAACAAGCCTTCTTTTCCTTTAACTGGATTATTGATCTTGAACTTGATGGGCTCAATTGATGATGCTATCTGGATCACATCAGGAGTTTGCTTACAACAACTGTTATCACTCGACGATTAAAATATCAAGTATTTGGAGCCTTAGCTTCATCAAGATATCCCGGTCCAGCATTGGGAGCCTTATCTTCATCAAGGCATCCCAAGACTAAGAATAGATTAGTCCCAAAATAAATAAAGAAAATAAAGGAAAGGTTGTTTTGACTTTATATGGACAAAGTCTAAGACTAGAAAGACTAGTCTTAAAAGAGTATGAAATTAAATAAATAACAAGTGAGCTTATATGCTCTAAAGATTATATATAAATACATAAATATATTTAGTTAGATATGAACAAGAAATTAGCGTAATAATAACAATAAAATCAACATATATATGAACATAATAACAACATAATAAAAGTTGAATTTCATGTATAAGAACAAAACATGAACATGTTGTTGCTCTTATTACTTATATGAGTTTCAAAACAACACCATAGTCATGTTAAGTTACATGACATGGTAAATAAATGGTTGGAAGAAATTTACCTAAAGTGTTTATATGGTATGAAAATAGTAGATGAATGGGATATTATGTGGGTAGTGATATGTGGTAGATAGTTTGTATATAAAGAAGGATTTTTGTGAAGAATTGATTTAAGAGAGTTTTGAGAGAGAAATTTTAGAGAGAGGATTTGTGAAGAGATTTTGGGAGAGTTTTGGTAGTGAAATGAATTGTGTGAAAGAATGACGAGGGAATTGGGTATTTATAGAATTTTGGAGTGAAATTAGATGTAATTAAATTAATTGAAAAAGAAAATAATTGGAGAGGGAAGAGAGAGAGGGGTGGATGGCAATGAAGGGGGAGGCGAGAGAAATTTGATTAAAAATTAATTTTAGAAGAAAAGTGTAAGAGAAGTTTAGTAATATGTGGTGTAGAATTTTTATGGGAAAAGAAAATTGTAAGAAATAGGTTTGTAGGTGTAAGAATAGTAATAAGAAAAAGTAGAGATAGAGGAATAGAAATGAATAGTAGAAAAGTACAATGAATAGTGAACTAGACAAATAAAATACCGGTAGTAATAAAAATACGCATATAAATGTGATATCTGCAATTTTTAACTACTGAAAAATCCTAAAACTAATATTTTTGGAAACCTTATATTTTTACGAGTCTATTGGTATTAAAAGAATATTTTTTCCATCCGGTGTACCAGGGCACGATTTTTGAAAACTGATCCCGTTCGGATCCGAATGACATTAGAATTTTGTGATTATGATATTTTTAAGCTTCCCTATATTATTACGAACTATTACCAACAATTATTTCAATTTTTTTGTTTAGGGTTTAAGAGCACGGGATTGCCAGATCTTAAACACTAGGATTTGTTGTAAGCGTTGTTGACTTTTAGGGTTCCAGTTTAACTTCCGGTTTTGTTGAGTTATTCACGGGTTTACAACCTACCCCCTTAAAGAAAGTTTTATCCTCAAAACTTGTTACACGTACGTAGACTTGTAAAGCTTGATGAGAAATTTTATTTCGAATTTCATTGGCATTCTTGATATATGGGATTTCATCGTACTTTTATTGGTTAAGTCTATTTGAAATGGTATTATGATTACATCATGTTGTTTCTTTTACCCCCATGTATTTAATACCTTTCTTTAGTTTCACTTCCATGAAAAGGGTTTGGAAGTTTATTGTTGTTTTAGTATCTCTTTGATGAGGATCATCAAGCATCAATGGGTCCAAAGTTCAAATCCAACGATCCATTGCAAGATATTGGAGGTCCCATGACAAGAGCTAAGGCTAAACGAATTAGGGAGGCATCGCAAGGACTTGTTATGGAGTTGTAAGAGAAGGAATTGCATTTATCCACCAATAAGAATGAGTCAAAACTGCTTAACATCATCAAAATAAGCTCCGGAGGGGATCTAAATGGAAAGCAAGTGAAATAGAGCAAAGAAGGAGCCAAGAAGTGCCTGCAGATTAATGGCCGCCGGCCATTATATCTGCTCATTCTTTGCGAATTTTGTTGTTAGTCCAGAAACTCATGGCCGCGGCCATCTTTGTTGGTTGCCAGCCATCTTTTATGGACGTGTTTTAATGTATTTTGACGTTTTGTTTTCCTTTCTTTGGCTATTAAAACCCTATTATGGTTATGTATCAGAAAAGACAAATTATATGAATGTTATTCATTCTCTTTGAGAGAAAACTCCATCTTGTTCCTTGTGAACGAATTTCCATTTGATTTTCTTGATCTAAACACTCAAGGAGGTCGACGTGATAACTAGGTTGCGATCAACAGGTTTGTTCGAGGTCTAGTTCCATTCCATTCATTGATAATTAGGTTGCAATCAACAGGTTTGATTGAGGTCTAATTCCATCCTACGACGACTTGTCTCAAGACGATCCTCGGGTTCCAATTCCAATCAACGATTTGGGGGTTCTAGGTTTAATATACCTAGGGTTACCATATCATTTGGTATCAGAGCTACGGTTTCTTGTCACAAGTAATCTATCCTTTTATCTTTATTTAATCTTGCTATCTATTTGTTGTTGTTCTTGATTAGGGTTCTTGAGTCAAAAAAAAAAAAAAGAAAGAAAGAAAAGAACCATCTTTATATTGTTCCATTTGTCAAAAAAAAAAAAAAAAAGAAAAGAAAGAAAAGAACCATCTTTATATTGTTCCATCTGTAAAGAAAAAAAAAAGAAATTGTTATCAATATTCTCTTGGGATCTTGTCATAGATCTAAGTTTTTGTTCCGTCTTTTCAATTCTCAGAATTTTCGGTATATATGTTCTTGAGATTGGATCTTGTTCTTTTTCATTTCATCTTTGATTCCGACCAATTTGTTGTTGAAATTTTCTAGTTGTTGCGTGAGTTCACCTTAGTGATTTATTTTGAGAAAATCACTGAGAGAATTCCGAACAGGGGATTGTGAGATTGAGTTATGAGGAACATTATTTTCTTGAGCGAAAAGACACGAGTGTGAGTGTTATCTGTTGAGTGAAAACACATGAGGGAGCGAATTGTGAGGATTATTATTTTTCTTGTTTGATTATTACTAACCAATTTTCTGTAGGTGTTAAGATATGGGTAGTGACGGAGAAAGTGATAAGATTGATATGAAATTGTTCGTCAAATCGATACAGGATCAGTTTAGGATGATGAATGCAAGGCTTGACAATATGGAATCCGCAAGTAAGACTAAGAGCAGTAGAGGAATGAGACGTAATGAAGAAGAGATTGATGAATCTGAGTCTGAAGGATCCGAGTTATAAGAAGGTGGGAATGCTCCAAAACAAGATAATTCCTTAGGGAATATCAAATTAAAGATACCTCCTTTTCAAGGTAAAAATGACCCGGAATTGTTTTTAGAATGGGTGAGAAAGGTGGATCATGTCTTTGATTGCCACAATTACTCCGAAGACAAAAAGATCAAGTTGGCTTCTGTTGAGTTTTCCGACTATGCTAGTGTATGGTGGGATCAACTTGTGCGAAATAGGAGGAGAAATGAGGAGAGACCCATTAGTACTTGGGATGAAATGAAGGCGGTGATGCGAAAAAGATTTATCCCTGGTCACTATTATAGGGATTTACATAGAAAATTACAAGGTTTGACACAAGGGTCAAGAAGTGTAGAGGATTATTACAAGGAAATGGAAGTAGCTATGATCCGGCTGATGTGAAAGAGGATGATGAAGCTACTATGGCTAGATTTCTCAATGGATTGAACCGTGAGATTGCTAATGTGGTAGAACTCCATCCTTATCTTGATATTGAGGAGTTGTTGCACAATGCCATAAAAGTGGAGCAACAATTAAAGTTTAAAGGGTCTTCTCGATTTGGTTCTACTTCTAATTCTTCATGGAAGTCCACTTGGAAGAAGAACAATTCAGATTTGAAGTCCAAGGAGGATTCAAAGGCCAAAAGTCCTGTTACTCCATACAAAGGTAAATCTGAAACTAAGTCTTATGGTAAATCTCGTGATATTCAATGTTTCAGGTGTAAAGGATTTGGACATATTGCTTCTCAATGTCCGAATCAAAGGGCTATGGTTATTTTGGATAATGGCGATGTTGAAAGTGTGAGTTCAGGAGATGATCCTGATATGCCAGCTTTGGAAGACTGTAGTGATGTAGATGTGGAAGGTCCTGTGAAAGGAGATTTATTGGTTACTAGGCGAGTCCTTAGTACTCAACCTAAGGATGAGAGTGAAAGTGAAGAGGTACAGCGTGAGCATATTTTTCATACCCGGTGTCATGTGCAGAAGAAGGTATGTACACTGATTATTGATAGTGGTAGCTGCACTAACGCTGCGAGTACCTTGCTAGTTGATAAATTGAAGTTAAAATCTGTGAAACATCCAAAGCCCTACAGATTACAATGGTTGAATGAATGTGGGGAGATCAAGGTGACAAAACAGGTTCTTATTTCCTTTTATATAGGAAATTATCATGATGAAGTTTTGTGTGACATAGTTCCCATGCAGGCTAGTCATTTACTGCTAGGCCGACCATGACAGTTTGATAGGAAAGTGACATATGATGGGAACAAGAACCAATATTCTTTTGTTCTAAATAAAAGAAAAGTGATTCTCACTCCTCAGAAACCATGGGAAGCATGTGAAGATCAAGTGAGGGTAGCAAGAGAGTTTCGAGAGAAACACATGAGTGAACAAGATAAGAGTGGTAAGGAGAGAAAAAGTAAGAAACAAACACTTGTGAGTTATGATAGAGGAGAGTCAAACACATTGAGTGGAGAGGAAGTTGCAAGAAAAAGTGAGGTTAAAAGTGCAATCATGGCAAGGAAACAATTACTTGTACTCATGTACAAGGATGTTTATTTTACTACTTCCGACCTTAACTCTTCGTTGCCAAGTGTGGTGGTTTCTCTTTTGCAGGAATATGAGGATTTATTTCCTGAAGAAGTTCCAAGGGGATTGCCTCCAACAAGGGGGATTGGGCACCAAATTGATTTTATTCCAGGTGCTTCTATTCCTAACCACCCACTTATAGGGCCAATCCCTAGGAGACGAAGGAGATTCAAAGGCAAGTTGATGATTTGGTAGAAAAGGGGTTTGTAAGGGAGAGCCTCAGTCCATGTTCAGTTCCTGTTATTTTGGTTCCAAAGAAAGATGAAACATGGCGAATGTGTGTTGACTGTCGAGCTATCAACAAGATTACAGTTAAGTATAGACATCCCATTCCTAGACTTGATGATATACTTGATGAGTTGCATGGTGCTTGTTTGTTTTCCAAAATTGACTTGAAAAATGGCTATTACCAAATTCGTATAAAAGAGGGAGATGAGTGGAAAACTGCTTTTAAACCTAAATATGGTCTATATTAATGGATGGTAATGCCTTTTGGATTAACAAACACACCTAGCACGTTTATGCGATTAATGAACCATGTTCTTCGTGCTTTTATTGGAAAGTTTGTTGTTGTTTACCTTGATGACATCTTAGTTTATAGCAAAACATTGGATGAACATGTTCAGCATTTACAATTTATTTTCACTGTCCTGAGAGAAAACAAATTGTATGTACCTTTTGCATGGAAATTGTTGTTTTTCTTGGATTTGTTGTAGGTGCACATGGGATTTCCGTTGATGAAGACAAGGTGAAGGCAATTCGAGAATGGCCAACACCAAGGAATGCAAGTGAGGTAAGAAGCTTTCATGGTTTAGCAAGTTTTTATAGGAGATTTGTGAAAGACTTTAGTTCTATAACTTCTCCTTTAAACGATCTTGTTAAAAAGAATTGTGAGTTTAGGTGGATAGAAGTGCATGAAAAAGCTTTTAATGATTTGAAAGATAATTGACAAAATCACCAACACTTGTTTTACCTAATTTTTAGAAAGTTTTTGAAATAGAATGTGATGCTTCCGGGAAGGGTATTGGTGGTGTTTTGATGCAGGATTCAAAGCCAATCGCTTATTTTAGCGAGAAGCTCGGTGGAGCAGCATTGAATTACCCCGTCTATGACAAGGAGCGTGAGGACTTTGCAAACGTGGCAACATTACCTGTGGCCCAAGGAGTTCATCATTCATTCAGATCATGAAAGTCTGAAAGTTCTCAAAACTCAAAGGAAGTTGAACAAAAGACATGCAAAGTGACTTGAGTTCATTGAAACTTTCCCTTATTTGATAAAGTATAAGCAAGGAAAAGAAAATGTGGTTGCTGGTGCACTCTCTGGGCTGCTTGTGTTGTTTCTGGTTATGCTGATTAATATAGGCACGATGGTTATTTGCTTAAGAAAAGTAAATTGTGTGTGCCTAGGAGTTCTATGCGTGAGTTACTTGTTAGAGAAACTCATGGGGGTGGATTGATGGGACACTTTGGTGCTCAAAAGACATTGGATATATTGCATAAGCATTTCTTTTGGCCTAAGATGAAACGTGATGTCCAAACTGTTTGTAACAAATGCATTGTATGTAAACAAGCTAAGTCTAAAATAATGCCTCATGGAGAATATATTCCTTTACCTGTGCCTAATCAACCTTGGACCGACATCTTTATGGATTTTATATTAGGATTACCACGATCTCAGAGTGGTAAACATAGCATATTTGTTGTTGTTGGTAGGTTTAGTAAAATGACTCATTTCATTGCTTGTTCTAAATCTAATGATGCACAACATATTGTTGATTTATTCTTTAAAGACATTGTACGTTTGCATGGGTTACCTAGATCCATTGTGAGTGATAGGGATATTAAATTTTTAAGTTATTTCTAGCGTACTTTGTGGAACAAGTTAGGCACAAAATTGTTGTTTTCCACTGTTGCACACCCTCAAATAGATGGTCAAACGGAAGTAGACAATAGGACTCTTTCAACTTTGTTGCGTGCTGTGATTCCTAAGAACTTGAAGCAATGGGAAAAATGTTTATCCCATGTAGAATTTACATATAATAGAACTGTCCATTCCACAAAATTGTTGTTTTCCTTTACCTGCTGATGAGTTTGTTGATGTTTTAGGTAAGAACAAAGCAAATTTTGTGAGGGAATTGCATGCTCAAGTTCACGCCAATATTGAAAAGAAAAATGAACATTATGCACGTCAGGCCAATAAGGGTCGTGTGAAGGTTGTTTTCCAACCAAGAGATTGGGTGTGGGTGCACTTGCGAAAGGAGCGATTTGCTGCTCAAAGGAAAACTAAGCTACACCCTAGAGGCGATGGGCCATTCCAAGTGTTGGAGCGCATCAACGATAACGCTTACAAGATTGACTTACCGAGTCATTATGGTAATGTAAGCGCAACTTTTAATGTTTCTGATCTTTCTTTGTATGATGCAGGTGATTCGAGGACGAATCTATTCGAGGAAGGGGGAAATGATGAGGATCATCAATCATCAATGGGTCCAAAGTTCAAATCCAACGATCCATTGCAAGATATTGGAGGTCCCATGACAAGAGCTAAGGCTAAACGGATGAAGGAGGCATTGCAAGGACTGGTTATGGAGTTGCAAGAGAAGGAATTGCATTTATCCACCAATAAGAACGAGTCAAAACTGCTTAACATCATCAAAATAAGCTCCGGATGGGATCTAAATGGAAAGCAAGTGAAATAGAGCAAAGAAGGAGCCAAGAAGTGCCTGCAGGATTAATGGCGCCAGCCATTATATCTGCTCATTTTTTTTTAACTTTGCGAATTTTGTTGTTTTTGAGTCCAGAACACTCATGGCTGCCGGCCATCCTTTGTTGGCTACCAGCCATCTTTTATGGACGTGTTTTAATGTATTTTTGACGTTTTGTTTTCTCTTCTTTGGCTATTAAAACCCTATTATGGTTATGTATCAAGATAAGACGAATTATATGATGTTATTCATTCTCTTTGAGAGAAAACTCCATCTTGTTCCTTGTGAACGAATTTCCATACGATTTTCTTGATCTAAACACTCAAGGAGGTCGACGTGATAACTAGGTTGCGATCAACAGGTTTGTTCGAGGTCTAGTTCCATTCCATTTATTGATAATTAGGTTGCAATCAACATATTTGATTGAGGTCTAATTCCATCCTACGACGACTTGTCTCAAGATGATCCTCGGGTTCTAATTCTAATCAACGATTTGGGGGTTCTAGGTTTAATATACCTAGGGTTACCATATCATTCCCATAATAATGAGTATCTAGGAATATTTAGAATAATAAATTATTCATGGATTTCTATTATAAAGAAAATATGGAGACAATACAAAAGAAATGCCTCTGTTTATATATACATATATATCAAATGACAATATCCAGATTGCGATCTAAAATCATCCTTCTCAGATTGGAAACTTGCATTTGTGTAACCATTTACAACTAGCTCGTCTTCCAATCCTCCATATATCAAGAATACATCTTTAGTTCTTCTTAAGTACTTAAGAATATTCTTGACTGCTGTCCAGTGAGGTTCACTGAGATCTGATTGGTATCTACTAGTTATGCTCAATGCATATGACACATCTGGTTGAGTGCATAACATAGAATACATGATTGATCCAATAGCTGAAGCATAAGGAATCTTACTCATGCGATCTCGCTGATCTTTTGTCATAAGACATGGAATCTTACTGAGACTTATACCATGCGACATTGGCAAGAATCCTTTTTTTGAATCTTGCATACTGAACCTATTCAGTACTTTGTCTATATATGCACTATGACTTAGGCCAACGATTATTCTAGATCTATCCCTATAGATCTTAATGCCTAAAATATAGGCAGCCTCACCTAAGTCTTTTATTGAGAAACACTTTCCTAACCAAGACTTGACCTTCTGCATGGTAGGAATGTCATTTCCAATGAGTAATATGTCATCTACATATAGCACTAGAAAGACAATTGTACTCCCACTAATTTTCTTGTAAACACAAGGTTCATCTTCGTTTTTAATGAATCCAAACTCTTTGACTGCTTCATCAAAACGAAGAATCCAACTTCGAGATGCTTGCTTTAATCTATAAATGGATCTTTGAAGCTTCCCTCAGGTTGTGTCATATACACATCCTCAAGTAGGTTTCCATTAAGAAACGCTGTTTTGACATTCATCTGCCATATCTCGTAATCATAATACGCAGCAATGGCAATGAGAATCCTAATGGATTTGAGCATAGCAACTGGTGAAAAGGTTTCATCATAGTCTATACCATGAGTTTACTTAAAGCCCTTTGCCACTAGTCGTGCTTTAAAGGTATGCACTTTGCCATCCATATCAGTCTTCTTTTTGAAAACCCACTTACACCCAATGGTCTTAATACCTTTAGGTGGATCAATCAAAGTCCATACTTGATTGTCGTGCATGGATTGCAATTCATATTTCATGGCATCCAACCATTTCTCGAAATCTGGACCTATTAAGGCGTCTTGATAGGTAGTAGGCTCATCTTGATCTATGAGCAACACATCACGACTATCTGTTATGAGAAATCCATATCTCTCAAGTTGATGTCGTAACCTATCGGACCTGCGTGGGTCTTGTGTTACTTGTGGAGGGTCAACAGGTAACTGTGTGCCTTGTTGACATTCCAGTGATGGTATTACACTATTTTGTGGATCTTAAACTTCTTCAAGATTTACTTTACTTCCACTGGTTCTTCCACAGATAAACTCCTTTTCTAAGAAGATACCATTCCGTGCATCAAACACTTTGTTTTCAGAGGGATTATAAAAGTAGTATCCTTTGGTTTCTTTTGGATATCGCACAAAAAGGCATTTATCTTATTTAGGTCCTAATTTGTCTGAGGCTTGACGTCTCACATAAGCCTCGCAACCCCAAATCTTGAGGAAAGACAGACCAGGCCTTTTTCCAGTCCATATCTCATATGGTGTCTTTCTATCACCTTAGAAGGAACACGATTTAACGTGAATGTAGCTATTTCTAGGGCATGGCCCCAAAAGGATGGAGGAAGATCTGTTTGACTCATCATAGATCGAACCATATCTAGTGAGGTTCTATTTCTCCTTTCTGATATACCATTCCACTGTGGTGTTCCAAGTGGAGTTAATTGTGAAACTATTCCACAATTTCTAAGATGGTCATTAAATTCTTGGCTTAGATATTCGCCACCTCGATCTGATCAAAGTACCTTAATGGTCTTACCAAGCGAATTTTGTACTTCATTTTGAAAAGCTTTAAACATTTCAAATGATTCAGACTATACCTCATCAAAAAAACACATCCATATCTACTGAAATCATCAGTAAATGTGATAAAATACAAATAATCTCCTCTTGCAGCAACGCTTAATGGACCACATACATTGGTATGTATCAAACCCAATAAATCAGTTTCCCTTTCACTATGTCCAGTAAAAGGATCTTTCGTCATCTTGCCTAATAAACAAGATTTGCATATTTCAAATGATTCAAAATCAAATGAATCTAAAATTCCATCTTTATGGAGTTTTGATATGCGTTTCTCATTTATATGACCAAGACAAGAATGCCATAGGTAGGTCATGTTTAAATCATTGGATTTAAGTTTCTTAGTATTTATGTTATAGATAGTTTTTGTTATCAAGTTTCAGATTCATAACATAAAGACCATCATGTAAATCAGCATTTGCATAAAACATGTCTTTATTATAAATAGAACATTTATTATTCTTAATAATAAAAGAGAAAACTTCATTGTCTAAAAAAGAAATAGAAATTATATTCCTACTCAAAGTAAGAACATAAAAGCAATTGTTCAACACAAACAAAAACCCACTGGGCAAAATCAATTCATAAGTCCCAATAGTTAGAGCAGCAACTTTTGCTCCATTTCCAACTCGTAGGTCCACTTCGCCCTTCTTCAAATCTCTACTCCTACTGAGACCCTGCACATTTGTACAAATGTGAGATCCACATCCGATATCTAATACCTAGGAAGTAGAAGTAGATAAATTTATTTCTATAACATAAATACTTGAAGCAGTAGTCTCACTACTCTTCTTCTTCTTTAAATATTCCAAATAGAGTTTGCAGTTTCTCTTCCAATGACCTGGTTCATTGCAGTGAAAGTAAACTCCTTCCTTAGGAGGCTTTGCCTTTGGGTTAGGCTTGGGCTTAGGCTTTGAACTTTTCTTAGCCTTAGCATTGCCTTTATCTTTCTGAACCATCAAGACATTGCTGGGTTTCTTCTTTTTGATATTGACCTCAACAGTCTTGAGCATCGAATGCAATTCAGAAATTGTTTTGTCCATATTATTCATTGTATAGTTCATGACAAACTGTTCATAACTATCTGTCAGTGAATTTAGGATCAAATCAGTAGCAAATTCCTGACTTATTGGAAAACCAAGCCTATCAAGATGATCAATATAGCCTTTCATCTTTAGGACATGGGCACTCACTGAACCTCCCTCCACCATCTTACAAGAATGTAAAGCTTGGGTAGTCTCATACCTCTCGTGCCTAGCTTGCTGCTACAACATTTCCTTAAGATGGAGGATCATCTCATAAGCCTCCATGTTTTCCAAACCCTTATGAAGTTCTGGACTCATGGTTGCAAGCATTAAGCATCCTACTTCCAAAGAGCGATCAGAATGCTTCCTATAAGCATCCTTTTCAGCTCTTGGAGCATTAGCAGGAGGTTCCTCAGGAATGGGCTCATCAAGGATATAAAGTTTCTTTTCGTGCTTGAAAACAATTCTCAAGTTTCTGAACCAATCAAGAAAATTGGTTCCAACCAGCTTGTCCTTCTCAAGAACAGATTGCAATGATATATTTGATGTGTTGTTTGTAGCCATTGATCTACAATTAGATATGCCAAGTTTATTTTAATACATATAATTGAGGCATAAAATTAAAACTCCCACTGAAATCAATAACCCTCTTTATTAATGTACTTCATATTTAATTATTGCATTTTAGTGGGCTAATATCCATATTTTACTTAACTCTAAGTCAGCTTTGGCATGACACTTAAAATTAAGTTGTTTAGGTGGGTAACTCTTTACCAATTACATCACATGTTATTCTTAGATTGTTTATGGAATTTTTGACATCATATGTCACTGCATATTTAAATTCCATCTAATGCCTTAGGCCCAAAACCATTTTGATAACCTAATTAAGTTTAACGATATTAAACTTATGAGTAGCACTATTACTCTTCCTGCCTTACTATGATAACCTAATGCACTCTACTTTAGCAGACCTACATTATGGTGATTGAAGTCTTGACAGGTGTTTAGTTATGGGTGGCATTCAACTTAAAATTATTGAGGGATTTTAATTATTTAATATTCCATTTTATCATCATGTATGATGGATATTAAACATACAAAGTGATAAATATAGTATCACATACATATACAAATATCATTTCACATGATACATCATGTTTATATAAAAGAAAATGTGTCATAGCATGGCCCTTTAATCTATATTGATCTTCATAAGCCAATATGGAGATCAATGGTCCAATCCTAAGGTGAAAACCATCTTTTATGATCATGAGTTGAGAACTTTCTTGTATCTTCATCTTGATCCTTACTTCTCCATCATCATGGATTAAGGAAGGTCTTCATTACATCTTCATGTATTTTATTACAATAATAAAAAGATACAAAAGTCCTACAACTATTTACAATAAAACAAAAACGACACGTAGGCCGTATATATGAAATCACAACCCATAAAAATAAAGGAATAGAACTTGCCAATCACATAGGTCTTAGAGCCATACTATGCACCATATACATAACATAAGCACATATAATAGTCATACACATAATACACAACATTTCATAAGTACATATTATGTTAACTATTATTTTATTATGGAAGGTTGTCATACATCTTGCAGGGGTCAAGGGGACAGCGTCCCCTGCGCCTGGAACCTAAACGAAAAATTGAATCTGGGTAAGGGAAAATCTTTTGAAAAATTAAAATTCCTTTTTCAAAACCCTTGAAAATTGTTTCTAAAACATTCATGAAAATCCTTTCTTAAAACTCATAAACTACTCAACGATTGAACAATTTTTTTTTTAAATAACCCAGATCTATTCAACAATTAAACCATATCATATATGTAAAAGACCTCAAGAATAACCGCATTTGTGGATGAATATCCGTAGATCCAATCCAATTTTAAAAATTGTTGTTCGAATTTTTTTTTTCATTTAAATTAGACTTCCGTCCAATCCATGATCGGCTTGTTATAATTTCATTTTCCCGAACAAATCCAATTCAGAACAACATGTTACATGTCAAATTTGATTTCAATTTCGAGTCAAATTAAACACAGCATATAGATCCGAATCAAAAAACTATTTTTCGAAAATTTTTACATCAAATCCGATATTATATAATGTTGCGCTTGGAATTTAATTCGAAAATTTTGAGGAGCACAATGCGTGGAATTTTTAGTCCTCCAATTCTCAACCTTATATTGAAAATCATATCCGATTCCAGATGCACTTATATTGAAATTACAAATCTGTATTTGTATTAATTTAGTTCTTCATGAAATCAAATTGATAAAAACGAATATGAAAATTCAAATTTCATGGCATCACATGCAAATCATAAACTAGATTTTAATCTAATAAAAAACATAAGCGGCTCTGATACCACTAAAGAGTTTTTATACGAATTTTCATAAAAATTTGTAGCGGAAAATTAAAAACCCTAAAACCAGAATCCATGTGCTTTGATTAAATTTGATAACAAGAGGAATAAATTCTTGATTTACCTTGCAATTTCGTATTCAGAGATTTGAAATCAAACTCTTGCGATCCGGATCTACAAGACACCACGATTTCGTTGTGCCCTCTACGTAGTCTACACGAACAAGCCACCCAAAAAGGAATCAATTCTTGCGTGCTAGCGCAATCTAGAACCTTTCTAGATTGATGAAGAAGATCTGAGTTTTTCTCTCTCTTTTAGGGTTGCAAAGTTTCTCTACCATCTAATGTAACAGTAAAAGTCTTAACCCTAATGAGACACTATCACACCTATTTATATTATGTCAGTATTTTACACTGACAATAATGCCCCTAATCTTACTAGAGTTGGTAGTGATAATAAATTATTATTCATAATAATAATTTATTTATTCTTCCCATTGGATTTTTTTTAAATAAATCACTAACTAGTGATTGGCCTCTAGTACATGAAATAACAATACTTAGTAATTGGCCTAGGGCACAATCACTAACATAAGTGCTAATAAAGAAAACTTTTGAAAACTCTATTTTTCAATTCTTAGAAATAAATTTTTGTAGATAACTTCAAAAGACCGAACTTATTGTCAACTCACTTTTGATAAACTTAAGAATCATAGTATATTAGATTTTGATCATCCAAAAATTTATAAGTTGCTTCACCCACATAAAGTAAAAAATCGAACAAATCCAAATTTCCAAAACACTAGAAAAGGTGTTTTTAAGGAAATAAATTAAATAAGAAAACACTTATAGCTTCATGCATAAATTATGAGTCTATTTATATACATAAGAAATTCTTTTAAAAAATATACATATTTGAGTTTTACTTAAGCAAGCCTTAGTAAAGGAAAGATTAGAAAATATTGTTTTCCAAGAAAGGAATTTTCGTATTAAATCTGTATCCTTCTAATTTGCGAAACAAATGACCTTTTATAGTAAAAGTAACCTTAGAAATGGATAGATCTTTTCAGGTATGTAGAAAACGACAAATAATATGCGAAATTCCAAGTTAAAATGAGCAAGTTATGGCCATTTTAAGTTGAAACTTCCTTCAAATATGATTTTACCACAAATTGAAGATAGATTTAGAATCTTCAAAATAGAACTTTAATGAAAGACACATTTTGGGTATTTCATCTTGTTTAGGTGAAGAAGGAACCGATATCGCCTTCCCGGAAGATTAGTTCGACCAGGGGCAATCGTCATAGAGTGAGTTAATCCTTTACTAATTACATTTCCTTGATTGTGCTTATAAGTAGTAGCACTAAAAGTAAGGAAAAATATAAATGAATAAATGTTGTATGATTTGGATTTATGATTGAATGAAATGGTTATTGAATAAAAGCTAAGTATATCGAAAGAGGAATTGGTGAATAACTTATGTTTTTTTGTAATGGTATGTTGAATATTGTTTTGATCACCTTTAACTTGAATAACGAGAATTGAATAACCCTATATTGAAAACAATTCATGCATATCATATTTGTGAGTTACATTTATTTTTTGCTACTTTTCTTCGTGTTGGGAAATGAGGAGTCGTAGTGGTGGCTAGTAAGAGCCAAAAAGTCTACATGGGCAAGGAGAAGCCAGAAAGTCTACAGAGTAAGTAGGAGCCGGTAAGTCTGCAATTATTGACGATCGTATAGGTCGGTAACCACCCAACCCCCGACATGGAGGGCGTAAAATCCATACTACACATGGTTTCCGATTAATCGTGTGTATTTTGTTTGCTCATGTGATTGATGCATTCCCATATGATTGTCTAAAATACTTGTATGTTTTATGGAAATGTTTTGAAGATGGGAGTTATCTCACTAAGCTAGTTATGCTTATACCCCTATAGATTTTTGTTACGGTATGATTACTTGTGGTTGGCACCAAGAAGTCCTTTTTGTCAGGTATGAGCTAAAGTAACTAGGAGTTTTTAGAAGAAGTTTATATATTTAGTTTTGGATGTAGATTTTTAAGAAAAATCTCTATAGTAGACTTACGTTATATTCATGTATGTTATTAAGATGGATTAGACCAGCAAAACTTTAAGTGCGGGGGAATGCCCCTAACAAGTTGTATGAAACTTTTATCTTTATCATAATTATATGATTATCTTTATGAGTTCTTGTATGCTTTTATTATCTGCTTAAATGTAATACCCTTTTGAGTCTCCTACTATCTTGGAAGTATACCTTGCACATGATATCGAAGCTCCTGTTTGACTAAGGTTGTCATCCATTAGCTTTAATATTATGTGCGGCGAACTGCCACATTTAGAGTACCCTTGGGGCATGACAGAAATACAAGAAGGAAAATATACTGGCTTTACGGTAGATGACGAGACGAGGATGTAATAAGAATGAAGGGACGACTCTGTGTACTAAATGATGAGGAGATAAGAAAAGAGATCATGAGTGAAGCTTACAATTCAGGGTATACGGTACACCCGGGAGGAACAAAAATGTACCAAGATCTCAAAGGACATTACTAGTGGAATGGAATGAAACGGAACGTAGCCGAATTTGTTTGAAGTGTCTGATTTGCCAGCAAGTGAAAGTAGAGCATCAAAGGCCAGGAGGATTGTTGAAACCTTTGCTGATACCAAAATGGAAGTGGGATCAAATTTCCATGGATTTTGTGTGTGGATTGCCGAAAACGCCAACATGGCATGATGCTATATGGGTTATAGTAGATTAGTTAACCAAGTCTGCTCACTTCCTGCCAATAAGTATGACTTATTCTATGGATAAAATGGCAAAGCTCTACATCAAGGAAATCATTCGTTTGCATGGAGTATCAGCTGGAATTGTATTAGATCGAGACCCAAGGTTTATGTCTAAGTTTTGGGAGAGCATGCAAAAGTGTATGGGGACTAAGTTGTACTTTAGTACAGCAGATCATCCTTAGACTGATGGAGAGTCTGAGTGAACCATACAAACATTAGAAGATATGCTTCGAGCATGTGAGATGGAGTTTAAAGGAAGTTGGGAAGCATACTTACCATTAGTGGAGTTTGCTTACAACAACAATTGTTATCACTAGACGATTAAAATGCCATCCTATGAAGCTTTATATGGATGAAAGTGCAGATTCCTGTTATTTTGGGATGATGTGGAGAAATTGGTTCTTGGATCCGGTCTTGTATAGGATGTCGCTGATAAGGTGCGAGTTATCCGATAATGAATGAAGGAGGCTCAAGATCGACAAAAGAGTTGGGCAAATATGAAAAAGAGGATTCTTGAGTTTCAAGTAGGAGATCATGTGTACTTAAAAGGTAAATCCTATCAAGAGTATGCATCGACTCTACTCACAAGGGAAGTTAAAGTCTTCAGTAAATTGGTCCATTTCAAATACTTAAGCAAGTTGGAGAGTTAGCGTATCGCCTTGCTTTACCACCAAATTTGTCTAGAGTACACAATGTTTTTCACATCTCTGTTCTTCGAAAGCATATAGCTTACCCGGATCAAGTTGTAGAATTGGAACCGGTATTGTTAAAAGAGAACCTCACTTATGAAGAACATCCAGTGCAGATTCTGGATCGAAAGGTTCAAAAGTTGAGGAATAAGGAAATCAAATATGTTAAGGTTCTTTAGAGGAATCACTCATACGAGGAGGCAACTTGGGAGGTCGAAAACGAGATGCGACAAAAATATCCTAATTTGTTTGAGGAATCAGGTACTTTCTTTACGGGGGATAGGTTGCAAGCCCCTAATTTTTTTTAGGTTAATAATCAAGTTCAAACCCTAAACCGAAAAGTCAACTGAAGACCTTAAGTCAACAAATTCCTAGGAAACCCGGGTAGTTTAGATCCGGTAATCCCGTGTTCTTAAATCAAGAAGTCGAAATATGAGTGAAGAGTGCAGTTTGGTTCGTATTAATATTAGAATGCGTAAAAAGGTCAGATTAGCGAATTTTCGATCAGTTTCAAACCCGATCGGACGCAAACTTGGAAGAGCGTGTCTCGAGGCTCGAAATATTAAATATATGATATTAGTACCGTTAGACTTGTAATCTCATGAGATTTCCAAATATATCAGTTATATAATTTTTGGGTTATAAAAATTACAGTTATAACTTTTTTATCGTATTTTCATTACTACCGGTACTTTAAATGTCTAATCTACTTTTTGAATTCTTCTACACTATTCACCAAGTACAACTACCTATAACCTATTTCTTACATCCTTACAACCTATTCCTACTATTTCATCATTTTCCTTACAATTTATTTTTCCAATACAATTTTTACTACTTAAATTACTTATTTAACTTTGAATCTTACACAACACAACACAAACAAACCCTCTCTCTCACTCCAAAACAGGTGCCTCACCTCTCCCTCTTTTCTCTCTCAATTTGTTTTTATTTCTTTTCTTTATTTACAACAAACCCTAATCCATTTGTCTATATATACCCCTTTATACCAACTTCACTTTACTTCACTTTTTCACTTTTCACTAAACCAAACTCTTGCAAAAATTTTCTTTCTCTCTTCCTCTCCCTTGTCAAAACTGTAACTCACACATACACACACTCACATATTTTCTTCAAGTTTCTTATTCCAAACATCCAATAGGTAATAGATCCACCACACTTTATAACCTTAAAAACATGTAATAGTAAGATTATTCATGTATAATTCTTCTCAGAAATCGTCATGAGCTTCAAGCTAGGGATGTGGAAATACTTGAACATGAGATCCTTGCCATCACAATATTATAAATAGTGTTCATGCATTTATAATTAGTTGTTTTGAGCTCATAAATACCTTAGACTTTTGTTTTATGTTCATAAATAACTTGTAATAGCTTGATGATAATAGGAAAATGTTAGGAAGCTCAAGATTTACTTTAGTTTCAATAAAAAAATCATTCTTGAAAATTTGGATAAAAAAGTCATATTTAGAAAAGTTATTTTTCAACTTCAAAATGTGTATTTTTTTCATTTAAAATGAAGAGCTTAGGAAATAGATATTATTGATGAATGATCTTGATGAAAAAAGCTTAGATCTACTAAGAAATATTTTCAAAACAAGGAAAAGTTTACAAAAGTTATGTTTTAATCCCAACTACAAGTTTTAAATTCGTAATAAAGGAGTCTTGAAGTATAAATACCCATTTTTCAACTCCAAAATAAGATTTTTATTAAAGAAATGGAAGTATTAAGGAGTAGGTTTGATTAGGAAATGGTTTTTGAAAGACTAAATGAATTTTTCAAAGAAAATAATCTCAAATGAAATTTTCAAAAATCGGATTTGAAAATAGCCATTATATAAACACCTATTTCCAAATGTCAAAATGATGATTTTTATGGAAAAATAGAAGTCATAGGGGATACATATAATAAAGCCAAATTTTGACAAGAATGAGAGAGGTTTATCAAAATATAATCCCAGAATAAGGAATGGTTTCCAAGAATTGGTTAAACAATGTTTTCATTCTCTAAAATTTCGTAAAATTCGTAATTAGGCAAACCACCTATTTAAACATCTATTTTCTAACCCAAAAATAAAGGTTTTTATTGAAATAATGAAGGTAATGGCTATGTAGGTCATCAAGGTTGAGTGTTGATAAAAGCAAGTGTGATTTTACAAGAAGAAAAACTATTTTCTTAAGTCTAGTAAATTTCAAAAGTTTTGCAAAGCAAAAGTTCTCTAAAAGAATTCTTGGTACTATACCATTAAGAATATACATTTAGATAGTTCATCTCATAACCTTCATGACAAAAGCTTGTAGGTGTTGCATATATACATGATGCACTTGTAGAAGCAAAGTTAGAAAAATAATGTCCTATACATCCAATTTGACATTATCTAAGTACAAGAGGAATTAAAAATTTGCAACACCCATGAATCATGCATGGTATGGAGTCATATATGTAAACCCCTAAAGTTTTGTGATCTATTTAAGCTTAACCATAATTAGAAAGTCAATCGAAAACCCAAAGTCAACAAAACCCTAGTCTTTTGCAACCGTTCAAGTCCGGCATTTCTGTTTAAGCAACCCTAGGAAATTTAGTGAGAGATTAGTATGTAGTATAGTTCGTAATAACCTGAGAAAGCTTAAAAATATCATATTAGTTAAACCGCGATTCATTTTGAGCACAACCGGAAAGCGTGTCTCGGGGCTTACATTAGTAAAAATATTCCGAATACACCGTTAGACCCGTAAAAATATAAGGTTTTCAAAAATATCAATTTCATAATTTTTCAGTAACTAAAAATATCATATATCGTAATTATACGTGTATTTTCTTACTACTGGTACTTAAATTATCATGTCTACTTTATATTACACTATTTTCTACTATTCTATACTATTTATCTATCTCTACTTTTTCTTACACCCTACTCTTATAAACCATACCTCTATTTCTTACAATTTTCATTTCCAATACAACTTCACGTCTTTCATATCTTACTTTTCATTAACAAAAATACAAAAAAATAAAATTCACTCCATCTCTCTCACTCAAATTGCGTCGGCCACTCCCCTCCATCTCCTCTATTTGTTTTATTTTTCATTTATTTAATTAACACAATTTTCTGTCCACATTTTCCTATAAATACCCTATCTTCCTTCCACTTCTTTCACACCTTCTATACACTAAAATTACTCTTCCAAAATTCTACAAGAGTTCTCTCCTAAAGTTCTCTCAAGTGTAGTTCTCTTAGGTCACACTTCTTTAAGTTTTCTTTATGTTCATTTGCTTAGTATGAGCTTAGTATATGTTTTTTGAACCATAAAGGTTAAGGAAAGCAACAATAAGTTCATACTTTGTTTTTGTTCATAAAACTAATGTTACAGAAGAGCCAACGGTCCAAAGTTTAGATCCGAATCAACATGAAGACCAAGTGGCAACCATGGAACCTCAAAGAAATTCAAGTCTAATAAGTTTTCCTCAAGGACCAATCACAAGAGCTAGAGCTAAGAAGATTCAACAAGCCTACAATAATCGCTTCCAAGGCTTATTAGAGCATGCCAAGGATGAATCACAAGGTTATCAAGGCTTTAAAACAAGGATGGAGCAAGTATACTTCAATATTTTTCAAGTAATCATCAAATAGAGCCAAGGA